>RJWH01002079.1:0-270957 GCA_004363575.1 Solenodon paradoxus | reverse complement strand
TATCAGAGAGGAGAAAGACAACTGATGAACTCATAGGTAAGTTGTACAAAGGAGAGGAAAGAATCAGTGAAATTTAGAGGTGAATGAAACTATCCAAACTGAAACACAAAGAGGAATAAAACCTGTGTGTGTGTGTGTGTGTGTGTGTGTGTGTGTGTGCGTGTTGGGGGGATAAGAGCAGAGCGCCTAAGAACTGTACAACTATTGAATCAATTCAAACATGAAAATTGCATTTTTAGAGTGAAAAGGAAAATTAATGAAGCAGAAGAAATGTTTAAGAAAATAATGAATTCAATTTTCCAAAAAAAATGCATTATAACAAACCACAGATCCTAAAAGGTCAGTAAAACTCAAATAGAAAGCATACAAAGAGGCCAATACACACACACACACACACACACACAGTCAAAATGCTAAAAGGCAAAAGTAAAGAGTCAATCTTAAAGGAAGCTGGCGTAAGGGGATGACAAAAACTAAGCAAGACATTCGGAGAAACAAATGTGAGAGTTATACTACATTAGAAATAATGAAGTGACATCTTTCAGGTCCAAGTAAATTAAATAAATAAATAAGTAATAAATAAATACACTTAAAATTCTTTTTCTAATGACATTATCTTTTTAAAAAGTTGATGATTAAAAGACTTTCCTGCAGGGTGAGGTAAAGCCATTTGACATGCGCTACAAATAATGTGAAAGGAAATGTTTCAGAAAAACAACAGAATTCTGGATCTACATAAAAGGCAAGAGCAATAGAATTACAAAAATAAATGCAAAAGCAAAGAAATGAGTTAATCAGTTTATGTAGCTTATATATTTGTCGTTTATTGCAGCTCAACTATAAATAAAACTGCTTAAAACAGAACAAAACAACATTAATATTGTCCACAAATAATAACAATATATTGTAGAGTTTATTACATAAGTGGAAGTGAAATTTAAAATAATAACACTAAAATGAGAGGGAAGAAATAAAAGTACATGGTTTAAAGTTTGTTATGCAGTAAATAAAATGCATTAATACCACCTAAAGATAAACTCAGTTTAAAAGAGATCATTATAAATGTCAGGACACTGAAATAAAAAGTTTAAATTAAAATCTTATAATGGAGCCAAGTGAAAAATATTAAAAGAAGCTCAATTTATTTAATATAATGCAAAAGGAACAAAAAAAGGAAAAGCAGGTAGAAAAAATTGTAGGATGATAAATTTAAATTCAACTCTATCAATAACTATATTTAATGAATCATCAAACTACATTGGAAAGATTACATTAAGACTGTCACTGTCAGATTTTTAAAAAGAATTGCACACATACTCAGAAAAACCACTTTAAATACAGTTTATATAATTAAAACTAAAATGATAAAAAAACGCAAAACTACCCATTGAAATGCAGTTTAAGAGGCAAATTTATATATATATATGCACATATATACACATATGTATATACTTATATGTATTATATCTCAGAAATGCCGGTTGTTGCTTATTTCTCTATTTTATGACAGAAACAGGTATATATTTCATGTAATGTTCTAAAAAGAACCTAGAAGTATTTGAAAAAATTCAACAACCGTTAATGAATAAAACTCTGAGCAAAGTAGGAAAAGAAGAGAACTTGGTCAATTTGGTGGTAAAGGGTATTCACAAAATGCCTACACATAATATACTTTTAATAAAATATTGAATATTTCAATATATTTAACAAAATTTTACCCACATTCACTGTTTTATTAATATTCTGTTGCAATTCTTTGATAATGCTATAAAAGGGTGGTGAAGGATAATATGTGGAAAAAGAAAACTGTTCACGCATGAAATCATGACTTTCATAGGAAATAATAATAGTCTCAAAAAAAAACCCAGGCAATAGATACAATTAACTTAAGAATATCGCATAATACCAGACCAATATTAAACAAATCAACTGTATTTCTAAAAGTAAAATTTTTAAAAATCAAAATTTAAGATTTTGCTTTATAATAATATGAGCAAGTAGTGATGCATTTAACAAAAAAGATGTGCAATTGCCTCTCAATTGTATACTACATTACTGAGAAAAATTTTGAAGTGCCAAAATAAATCAAAAAATATACCATGTTCATGTTCTGACTCAATCATTTTATTATTTCCATTATTTCAGAATGTGTCTATTCCTATTAATCAATAGAATCTTAAATTCTATATGGCTGTTTCATGAAAATTAAAAATATTCTAAAATGTATATGGCATGCCAGCAATGAAATGTACCAAATTATTTCTTAGAACAGAAAGAATGGCTTGGGAAGACTTATGAGATCTTATTTTAAAAATCCATAAAGTCAACAGTCGAGACACTATTGTATTAGCCTGTAAATATACATAAAGTTATTAGGTTAAATAAAGAGTTCAGAAACAGATTTATTACCCTCAAAATAATTCATAAAGAAAATAGCATTTTTCCAACAAATGGTTCTAAACAAATTGTTATTTCACTAAAATAATTTTAAAAAGTTAAACCCTTAAATTAAGCCATTCACATACATAACTCAAAATGGATCTTTGCTTAAGTAAAGATTCCCTGAGGGACACAAATATACTCATTATAAATAAAAATCATATTCTATCATATTAAAAATATGTATTTCAAAAAACACCTTTAAATAAAGATCATATTCTATCATATTAAAAAATATTTTCAAAAAACACATTTAAAGGAATGAAACTACAGACTGAGAGGAAACGTTTCTAATACATATTTATGACAAAGGCTATGTATTTAGAACAAATAATGGCTCATAAATTAATAATAATAAATCAAAACCCAATACATAATAGGCAAAAACCCCTATGTTTTCATAAATTAACATACACAAGTAACTAATTGATAAGTGAAGATATATGTGGCATTATTAGGCAACAATAATTAGCCACTGGAGAATGCAAATGAATACTACTTTATACCCCCACAGAATAGGAAATATTAAGAGACTGGAAATAACACATTTTACTGAGACGATGGAAGAATTAACATTCCCATACATTTTACGTAAGAGTGTAAAATTATAACCTTTCTTAAAATTTCTTATAGAGACAAACATACACTTCACAAATTATGCAGCAATTTTACTTCTAGGTGTTTGCAAATGTAATGGAAATAAATGTTCCCAAATGATTAGTACACTAATTTCTACAGAAAAATTACTCATAATAGTAAAATCTAGAAGTCAAATATACATAAGCAAAATGATTAACATTTTATGGTATATTCATAAAATGGAGTCTATTCATAAGATGAATAAATCACTGTTAAACTTATCAATTTAGTAAACAAAAGATATCAGATATAATAGAGTATACGCAATGTTATTCTGTTTTCAAGTTCTAGAATAGGTAAAAAGTTAATGTATTGATAGATAAAAGATCAGTAATTGAACACAGGAGTATGTGTGTCCTTTGGAGGCAATTGTTCTAACCACTACACCACTAGGGCTCACTCAAAATAGATCATTTTAAATTTTTTCTGTTTTGCAGTAAAATATGCATAATATAAAATTATTATTTTAGACATGCTCATGTGTGCTCATTTTATTGATCAGTAGAATTAAGTCAATTCATATTATTTTGCAACCACCACCCCTATCCATCTCTGGAAATTCTTCATCCTACACTGATAGTCTATAATCCAGTCAATCATAACCATAAATTACTTTCTGTCTCTATGAATTGAACCACTCTAGTTACTGCAACTGCCCTTTGGTGTCTAGATTACTTCACTTAGTATGAATTCTCAAGATTTAGCCATACTGTAACATGTATTCTAATTTCATTATTTTTCAAAATTGAATTCTATTTTATTATATCTGTATACCATCGGTGTTGACCCATTCATCCATCAATGGACATAAGGGTTTATCTAATTTTAACTATTTATAAATAATAGTGCTATGAACATTGGTATGAGTATAGCTGTTTAAGTCTTTTATTTCAATTATTTTTTGTGAAGTTGCTGGATTAAATGGTATTTCCACGTTCATCTTTTTTAGGAACCGCCATATAATTTGTACCATTTTACGTTACTACTAGCAATTCACAAAGTTTCCAAATATTACATATTTATAATGTGCTCACATTTTTATCACATATATATCTGTGTCATTTACCTTTCACATATACACATGTGTGTAGAATATTTTTGATACCAACACCATAAAAGAAGAAATTAATAACATTTTTCAAACTGAAAAATCTACAATATTAACAATGAAAAATACTTAATCTCTTAGGTAAAACATAGGCCAAAGAGGATGACAACATGGCATTTCATAGCCGATTAAGAAAAAAGAAAACCATAGCAACAGATTTAAAACACACCATTTAAACTGTAGTTAGATGGAAAAAAGTTGTAAATGCTTTATTATTACACATCAAAGATTATACAATAAAACAATCTGAAAAGAAAACGTCTTTTCAATCAAATAAATGCAAAGGTTTACAGAGGAGTCAAGGAAAGCAGAAACATTTACCTAGGTATATATAAAGAAAAGATAGATTTAGAGAGCATAAAAATAAGATGACATAATAAAAAGTTCTGTGGGTTCCTTGTCCTCTGCATATCGTAATAAACAGGCTATTTTTCCAGATAGTGTGCACTGGCTCGTCCACCAATTGTTTATAGCCAGCATCTGCTCTGACTGCTGTCTGTGCTGGGGTAGTTATTTGAATATTATGAGTATGACCAATGTAAATACCCAAATACTAATGAAGTTTAATGTGAGATACTTGTTGTTAACATAAAGGGGATTTAATTGTTGAACATAACTGAAGTAAACTCAGCTGAATCAGAAATACTCAAACTGATTTCTTTCACTTCCCCGGAACCCAAATATCTATTTATACTATCATATTCAGGAAGCTAAAGGACTAAGGTTTTACTCTTTAATATAAGTGAACTCCTTAAAGATTTCTAACCTGCTTGCTTACTATTTTATCTCCTTTCCCTTTTTAATTCCCTCCTTGCCACCTTTCTTCCTTTCTTTCTGTAAATCTCCTAATATGCATGTATTTCTTGTTTGAAATGGAAAAATTGATATTTTTACATTATTGTTTCCTGCTTATTACACATTGAGATATTAAGAATGAATTTTAAACATTATTGAATTTGCAAAATTTCTAGGTAGGATAAACATACCAGGGTCATGCTATCTATCATATGCTGTCAGAAGAGTTCAATACTTAAATACAAAGCCCAGGGAATGCTGGTTTTCTGAAGTAGGGAAGATAGGACTGGGAAGAATTAATATAATAAGAGAGGAATATTTGCACAAAAATGAACTTATAAACTTCTTTCTCTATGACTTAGGCTTGACCAAAACTAATACCAGACTCCTATGTAAAATCCAATTGAACATCATAAAATCATAAAAAAACTGTATTCTACAACCAATTAGTCTCTGCTTCATCTAAGTTAAATGTGGGTCATGGAAGGAAAGAATCACAGTACAAGCATATAACATGGTTAATCAAGAAAGATGGAGAAACAGAAGCTCAAAATAGCAGTAACAAAATAGGAGGTATTGATGCAGTTATAAAGATACTACAGTACAATAATTATGAGGCAATACTAAGTGAGGCACTGTGATCATGAATTTGTAAACCTCCATAAAGTGGGTCATTTACTAGGAAAACACAAAGAATAAAATTATCCTCATAAAGGAGAAAAAACAACAATGTAGTACATTGGGTAAAATGCTGAAGAATGATTCTCTAAAACAAAGACTCCTTTCCATATTCATATCTGACTCAGCTCTTCCAAACTTTCATTAAAAAATAATTTCATTAAAAGGTGAATCAAGGCTTTGAAATATATATATATAATATATTTCATGCAGGTCATGCTTATTCCTTGCAACAGATTTTGTTACGAATGCTAATAGGATTTGTTTTCCCTTTGCTCCAAATTGGCTGTTTTCTCCAAAACTATATGACAACTGGTACCATTAATGAGCTCTTTTTGTACAAGAATTTAACACTTGAGCCACCAGGGTGTGACTCTTTTATTTGATTTCTTATTTATATTGTTTAGTGAAGGAAAAACTGAAATAGTGGCAAACTTAATGTATTATATACAGATGTGGATTTTCTGATGCGCTCTCTCTCTCTCTCTCTCTCTCTCTCTCTCCCTCCCCTCTCCACAGGGGTGGGTGGGTTAGGAGGTTAGTCTTTTCTAAACTATCAATAGTTGATTTTAGTCATCAGATCTAATGGTTTTTACCCAAATAATCATGTATACATTCCTTTTGAATTAGTGCTGTGATGACGTTTTTCCCCGATAGTACATCTATTAGACTCATGAACACCTGAACAGCAAGCATTGAGTTGAGGGCATGCAGTCTGAAAAACAATATATTGTAGATTTTAGCCACTTAGGATCAGAAGTGGTACTGCCTGAGATAAGTTCTGGCACAGCAACTTTTTAGCTACATCATCTTAGGGAAGTTGCCTAGACATTGCTGTCTTAAACTTAGTTTTAAATATACCATGAAATATTTCAAAAATATATGCACAATAATATAATAGCCAATTACCCATCATAGAGTAAATAAGTCAAAATTACTCAAGTTAATGAATATTCTGTTGGCAACTATCTCAACTGAATTGGTTAATTTATATATTTTTTCCTTTGTATTTATAAAATATGCATTGTAATTTACTTGTTTCTACACAATATATGATTGGTATCATATTGCATATACATTTTTATAACCTTTTCTTCTTTAACATGCTTATTTTTTCATTTAGGTTTTCATTTTATAGTTATATTTTATAATATTGACTTTTCAATTGGCTTTCGTATTTAGATTATTTTGATGTTTTATTATTATAATTACAATATGAAAATTATTGTGCATATCATATAATGTGCAAAAGCAAAATATTCCTTAAGTAATGCATCTATGAGTCAAATTCAAAGGCTATAGTGTTTATACATATTCAGTTTTGTAAGATAATATCAAATGAAGTTTTCAAGGCAATTTATACTGATTTTCACTCCCCCTTGCAACATAGTAAGTTATCATCTACCCAAATAAATACTCTGAACACCTGTACAAAAAATAAGACTTGAAAATGTTTGTCAGTATAACAGATCTTGCTGTCGTTTTAATGTTCTCCTTTTGATTATTAAATCAATTGAACATTTTATGTATACTTGCCGTCGTTTTCTCTTGTTTTTGTGTATTTTGTTTATTTTTCTATTGAATTTCCCTTATTATTGTTTTATAGAAAATCTCTGCAAAGTTTAGATACTTTATAGTGATTATATTTGGATTTTGTTTACAAATATATTCACCCTTTTTGTGGCTTATCTTGCTAGTTTTTTTATGGTGACATTAAGTGAACAGTTTTAATTTTAATATAACTAGAATTATCAATCATTTTCTTTGTGATCTAGCTGGAGTGTTATTTAAAGAACTTCATCTCTACCCTCAACCCATGTAACTATTCTTTATATCATCTTCTAATCATTTGTGGATTATGTCTTTCAAATTTAATCTCTTGGTTTATCTACAATAGATTTTTATGAATTTTAAGAAAGGAAAGATTACATTTTCTTTCATATGGATGACTCATTTTTTTTCAGTTAAATACATGCTATCACATAATTCATTCTTTTACAAGTTGTCATGCAATTCAGTTTTGAAGTTAATGTGGTTTTGTGATATTTTATTCCATTGTTATTACTCATCTATCCCTGACAATATTTTAACTCTAATAGCTTTTCAATATAGAGAATAATTAACAGGAAAATTGTGTGGATTTAAAAAAAATTGAAGATAAATGACATCTAACGTTGTGCATGTTTAAGGTGTACATTGCATTGATTTGATACATTTATATGTTGCAATATGATTGTCACTTTAGCACCTCTACATGTCACACAATTACCACATCTTTTTTTGTGGTAAAAACATTTAAAAATATGATCTCTTAGTAATGTAGAGGCATATAACACACTAATCTTGATTATAATCACTGGGCTGTCTCCAAGATGTCCAGAATGTATTCATGTTCTATTTCTAACTTCATTCTCTTTAATAACACCCTCATTTACCCACTCCAAATCCCTTGTAATCACTGTTCTACTCTCTGTCTACTCCTGCATATATACTGTCAACTAATGTTTGGCAAGGGAACCAACAACTCTTAATGAGGAAAAGCTAGTGTCTTCAAAAATGGGTCTGGGAAACTGGATAACCACATCAGAAAAATTAAATTGGAACACTTACACCATTCATGAAAATTAGCTCAAATGAATTAAACTTGAACATAAAACCTGATCTCATAAAACTCCAAGAAAAAAATCCCAGAAATAAGCTCCACAACTCTAATTTTGGCAATGATTTGTTAGCTAGACAACAAAAACATAAGCAGTAAAAGCAAAAAGTGGGACTAGATGAGACTAAACATTTCTGTATCACAAATGAAACAATCAAAAAAATGAGAAAGGGACCTAAAAAATAGAGATTATTTGGAAACCATAGGTCAGATAAGGGATTCATATTCACAAATATCTAAAGAACTCATACAACTCGGTAGCAAAAAAAAAAAAAAAAAAAAAATTACAAACTATCCTACTGAAAATGGATAGAGGGACTGAATGGGAATTGTTTTCCAAGGAAAACATTCAAGTGGTCAATGAATACAGAAAAGGTACTTAACATCATTAGTCATTAGGGAAATGCAAATCAAAACCACAAGGAGGTATCACCTCATTCATCTTAGAATGGCTATCACCAAGAAAACTAGAGTCATGTCCTGGTAGATCATCTTTAGGTCAATTGCCTCCAAAGGAGCAAACCCCATACTCCTGGGTTCCAGCCTCAGGTTTTGGGGGAAGCAACCAGTGTGAAAAACTGAAAAAAATAAATAAATAACAAATACTTGTCCTCTCTCTTTATGCCAACCTGCTGACTCTCCTTCATTCCTGTCTGCACCTTTCCTTTAGAAAAAAGAGAAAAAAAGGAAAAGAGATTACAAGTGTTGGCAAGAACAGAGGAAAAGAACTTAGACTCGTTAGTGGGAATGCAAATTGAAAGAGTGATTCCTCAAAGAATTAAAAATAGAACTATCATATGATGCAGCAACCCTTAGTCTGAGTATACATTCATAGAAAATGAGCAGGATATTGAAAAGATATCTGCACATGTTTATTGCAGTGATATTGACAATAACCAAAATATGAAGTCAAACTATATATTTGTCAACAGATGAATAGATTTATATATATATATATATATACAAAAATATTCAGCCAAGATAAAGTAAAAATGCTGCCATTTACAACTATATATATGGATCTTGAGGGCTATATGCTGTGACATACATAGAGAGAAATAAACACTGTATGATATTGTTTATATGTATAATATTAAAAACGCTGAACCTGTAGAAACAAACAGCGCTGGTTGTAATGCAACCTTGTCTCTGAAACCAGCCAATTGTGTGGTTACAAATATGCTATTTAGTCTCCATGAAACATAATTTGAGAATTTGACAAAGTTTAATTTAATCTCTATATGTAAAAAAAGTTTCATGACAAGGCTAAACACATGATAAAATTATAAAAATTAAAAATACATTGCAAATTATGAATATTACTAGACATATCTCTAACATACCACAGAGTGATTGAACCCAAAGTGAACCAGCTCTCCATTTATTATCTGGACATAATATATTTCTATGTTGCCAAGAAAGCTTCGGTGATGCTTTGAGTCTCCAGTTTTGGTGCCAAATATGTCCCTGTATTAAGCAGTATTCAAAATATTGGACTTTCCCTTTCCATAGTGTACAGTTACCCAGTAATTAACTATCAATATTTTGGGGAAAGATGATGGTATAGAGTGGACTTGGAGATCACCTGAATTTCTGTCAAGACAATGGCATCAGACCCTGAAACTGGGCAAGATTCACAATATTATATTGTAGTGTTAGCCTTCGGTAATCCATCTTTGATTTCTTATGCTCATAAAATTTAGCAATTTGGTGGTTGTCTCTCTGTTTGGATTCTACAAACACTATTTTCAATCACCAAGCTCTAGAACTATTTTAGTTAGGTCCCTAAATTGCTACTCTGACTTTACTACACATTGCATTTGCAACCATTTGTTTTTGCCAACTGGTTTCTATTGTTTCAAAGTTATACAATTCTTCCCCATGAGCCCAGTTCTATAGTGGCCTCCTCTGCTTTCTACTCTGATTAAGAGTGGAACCAGGTTCTGTTGCTTCTCTCATTGATTAATTCTTTGTGTTTTTGGTAACTGATATCCTTTGAACACAATTCTCCCCCAGTACTTTTTGCCTTATGTAGTATGACGGTGTCTGCTCACTTTCTGCCATTGCAATTATGATATTTTACTGCACTTTACTTGCTTGCTCTATGCTACTAGGAAACAGCTTCATAGCAAGTAGGCACCATGTCTCAGAAAAATAGAAGATTCCTGACATTTGAGGAAAGGGAACAATGTGAAGTGACTGGTTAATGAGTACAGGTTTTTCTTCTGGATAACAAAATTTTCTGGAGTTCAATAACAATTTTTTTCAAAATTATAATGTAGCAAATACCACACTGAACTGTAAATTTTAAATTTATTAAAATGATGACTGCTATAGTACATTTATTTTTCCCACAATAAAATATTGCCCTGTAAAAGATGGTATTTTTTCTATTTGTTCTGTTAAAGTTATATCTATCAAATTACTGTGACTTCTTTACATCACCATTACTTTTTTCTTTGTAGTTTATAAGATTTTCTATTTATGTTTGATTTAAAAGTGTTACTGTTCATAGTGCAGATATTGATTTTTTTGGATTTACTTTAAGTTCAAAACTTCCTAAATTGGGGCTTCATGCAATTCAACACTTAGAAAGTTGTTATTTTTCAAATATGTCTTCTTCCTCAAATCTTCTCCTCTTCTTTGACTTCAGTTGCCTTTTAAATTAATAAATATGCATCATGGATTTTTTTTTACCCTGTTCCTTATTGTCCATAGGTCTTTTTCTCATCAATTTATATTTTCTAATTATTATTATTCTAATTATTTTTTGCAATTTCTCATCTGGGCATCTTCACCCTATCTTTGAAATTCTTAGTATTTAGTGTGGTACATATCACTTTATGAATTTCTCATTGATTCTTTTTATAGATATTATATGTTTATTTTTATGGTGAAATTCTCCATCTTGATGAGTAATCTCACCCTTATCAACAAAATATTTTCTAATTTTATGTCTATTTACTTTAAATCCGAATCAACTATTGGTATGTTCCTCTTAAATTATTTTACATTATTTTAGAATTCACTCCAATAATTTCAGATTTTTAATACATTATTATATATAAATTAAGGTAGATGTTCTGCATGATGCAATTCTCCAGAGACAATTCATTTGTATTTATCAGGAAGTTAAAATAAGAGTAGTTCTTGGTCCGGAGACTAAAATTATTAGGTTATTTATCCATGTCCATGAGGATTAACCTGTTTCTGATCTATTTTACTCATCAAGTACCTCAACTGAAAGTTTCATTCATCTCAACTGCTAACCAAGTATAGATGTCAAGCTTTCCATTAGGAGCCTCAGAAGACTAAGTTTTTTCTTTCTAGCTCCATAAAACTGGCTAATGCTCTGATTTCATCCTCTTGTTACCACTTTCTGAGTGTCTAGACCTGTCATTTTCTTCAATTTAAAGATTGGTAAATGCTTGAGGGATGGGGAACACCACATGAGGTCAGCTCATTTCTCTCAAACTTCTTTTGTACTCAGCACATTTCTCTGAAATCCTGCCTGTTTGGGGAGTGGTACGTTCCACACCTCCTCTGATTGGGACAGCGAGATTGCTAGAAACTCAGAGTTGTCTCTTTAGGTTCAACCCGCTGGCCCAGCACCACATTGCATTGAGCGACTACATCAACATGGAAATGTCGCGGAATATGTTAATTTCTCCATAATGCCTTACTTGGTATCTTTTATCCTCAAATCCTGGCTACCTCGATGTTCTCTGATATTTCCAACAACTGGGGCATTAGTTTGATAAAAGTAATCTATGAGAAGTATTTTGAAAAATATTTTTACAATATAATTTTTGGGGGAGTATTTGAGGATGTGTTTTATGAATAGACGTATTCGTGTCTATCATATGACATAATACATACAGTTTTTGGTTAATTTCTCAGGTAGGCATAGCTCACACCAAGCGATGGTATAAATTCTAAAGGCAAACCCACAGAGTGATCCTTTTCCTTTGATAAAATTTTCGAAGTCTGAAATTTCATTAAAGCTATGTAATTCTATTTCTATGTAGTTCTCTGTTCTTAATATGTCTTACATGAACCCGATGTCCTATATCTAGACACTTATGCAAACTTTAGTACTCCAGCATCTCACTTGCCAACAACCATCAGTCCTGTCTCTTCATGACCTACTCCACCTTTGACCTTGAAGTGTTTCTGGTTTGCTAAGTCTTATGCTGTTGTTTCTATCAGTGGCCTCTTGAAGTTCTATAATCTGAATTATGTCTCATCCTAAATTATGTATGTCTCATTTTTTTCTTCCAGAATATATCTATATAGACTCAGTGTAATTTTATGAGAAACATTCCATATATCCAACTTTGCACTTTCTAGAGCAGCAATGCAGCCCATAACCAAAAACTAAAAAGAAAAGAAAAGGTTTTGTTTTTTCGCATCCAGGAATAATACTTAATACTGATTCATCAGGCTGGTATATAATTGTCCACATCTAATTCTATATTGTTTTATGAACTTCTAGATCTAGAACCCAAATCAAAAAACACTTTTTCTGCTACAGTTCCCCTTGGTTTTTCTCCAGTTTCGAATAGAAGAGAAGCTGTATTTGTGTTTCCAAATAATTTTTGATAGCTTTGTTTTGGACATAACAGACAAATCTTTTCATTTCAGTCAAGATATGAATGCAATTATTTTAACTTATAAAAGTTTGGCAACTGCTTAATAATAAAAAGTAGAAAAGTCTCTAATGTCTTACTGATCAAAGTATTTATAGGTGAGGAATAAAATTGATCTCTGGTGTTCAATTCACTGAGAAATATTTTAACCAAATTTTTCATTATAAAGAAAGTATAAGTCTTGCCTAGCTCTATTTTTCTAGGAATTCCTCATAGTTACCTCTTCCAACATTATGATTCCGATCACAAAGCAGTCTCTATTGAATGCTTCTGACTTTACAAGTATATTCCAGATCCCATTATAGTCTCATTGGTTGAGATCTTTTCCTTTGTCTAAAAGTCTTGGCTATTAAGGAAAAAAATGCTGTATTTGCTGTTTAGAATAAGAATTTAACAGTAGGTGTCACCAGTACTTCTAGAGTATGCTAGTATTAAAAAAAGAAATAAAAAACAAAAAACAAAAAACATTTTTTGAGGATTTTCTTCTGCAAAGAGTTAGATACCTATCAATAATCTCAGGAAATTTACTACAGACACCTTTATTATTATTATTATTGATATTATTATTTAAAGGAAAGGCACAGGCAGGAATGATGGTGAGTAGACAGATAGGCAGGAAGAGAAAAGTAGAAGTACTTTTTTACTTTAATTTAGTTGCCAGCATTGCTTGCTCCCCTGGCCCCAGGTGTTGAACCAAGCCCTTGTAATGCATGAGGACTTGCTCCCAGGGAGCACGAGCTGTTAGGCCACCAAGGTCCAGCACGACCCTCCAGAGACAGCTCCTTTTTCCAACCTCTTACCGTACTTTTTCTTCTGGATATATTTTATTCTCTCCAGACAGTGTTTCTTTGTAGATTTCTAGTGTAACTCAACCTAGCATTTCTACTCTTGGTTTTAATCTGATCTACTTAAGAAATAAATAGGTTTGATTAAAAGAGAGAGATGGAGATAAATGCTACTTTTGTTTGTGTTTGGACATACAAGAGGCTCTAAATAATAATCAGATAATTTGTAATCTCTCTCTCTCTCTCTCTCTCTCTCTCTCTCTCTCTCTCTCTCTCTCTTACACACACACCATAAATATCCTAGTTTTTAAATTTTGATTGACATTTTCTCTGATTAGCTCAACACTGTTGAATGTGGCATAGAAAGCTTTTATTCCTAAATTAGTTACTAAAATCAAGCCTAAAAATGTTTGTACTTCTGCAGTTCTACTTTTACCTCAATTGTCTGCTTGCAAAATATTCACTAATAAAAAATTGTAGATACTTTATCACCAACTGCTCAAGGAACTAATTAATTTAGCAAAACATTAACATCTTATCCTTAGCCTAGTGACACCGCTAAAAATAAGGTAAATACCATTTTTAAAAAACAGATGGTCAAGTATGAATTTTTAAATCATTAAAATGTTTTTAAGGCCTATATTTCATTTTAAAGCTTAATTTTCACCTTTTGATCCAAAATAGTTTTGCACACAACTCCTATGCCCATTCCCTCAAATGCTTATTGACTAAGGAAGCCTCTCTAGCCACAGTAATTCTAGGGGAATAAAAGATTCAGGCATTTGGAATGTTTTTAGTTGACTGATTAATTGTGATTGCTGTACTTAATTTTTTCACATCAAATTACTTGTTTTGAAACTAAAAATATTTTCTTCCAAATGTTTATACTTTTACTTTGAAGATATTATATTGTAGCTTCATGCAATGGATTTTTTTTCTTTTCTTTCCAAAGATATACAATGTTTGCTCTCACTTTCAATTACTCAGTAATAAAGTACATTTGTGACTGGCTACTTTTGATGGATTTCTTCTCTATTACAAAATAGTAGGTTGACATTGGGGAACTATTTTTAAAGAAAATGAAAAATGAGGACTTCTACCAGGTCGACATAGTAATTCATAGTAAACAAACAATTCTAATGCCAACAGCTTAAAAAAATGGGCAGTATTTTTTGTTTGCTTCTGTTTTTGTTTTTTAATAAGCATCATAGAACTGCAAAATAACTTGAATAAAATAGTTTAAAATATCACAGTGTGGGAAACTCATTGGAACATCAGCATTTATTTCTCCCTCTGGGCCCTGAAAGTGGTGTTATTTGGAAGGTTTATAGGAAGAAATTTTTCAGGGAAGGGGGCACTTGTGCTTGAATTCAGTTTGCAGAATGTTATTTCTTGATCTGGTTGCCTTTTTAAGGCTTGCTTTCCAATTTGAAAAATTCATTGAGCTCTGCACTTAAGTGCTTGCATTTTTGGATGCATTTTATGCTTTAATTAAAGAATTTTAAAAGTAAATAAAGAAAAGCATCAAAATATACAAACTAAAAATTTTTGTAATTGTATGATATATGGGAACTCAGTGAATTGAGAAATGAAATAAGGTTAATTTAAGGGTGTTTGTAAATAACATTTGATTGAGTATAATTGTGACATGATTTGAATGCATTCATGAGTGTCAGCCTCATTTTCTGTAATCAAAATTTTTGAAAAATACTATTTGAATAGTCACAAGTTCAATAATTTGTAAAGTTAGCAACTTGGACATTTTTAGACTTACTAATGAATCTAAAATTGTAGCTTGTTTAATCCAGCTCCTTTGCTAAACATGCAACATTGCAGAGCACTCTGCCGTCTTCTGATCGTGGTATAGTTACACAGCTATGTGTTTTAAGAGTCCCAACTTATTAATAACACACTGTGCTTTCCTCACTAGATTTCACTGCACAATACATGATGGCAAACAATGACATGGAGATTGATTTGCTTTGTGTGTATTTGAAAAACTAAACCAAGTAGAAAATGATAATTCCATAGAGTAGCTGGCATTTAACAGAAAGAATAAGTAAGAAGGAAACTCAGGAGTCACACTACGTCAAGAGAGTATGAAAGATGCACACAGTGTTATTACCACATTTGACTTCCAGAAAAATTCCAGGGATATAGTAGACAATCAATAAATACTTTTTTAATTAAATGTGTACATATTTTAAATAATTTTTTTCTCTAATTTCTCACTGAAAATGAATGTCGTGAAACACTGCACATATATATTTATATATGTATGTATGTAGATACTATATCCTGTGTCTATGAGAGCACCTTGAGGCACCACTGCATTCCCTCAAAAGTTTATCACAAATTAAGAGGTTCATACATAATTAAGAATTAGAAATCTGTTAGATGCTTAAATCACAAGTTTGTCATAAGCTAATATTTCTGGGAAGTGAATTCATCTAAAATTTTAGATTAATATTTGCATTTTTATAAGTATTTCAGAACAGTGATTAAGAGTTAAAGGGTTACACACATGTATGTATATAAATGACACTTATCAAGGTTCATGGCACAAAGTAAACACAATAAAAATATTGTGATTATATGCATTTTGTATTTTTAAAACAGCAATTTGGTTTCAGGAAAACAGAATACCTATGAAAATAAAATCATTTTCTTCAGGTTTATACGGACATGTAAAATGTTTTTGTTAGTATGTAGAGCAAAAATTTATGTTAGAAAATTTCTTATGATTTTAACTGAATTTAAAATACACAAATAAATACTTAGAGAAAACCTAGTGTCCACCTGGATTTTTAAATTGCAGACTGCTTACTTATTTTCCCTGTTTTGTATGTCGTACCAAGAAATGCCACAATTAATACATTTAATTTTCAGAAAATACAAATAAACAATGTGTGTTCTTTCTGGAAATGCAAATACTGAGGCAGATTAAACAAATGCTTACAGCTGTACAGTGTATTAGCAGTTATCACATTTATTGCCTAGGTGCAAATATTAAGCTTAATCATTTTTTAGATGTTTTATGCTTTTCTCTTCATGTCCTTAATATCCAAGCCTAAAATTCTGAGCATGGGGAAACTTTTGGAACTCACTCATCTTCAACTCATTTTTTAAAAAGAGTTCTCCAAACAGAGTAGGAAACTATTGGATGATAAATTTATAAGCTTAAGTTTTTCAAGCTTACCTCAATTGACATAGCGTAAGTCCCAAATTAAAAGCACTACTTTTCCTAGAAATTCATTCTTTTTTCACTTAAGGGAACCTGGAAATAACCCCTTCCAAGATACCCCTCTCTCCTCAAACCAGGAGACAAGCTTGTCCTTTCACCCAGGCAGACTAAATAAGTCTGGAATTCTCAGTCAAGGTATGAAGCTGCCATTGACAAAGTTTTAATGGCAGTTAGTAAAACAAGAGCTGGAATAAATTTCCGGGTTCTTGGTCCTCATGATTCACAAAAATCATTAAAAACCAAGAGTTGAGTGCTTTTCTGTGCCAGTTGCTGTCTCTGATGAAAACAGTTGAAAATTAACTACCAGTACAATTAATGAAAGCAATCTAAAGGAAATACTGATCGTCATGAAATACAGACCCAGAGAAATCTGTCAGCCAGAAAGATATGCAATGGGGTCAGAAGTTGAACAAGGCCCTTTCATATGATGTCTCCAAAGAAATACTGTGGATGGTTCAGAACTACCTTATTTCTCAGCGAAATCAAGCCAAGACAATGTATGCAGCAGCCTTCCTCTAGCAGCTGACGTACGCTGCCTGGTATCTTACCAACTCTGTGATTTCTGCCTGCAGAGGATCACCACTGGATCCTGGCTGTGGCTGGTGGACACTGTACTTGAAATGGAGTTGAATCCTTAAAACAATCCTGAAAGGAACAGATTCACTTGCCCTGACTGAAAAATCTCTGGTGACAATAGGCCTGCTTAGCAACTTACTGAGGTGTCAACTTCTTATTGAAGGGATTCGTGTGAGTGGATTATAGAGGTTTCTTCTTTCTTTTCACCTCTTCAGCTCTAGCTGTCTGTTTTTCAGCATTTCAACATTTACCTGATCTTTGGACAATTTCTCTTAAGATAAAGCTGACAATAGAAAATGGTTATAATCTGAAACCATTTATTATCACACGTGAAAATGAAAAATGAAATAGGGTGACTCAACTTTTTAAAACAGCACATTTAGATTATCTATGGATCGTCTTTACTTATGTTAGTCTTCCTTCCCAGTAATGTCTATAATCAAAATATTTGTCTCTGGAGCAACCTGGTGAGGTAGCCGTTAGGCCGTCCACCACTGGTCAAATGGAATCCACAAACATCCCAAAGACCCTGATTCGTGTACCCCAGTTAGCGAGGATAATGAAGATGAACAACTAAATTTTTAAAAATGCTTCTAAATATATACATGCATATATATATGTATGTATATATTCCTGCTCCTTTCTCCTACCCTCACCACTTTCTCCATAAATTGTCTCTTTAAGATGAAAAGAATAGCCTCTCTGTGCATGCTATTTGGACAGACACAGATGCTCCCATAACCTCAATTAAAGGGCCTAGCAAGGGTGACAACTATAGACCATGTCCAAGAGCCACGTCGTTTTTATGCAACTACAGGAATTTACAGGGAGGTTAATCATGTTTAAGGTGTTTATATTATTTATATATAAGAACATAATTAGATAAGATCACATGCCAATCAGTTGGATATTTAGTAATTATAAAATATGTAATGGCTTTGGGCTTCTTGATTAAAAAAGCAGTCATTAACACTATTTTTAGTTTTAAATATTTGTCTTCCTTAGAAAACTGAATTATCCTTAGGCTAGTCTTCTGAAAGAATTTGACCAGTTCATTAAATTTATTCCACTGTTGTCATATAAGCCCCTTTGGTGAATTGCATTGCGTCTGGTTTATTTTGGGAAGCAAACGTGAGTGTGCTAATGAGAACTGTTAGAAACAATGAAACTGCAATCAAACATCAACAAGCCTTTATTCCAAGAGCATTATTCATGTTCATTCTGGATCCCTTGTGAGTAGAAGAAGCAGGCAGTACTCTCCCTGTTATAATCTATGCATAAACACATCTACTATTGCTAGAAACCCACACGAAGATTTTGTAAATAATTGAATTACTTTGATCTGATGTACATTGTCAGTATGTAAAGGGAGAAACTGTTATCTGCAAGAAAACGTGTCTAAACTAAACTGACTTAATCAGGCCCTGAATGTGCGAATCCAATCCTTAGTCTTCATTTAAATTCTAATGAGCTGCAGCAATAACTGAAATGTTTAAGAACTAATGTAATAGTGAGTGAGTAATTGAAAGCTTTAGTCAGGAAAACAATTCACAAGGTTTTAGGTTATTGAATAATGTCAGCTTCACAAAATCACAGGCACATAATTAGCCTGTATTCAGATTTTCTCTGGTGTGCCCATTTACTTTCCCTTTAGATCAGAGGTCATAGAAGAATGGAATGTCTCAAAGTAAAGGAAATATACCTGGGTTAAAATGACTTCAAACAACAGAAATGAGCTCTATAGAGATTTTAGAACCTTAAAACATTAACCGAGAGTGAAAGTTAAGTAAAAGAAAAACAGTAATGAGAAAATTAATAATTAAAAATAAACCCATAAGAGAAATATTTCTTTCACAAGAAAAAAATAGATTCTCTTAGAGATACAACTTTCATCTACATACATGGTTTTTCGCTCTTTTTCAGACTTTGGTTTTGAAATGTATGTCCTCTTTGATGATTTAGACACATCTTTTCAATGAAGATAAGTCATAATGTGTACACAAAGAAGTGTCTACTATGCATAGGAAGCACTGTCCTTTTAATTTCATGTTATCTTAAATATGTCTGTTTATCATAATCACTTGCTGTGATGGGAAATAACATAAGACACACACAGTATATGAGATACTAAGAGTAGGAATTCTGCTACAGAAAATATTCCAAACTAACTTCAGGCAATTTAGTAATTAAAATAATAAACATGCATACGTCTGTCTCTGCAGATTTTCCTGTGTCCATTAACAGCACTAGCAACATATGAGCAGAACTATAACTTCCATCTTACTTCCATTTACTCATGACAAACTAATGAATTAACTCCACATTAAATCACCAAAGGTTGCCAGCCATAGAAAATAAAGATCCATGACACTGTAAATCAGGGTACACCTTGGATCATGTGTCTGTTTTTTGCAGGAGCAGAGTTAAGTTCTCACAGTAGGTGGAGTAAGCTAAGAGCCAGAATAAACTAAGAGCCAGAACCAGGGGAGAACTAGGTCAATGTTTAATGGGTAAAACAGCTCATAAATATGTGCAACTTCTCGTAATATTTATAAGTATCTCAAAAACTGATCTGAGTTGTCAACCGAGTCTAAAACAGACTTCTTTTGCTGACCTAACCTCTACTCTACCAGGGCACAGATCATTTGTTTTGTTGTTGTTTTAAAATCATCATTTAAAATTTCAATTTCTAAAACGTTAATAGCATTTTTTACCCTTTCAAACTAGGTAGCTTAATTCTGGCAATCATTTATCTATTATTTTTTGGAGGACTTAACTGTTGGCTGTCTTACCTTCTACTCTTGAGTAAGAACTTTGGGCATAAATCCAAAGAAATATGTCTTAAAGAGAGTGATACTGATGCTAAGATAATGCTGAATTAGAAACATTTCCTCTAGTTATATTCTCAATCGGTAGGATTTATAACAGCACGGAATTAGGCAGCTTCGATAAATAAGCTGGAAAGCATAGAGGTGCTAGAAAATGACCCACAAAGAAATGGAAACTGAAACACGAACAACGGAGTGATGCAGAGCAGTGTGAAAAAGGGTATAAATGATCCTGGATGGCTGATTGTTTTTGTGGAAAAAACAATGATGTTCATATATTAGTTTGCTAGGTCTATAAACTAACAATATACCAAAGACAGCATTTAAAAATATTATTTTCTTACACATCTTAGAAGCCAGAAGTTCAAAATCAAGGTGTTGGCAGTGTTGTTTTTTCTTTTGGCTTCTCAACTTAACTTAGAGACAGCAGCTCTTCATGGTGTGCATTCCTGTGTTTCTGTCCAAATTGCTCCTTCATAGGACACTGGTCTTAATGGATTATGGTCCACTCTAATGATCTCATTTTAACTTATTGATCTCTTTAGGTTTTCTATTTCTAAATATAGTCCTGTTGTGAGGTACTAGGGGTTAGGATTTCAACATATGAATTTTGAGGGAGTCAACTAATAGCAAAATTAGGAACTTATGAGAAAACCAAAATTCATATTTTCATAAACATGTCAAAAAGTAATTTTATCATAAGGTCAGAAATAATAAGTAAAACACACACACAGTGATCAAGTTGACTACATTACAATTATGAAACATCTCTTTTTCAAAATATACCACAAAGCAATTGAAAAAAATAAGCCATAAACTAGACCATATTTGTAATAAAATCTAAAATGTTGAGATAAAGGATGTATTTAATGAAAATTAGAATAACCTTCCTAAGAAGTACGATGACATTTGTAGCACATTAATATCTAGATTTGTTTTTAGAATAGGAGTGGACATATAAAGGGCAGTTCATACAGTTGAAAAGTTTACATCTTTGAGATTATAGAAAAATTCTGTAATTTTAATATAAATTAATTGATTATCACTTAGGAGGAGAGATATATTGTAAACTGATTATAGAGGAAGATGGTTCTAAACTTTATTTGAAATATACTAGGTGGATGAGTTAATAAATATGTCATTTCTATACCTCCATGACCATTGATGTACTTCAGTGTCCTTTGACATCATAGGAACAATAAAAAGCTAATATAATATCTAAATTTAATTTAAAATTTGTTTGTATGATAGTCATTGCTTTTTGATCCATTTCAATGCCTAGTATTATGTCCTCCTTTATATTTGTTTTGGTGCTTTTATGACTTTAGCTGCAATAAACTAATACAAATCAAATAATAATAATATGTATATAGATAGTGTTCATTACTGCTATGTGAGCAGCAAATGATATCAGAACAAGATCTATGAATAAATGTCTTCTAATAGTTGACTAGATGGAAATTGTAGAATACAAACCATAAAATTTTGCATGGCAGTGTAGATATGACAAAGTCACAAGAATCTGTGGAAAAAACCTAAGCACACATGTCAAACTGTGAACAATTTGGTTTCAACAGAATATCAACTCATGTATCAAACTAATTATTTTGATTAGAATATTACTATTTTCTCATTTTCCTAGTATTAAATTTATAAATTTCTTTTTGTAGTTTATAGTTGTAAGATTTGACAGTGTATATTAGTACATAGGTAAGAAACACTAATATAAAAATAATTTATATAACCCTCAGATTATGTTAGAACATGTTTTTCTTTAAATGGTATCAATAATTTAATTTTTAAAAATGACATTTTTATTTTTCCTTTTCTTTTATATGTTCATTTCCTTTCTAAGAAGTGAATTCAAAAAATGAAATACTTCTACATGGAGACAAAATTAATACTCTAGGTCTCTTTCTACTTCATAGTTTTGACACTGATCATGGACAAAGAAGGATCCAGATGTTTAGAGTCTACCCTCCCACCATTTTAAACTGTTAGAAGAAATTTTAATGTACCAATTATTTTCTAGTTTTGACTTCTTTATATTTAATCTTTAATATCAGAAAACCATATATTTGTCATAATCTAGAAAAATGAATGAACGAATTAATGGGTAAATGAAAGAATGAATTTATATTACAAGAGACATAAAAATATATAAAATGTACTTTAGGAATCAGATGTCTCCAGAAGAATCCATTTTTTTAAACTATATAATATCATGATTGCTGCAGAATTCCATCTAGAATAATATTTCCCACTAGGGGTATAATTTTCCTGCAGACAAACTTCAAATGAGTTTCTTAAGCCCGTAAGGTAAGTTGAAAGATTTACTGACCACGAGAAATAAATGGAATTTGAAGTGAACTCACTTCAGTCTAACAAATGATTCTCATTATTCAAGTACTAACATTGCCATTAGAAATAGTCAGAAATCATTTGGTTTGGCTATAAATTACTCATGTATACATAGAAGTATTCTCTATGAAAATGCACTAACACATTTTAGTATAGTATGAATATAGGTATCTATAAACAAATTCATAAGTTTATTGAGTAATATACTATAATATAATTAAGTAGTAACTGTGATTAAATAGCCATATTAATTTTCAAAGACAGACCAGCATTGTCTCTGAAGCCCAATACATGTGTATTTGAAAGTTTTATATTTATGGTATATAATGGAGATATATCAAACATTAAAAGAAGGGCATGGAGGCATGGATTCTCATTTCAGTCATAGACTTACAATATATTTAACTTTTGACTGGCCACAAAATTATCTTAACATCAATTTCCTCATCCATTGAATATTTAAAATAATTTTTCATCATAGGTGATTGTAATAATTGAAGATCCATCATATGAATAAATAGGAGTCTTCAGGGTAAATATAGCATCAAGATTAGATGGGAAAAGTACTAAAAATTATGATCTAGGAACTATTCTACAGTAACAAAAACAATTAAATGACATATTGAAAGGAGAAAAATCAATCCAGAACTACCAACATTGAAAAATATTTTTAAAAAATTAATAAAAGTTTAAGTGTAAATAAGTAAGACCTAGAGGCCATCAATTTGAAGCACCTAGTCAAACAGCAACATAGAGAACAAAAGGCAAATCTTTATTAGTTTTGAGGTCAAATCTTTAGGGCAGTAGAATGTGGATTGAATATCTAAGCTATCCCCCAAGAGAATATATGAACTAAGACAATTACATCTGCCAATAGATTTTCAAAGGTACAGGGCACAAAAAAAAGTATTATCAACATCAAAGAGACCTCAGAAAAACATTATTCCTATAAGTCATATTTTTAATTTATTTTTATTGTAATAACTATTCTACACATTGAAATAATTTCCTATGTACAGGCTCCCCATTTCTTAGATATATTTCAACACACCATGCCTTCCACCAAATCACCAAGTGTTCTTCCCCTTTGTCCAGAGGGCTCCACAAACATTATTCCCTGCCTGTTCTGTGCTTATAGTCTTGGGAGGTTGTGGAAATGCCTGTGAGCAGGCAGAGGCAATTATTGATAATTTACTATTTTTTGATGAGTATTTGTATGCTACAAGAATATGTTTACTTTTGAAAATACTTGGAACTGTCCACTCGGATTTTTACAATTTTCTGTATGTATGTTATGCCTTCACAAAAGTTTACTTCAAGTGATGTAGACTTTTCTATATGACTCTGTTAAAAATAATTGCAATAGTCAAATCTGTCACTGAAATTTGGGATAATTATAAAATGCAGATGATCCTGGAATTAAGACGGTTCAGCTTTCCATTTTTCAACTTACAATGGTGCAAAGGTGTAGGGCGTTCAGTAGAAAGAGTACTTTGAAGCTAAATCTTTTCCTGGAATAACAATATGTGGTTGGTGTATTCTGATGATCTACCTCTCAGCGCAGTCCACATGTACCTCATGGTCACTGGTTCAAGATCTGGGGTCAAGGCGAATAACCAAGACGAACAACTAGATCAAATAAAGATCTTATTCCTTCCTCTTTATGCATGCTTGCCTATTCACCTTCATTCCTGTCTGCATCTTTCCTTTAAAAAAGTAAAAGCAAACCCATAAAATGTGGTACACTCTAGTGATACGGGTCAGTGACCCAGTCTGCAATTATGTATGTAAACAAGGAATACTTCAGAGTGCTGTGCTGCCACCTTTTGGATTTATTGGAATGTGACCCCATTCTAAGTCAAGAAAGATCTGTGCAAAAACCAAATAGTAAATACTTTTACAAAAATTTATGAGTAGAAATTGGAGAATTCCCAGAAGAAAGAGTATTACGAAGTTGATCTTTTCAGGATCAAAGAGAACGAGAACAAATTGTAAGGACTCTGAGGTCATTTAATTATTTTTGGCATCTATCTTAGAGATATTTCAGGTAAGGATGCCACTAAGGTAAGGAAGTCCAGAAAACATTCCATCAGTTTTGGAGGGCTAGAGGGGACAAAATGAATAAGCACAAAAGCAGATCATGTCTTGGGAGAAAGTTGGACAACATCTATATCCCTGTGAAAATGTGACATACAAAAGTAAGTCTAACATTATGTTGGTTTGTAATTAGGGCAACTGATATATTTTGATCAGCTCAGGCCAAAAGATTAAATAGGCAAAACTCTTGATGGCCAAATAGGTATTTTCTGTAGAAATAAAACGTGTGACTCAAATGTACCAAGGAGAACTACTCTGGTAAACACTTCATCATCTCAATTGAAAAACCTAGAGGACCTCGTTCTATTAGATGGGGCAAAACAGAAGTAGAGAGGTAAATAGCCCTCGTTATTGTTAGTCAAATACTAACTAGCAATGAAATTGAATGACTTATTGCTACTTGCAACAATGTGAATGTATCCCAGAAATGCACTACTGAGTCAAGAAGTCACAAAAATAAGCACTTGCTATTATGTATTTATTTATTTAAACTTCAAAATTATGTTTAAACTGATCTCTAATAAGAGAAATTAGGATAGTAGTAACTTTGAGGGGAAGCTGTGAGTAGAAAGAAGTAGGAGCTTCCTTAATTTATGATCTTGTTCTATTACTCGATCTGTGAACATGATTTTATATTGCAGAAATGTTTCTAATATATACTATTTGTGACTTTATATGTTGGTATTTTATTTTTCAGTAAAAAGTTACTTCATAAAAGGAATTAAAAAAAACGGTAAATATTTAAACAGATCTGTAATGTCACAGAAAATAAAACATAAGTTAAAATGTCAATTTTATACATATTTCATTGAAGGGAAGTGGAACAATCAATAAATAATTGTCAACACTTTAATGCAGTAAATTGAAAGAAAATTCTGCAAGGAAAGTGGAGCGGAAATATGAGTTCAAAGGGTTAAAAGGGAAACTATGAAGTTTCATAATGTAAAAAAGAGCATGTTTATGAATTTTAAGTGGAATTTGATAGAAATACTGTGTTATACCACATATATTGTATTTTACAAACTTTTGCAACATAAAAGTCTTATCATCATTTTGAATAAAATGTTAATTTTTAAATGCTGCACATTTTACAAATTAAAATAAAAATAAATGTGCAAATGTGATATATTTAAAAAATATACTTGAGGGAATATTCAAGGAATGAATTTTGATGTGCTCAGTGTCATCATATAGACCATTTTTTTCCAACTAATATTTGATGAGTCATCATATATTAAGTTATATATATAAATATATATATATATATATCTTTGCTCCTAGATTACTAGATTATTCTACTGGTTTACATATACATATATAATATATATGACATCTGTTTAATTTGCATGCTGTATGATAAATTCTTATATTTTTATAGAATATCTTCTTAATATTTACCTTAAAATTTTCTTGCCTGTTTTTATATATTTAAATCTTCACATTTATTTAAGGAATAATCTGATTGTGATTTGGGGGTAAATATTTATTATATTTTAGTATGAGTGAAATATTATTTTTCACCATTCTTAGTACTTCTATACATAAACCAGGCATATGCTCCAGAAACTTCTAGAGCAAAAGTGATTTGGGTTTAACATTTTGGAGAATGCACATGCCTGAAAAAGTATTTTATTCTATCCTAACACTTGATTAATATTTTGCTTTGGTGCAATCATCTAGATGGATGATATTTTGCCCTCTCTTTCTTCCACATTCTAATATTATGGTCATCATTCAGGATTCCAAGTCTTTGTATGCAGCTTGCTTTCTTCTCTTCCTTCCCCTTCTCTCCAGATATATTAATATTCTATAACTATTCATCATAACATATATATAATATTTTGTGTAAATGTGTTTTCTATGGAACAACTATATAGATTTCCTAGTGGACACCTAGAAAAAGTAAATAATTTAGTTTGGGAATTTTTTGCTATTTTGATCTTTTTATATTTTCTGTAACTCATTCAGAAACAGCATAAAATATTTCTAATTTTCTTCATTTGAGTTTTTTCTGTTTTTCTAAATTAAAATAAATTATTTCTTCAATGAAGGTCCTAAATATTCTATTGTAGTATTTATTTCTATTAATATTTTTATCCAAAAGTATATATTCTTTTAAAATATCCTGTCTTTTACATGTGAAACATATTTTATTTAATCTGAAGATATTACCTGGGTTAGTGTTAGTTGGTTTTATTTTTCTATTGATTCTAATGTTGCCTTACAGTTTCTTTTAATTTTCTGTATTTTTTTTTTACATTTTTTTCATATGAAAAACCTCACACAAATTTTCAGCAATATTTGTCCATTAAGATGTGAGGCAGAGACACTGACATTTTGTTTAGCTATCTGGCTGCAGAAATAGTACTTGCCCAGTATAATCAATAGTACTTTACTATAGGCTGATCACATAAGAATTTAGTAATTATAGACTCCAGATTACCAACATTATAATCTTTTATTTTGAGGCAGTAAATTTCCCAGTGCCCTTTTATTGTAATTCTTCTACTTGAACAGTATAAACCTAGTTGCTGACAGTCTAGGAGCAAAACTAAAAGAAAGCATTGGCTATAAACCAATAATGCTATTTTCTATATCGGAAGTCCAGGGAAAGAATTAAAGAATGAAATGTTTATCATAAATTGTCATAAAAATGTATGTCAACCACCCTTGATTGTTCACCTACACCGGATATTTATTTTCTGAGGAATACATACTTCTTGTTTATTTTCTGTGGTAATGACTCCCCTTTTTTTCATGCATGGATTTTGAACTTGCAGAAATTAATGAAGAGGAGTCAAAAAAATGGAAGTAAAGGCTATTTTATGGGTTTATAATAGCAAGGAAGTCAGTCACGCACATTTTTGATATGTCAGAGACTGAAGCAGGAAAAGGGGTGGAATAAACACTATAGAGGAAAAGGGAACGACGTCCCCACCCCATTGGAAGCTGTTGACATGCAGAAATTCTAAGTAGCAATGAGTAACCTATCCGATTGGTGAGGGGTGACTTGTACTAAGTTGGAAGCAGGAACAAAAATTAGAGAAGCTGTTAATTATTAAATGTTTAATATTTAATAATATATATTTAAAACAATTTTATATCTTACTCGTTTTTTAGAGTGATTGTAGTCTATTATGTTTTCTCATTTTAAACTTTTTTTTTTTTCTGTCACAGGGGATTTAGACATTTATCGGTAACCTATTTCAATTCCTGAATATTTTGAGTCATTTATTACATAAATGATTGTTTAGCTCCCTGAGTCGTTGTAGGGATAGAAATCTGACTTTCTTCAATTCTGACCAGTAGAGAAGGATGTTGTTTCTGGGCAGCTGACTGCAAGCTGTTGGAGTGTAAAACAGTTGTATTTTGTTTCTTTATTTTGATGGTTCACATTCCATCTATGAATGAAGTCATCTGGTATCTTTCTTTTTTTGACTTATTTCACTTAGCATATTCCCCTCCAGCTGGGCTTTAAAAGAGCAGAGAGAAATAAATGGATAAAAATAGAAGACTTTCTAGTTGAATTGAAGAACAAGCAAAGACCGTGTGTGTCCTCACCGGTGCCTGTTTGTCTAGTCAGCCTGTCCGCATGCTTTCCTTGATGGTTAACCTTATTCCATCACAGCCAGAAACAATACTTTTACTGATATCCTTTTTATATTCTTGTCACCTTGCATGATCCTTTTTCTTCTATTGTTTTTATTCATTTATACTTCTTTTGCAAGTATAAATAATACTTCACTGAACAACATTGTGTGTTGTAGAATAATAATTTGCAAATATTTTAGTATGTATATAGTTTGATTGCTTTAATATTTCTGATCTATTTGGGGATAATGCTTGTCTTATCGATCAAATTGTACTGTTTTCCCATGGCTACATATTTAGTAAAACATTGCGTCTACTGAAAGTTAATCTTTTTCCCAGCGATGTGAGAATTTTTTTTTATGATATACTAAATATCTGTTAAAGCATGTTTCTACAGACCTGCAGGCTATTTAAGCAGCTTCACCAAACATCTTTAATTCTGAATTTTCACAATTTCCTCCTTACAGCTTTTCTCTTTCAATGTTTTTCTACCTACTTTGAATACTTATTTTGCTACATAAAATGAGATATCATCTAATTCTATACAAAAATGTATGGATAAATTTAATGATACAGCATCACATATTTAATATTTATAGAGAATTAAAAGTTATGTGATGTTGTGTCATGTTATCTAAAAACAAAAGATGTCTGTGTAATTGTTTAAATCTATATATGTATCTTTCTTAGATACAGTTTCTGTGTAATAAAGTGACCCCATATTGATTATAAACATAATTTAACTTTCTTCCCAAGCATTGTATTTGTTTTTGATATTTCAAATAGAGTTTCTCAAACATTATATTCCCTATTAAGCTATCATTTATGACATATAGACCAATGGGTCTTCATCTTAAGTGTGTATTCTATGCTCTTACTAAATTCTTTTTGTTGTTTGAATTAAATTTATTGCTAATTCTCTAAGCATTTTAAGCATACTAACGTATAATTTATAATTTTATTCTTTGTTATTCCTATTTCTTATGCTTCTAGCTTACTTATTTTTCTAATTACATTAATGCTTGGCTTGAATAAGATATGATAAAAATATTGCAAATTAGGCATCACAACTTTTCCTCTGGAAACAAAACATTTGAGTTTGAACCCTGTCACTTGGTTGTGCAAACACAGCCATGCTACTCACTATTTTTCTTGGAAAATTTTTAAATAACAATACCTGCTTCATGTGGTTTATATGGTAATTAAAATAATGTGCAGGTAAACACTCAGAATCCAAAGAAAAAGGAACTTCCACTTTCGTTAAATATTTTTCTAAGTGAAAAACTAGTCAGATTGATTTAAAGCAGTAAATCTAAGCTTAGCTTTCTATTTTTTGCAGTGGAAAAGATGGTTAATATATGACTTAGTAAAGCACATTGCTAATATCAAGCTTTAACCTAATTTTTTTTCTGTTAGAACATAAAAATGAAGATGTGAAAATGTGAATAGACAGATCGAACAATAAATTGAAACCCTACCAGACTAAAAGGTAAATGATGTGATGCTAACCAATGTGGATAATTCATAGGATTATGGAATTGAAAATGACTGCTTTCAAATAAAATAGAATATGAAATGTATTGATTAACTGATGTTCTATCAGCTATCCATAATTCTTTAAATATAAATATATGCATGCAATTAATATTTCTCTTATTTAAAATTTTTAATCAATGATAAATCTCACTAAATTTTTAAGCAAATTCATCCTAATCCTTAATTAAAATTATAATTTTATAGATTTTAAATGTTATAAGTAAGATTTAAACTACTGGAGAATTTATCATTATAAATATAAACTATATAATTCATAATTTTATAAATTTAATTAAACTCAAGAAATATCAAATTACAAGTAAGCTTTTAAGAATTTTCTATTTAGAAAGTATAACAGAATGAAAATTCTCTTTGAAATTATTTTATTTTTAGTAAAATGACTTTATTTTTTTAAAGGTAATGATTGCTACCAGTCCCTAGCCAATGTTCATTCTCCTTTTATCATATATCACAGATCTATAATTCTGAGGATATGCTCAGCTAGGAGTAGCAATGGACACAACTCTCTCCAAGTAAGAATTTCCATTTAAGTTGCAATATCTATAGAGCTGTGATGGAGTTACTCCCTTTTTTACAGCAAAAGATGAACTGAGTATCGATGGCTTTTACTAAGCCCATCAGAGAGTTGAGATCACATGGTACTTCACAACTGAGAAGGATGAGTATAGACAAACATGAAAGTGAGAAACTCCTAAGGAGCTGGTTTAAGAAAAATCCACTCCTTCTGTTTCACTTTCAGGAGACCCACCAGGTTCTTATGACAGTCAAAAAAAAAAAAAAAATTCCTAAATTCAAACAAAAAGAGTGGTAGTAAAACAACTATTTAAAAATATTCTTACGTCATTCCCCTACCAACCTTTCTAAAAGGAAACAACTCCACCAGTGATTTTTCAACTCGGGGAAAGACAATCAAGCAAATTCAGGTCTCCAGAGTAATACTGTCTATAGGGGAAGGTGGACATACATTTCTGAAGTTCAGAGCTGACTGCTAATAGCAATTAGTCATGTGTGGCGCACAAGAGGAGGAAGGGAGGTGGGAGCAGGAAAGGAAGAATATTTGAACTCCATCAATCAGCTTAAAGACCAGGAGCCCCTCCAACCAGTTTGAAAGGCAGTCACTGATGAACCAATTAAAGTCCTTGCCCCCCTCCAGAACATCCCTGAGTGAGGACTGGAAAAGCGCCAACTCCCAGGTTACTAGTACCTGCTTCCCTCAGAACAGGCTGCCTTTACTATAACTCTTAAGGGTGTGCTTTGCTTTCACTTTAATAAATCTCACTTGCTTTCTGCTGATTGTGCTACCTTCTTTGTTCCCAGAGCAGGTGGGCCCAACAAAATCTTCTCTGGGACGCACATGACCCCGAGGCCCACATGTAACAATAGACTCAAACACACTAAAAGAATGAGAATGAATCATAATGTTATAGACTGTTTCATCTTTCCATATCTTGTCACCATATCAACTGGGCTCCAACATAATAACAGGTTCCAACTAAAAGAAATGCAGAGCATTATTTAAGAAGGAATTCTTAGGGAAAAATCAAAGACACCAGGTTTCAAAAACATTACCCCAACTCCCAAAGAAAAGCAATAAAGGACACTTGAGAACACTCAAGCCTCTGGTATCTACAATTGCAATAAACATTAAATACAGTCCAGCAGCTAGCCAGATTAACATAAACTTCAGATTAAATACCTGTCCACCTCAATTCCCAATTCCTGGCACTTTATGCATATCTTTCAGTAAAAATTATAAAACATGCTTAATACAAGAGAAAACAATCTGATGAGACAAAGAAAGCATTAGAACTGCGTTTATATATGATGCATTTATATACAAAGATGTGGAATAACAGGAGCATTCATTCACTTTTGGTAGGAATGCGAAATGTTTACAGACACTTTGAAAGTTTGGCATGATTTATATACAGTCTTACCATATGATCTAATAACCATGCTATTAGATATTTTTGCAATTGAGTTTAAAAATTATGTCCATATAAAACAATTCACAAAATTATTTGTAGCAGCTTTATTCATAATCATAAAAGGCTGGAGGCAATCAAAATATTTTTCAATAGCTAATTGGATAAATAAGCTGTGGTACATTCACACAGCAGAGTATTTTTTCAGTAATAAAAAGAAATGAGCTATCAAACCACTGAAAGACATGGAGGAATCATAAGTGAATATTGCTGAGTGAAAGAAGTCAGGAAAAGTTACATTTTGTATGACTGCAATTTTATGACATTTAAAAAATTAAAAGTTCTAAAAATCATAAAAATCATTGCTTGCTAGTGTTTCAAAATGACAGCAAGAGGGAACACACAGAGGATATTTTTTAAGGCAGTGAATGTATTCTGTAAGCTATTAAAATGGTGGGTAAATGACATTTTCATTTGTCAAAACCTATAGAAGTTTACAATACAAAGAATGAACCGCTGAGTATGCAGATATTAAAAGGTCATTAGGAGTTTGGAGACTCCAAGGAAAGAATGAAGACCATAACAAGAGTCTACAAATGACAAACAAAAGAAAACAAAACCTCACTAAAGGGAGTAGGACATAAGGTGATGATCTAAATCACTTTCAAAATTAATGGAATCTGTAAGACATAAAAGTAAAATACAAGTAATAAATACATAAAAGAATTTGCACAAACATACTGCATTCTAGCTTATAAAGAATCTATTATAAGAGCATGGTTTAACAATTCTGGTACTACTATCATGTATGATACAGCGAATCAATACCTGGCAGAACAAATGAATAAATGAATATCAGAAGATAAAAGATGGGAGTCTGTTAGAGCAGGAAAATGCAGATAAATAAATGACAGAGGCTAGAACGATTCACATGGTAGCAAACCTAAGATGAAGCATCAGTAAGAATGCATATTTACTTAATATACATATAGATACTTATAATCAGCTGAGAAATAATCAGAATGCAATATAATTAGAAAAGCATTTATTTATGAATAGAAAACATGATGCGGGTATACAAGCAAGCCTGACAATCTTCAAACAGAATGTTGTAGTGTGAGGTCTTTTGTAAAAATCAGCAGATGGCCTTCCTGTTTTTGCTTTTTTTTAATTCTAATCATGGGTGAGGAGAAAATAGAGTGTTTGCATTATTTTGTAGTAATCAATATGGAAAAATTAGTGAGTGTTATTTTATAGTAACAGGGAGTTGAGTCAGGCTGCTTGTTCCACCTAGAATTCTTATGGCAGTTTAGAGACAAGATGCAGTCTCTGACTAAAACCAACTTCATATATATGATTTATACCTATAAATACAAATATTAATTTATACACATATACTCCTTTTTTGCTCTGTCACATGAGTGAAACTAATGAAATGATGCCCAAGTGGTTAGTATGACTATTAGAACATGGTTTTGAATAGATTGCTCTAATAAAAGGACTATGGCTCACGGAGAAATAGCTGATTGCAAAACTCGAGCAATAAATGCATGATAGTCCTGGAGCATTGCATAAGCCAGAAGGCAGGCAACATTAAAAAAACAAAACAAAAAGCAATTGATGAGGGCTTGTCAAGTAGGTACAGAAACCAACTGGAAACGATCCCAATGGCCATAACTGGACCAATTTGAGCAACAAAAAATTATAAAGTATGCTTAAGGTAAAATAAAACAAACTGAAGAGACAAAGTACACATTAGAACTGCATTTATGTATGGAAAAAGAAGAACTTTCATTCACTGTTGGTAGGAATGCAAAATGATATGTTTTTGAAGTTTGACGGGATGCACAAGTCTATCATATAATTCAATAACCATACTAGTAGGTCTTTATCCAGCTGAAGTTAAAAATTTTGTCCATGAAAAAAAATCTCCACAACTGGAATTATAAGTGCAAAGTAAATGTCTTTAGTCCATGATAATATGAATAGATCATTGAACACATTAATACTTGAGAGAAAAGCGAGACAACTCAGAATTCTGAATAAATTATTTAGATATCAATCGTAAAAAGTAAAGGTTATAACTCATCAGTCCTTAAGTATGGCTATGCAGAGTATCTTCCTTTCAATCTGTGCATATGGAAGGGAGATCTAGAAGGTAACGCACAGTGGAGAACATGTTACTTCAGACACACTACTTCAGCTGGGTGCTCAAGACCAACACCCCGTCATAAATCAGTAATGAAGATGGCACCTTGTCTCTGTGACCAGAAAAGCCCTTAAACCTAGTTTAATGGTGAGATAAAACATCAGATAAATTCCAACACTATAATATACTTAACTCGATTCTTCAAAACCGTTAAGGTCAAAAGAAAAAACCTTACCACAAATAAATACATAGAGTGACATAGTGCCAAAGCTATATGGCATAACAGAAGGGAGTCTGCAACATTACATCAAGAAAAGGAAATTTTAATAAACTATGAGCTTCGTTTGATAATACTATGCAATATTAATTCATTAACTGTAGCAAATATACCATATTAAGATGTTAGCAACAAGGGGAAACAGTATGGTGGGAGGGGAGCATACATAAGCTGTATTATTTGCTCAATTTTTTTCTACATCTAAAATTGTTCTAAAAAATAAAATCCATTCATAACAAAAAAAATGTACACAGAAGTCTACTAACTGAGTCTTCTAGGAAAACTATGAGAGTTTTCTGATAAATAGGAAATTTGCAGGTATCACCTGGCTTTTTGTCTTAAATTCTTTCCTTCTAACTTCTCACAGTGTAAAGGTGGTTTTTAAACACTCTTGAAACAGTGACAGAGAAAATTGGATTGAACGAGCAGGGGACAAGAAGGCCTCTTGGTTCTTAAGGAATTTTTTTGAGCAATAGTTACAGTTATATGGTAAACTGACATTGCTTACAGCCATAAAACTGCATTATTTAGAGAAAACCCACAGTATCTAATCCTTTTGAATTAAAATTCTGTGTGTTCTGTTACTCACACACTGGTACACTGGAGCACTCCCAAACAATGTTTTGGCACATTCTGGTGGCCTAGAGGATAAGGCCATCATATGCAGTCCACATATATCTCAAGGAGCCAGGTGCAAGACCTGAGAGTTGAAGGAACAACCAAGATGAACAACTAAATAAAAAAACACTGCTCACTCCTCTTTCTTCCTATCTACCTCACTCTACTTGTCTTCATTCCTTCCTGCCTCTTTCCTTAAATTAAAAAAAGTTCAAGATTAGTTTCGTTCCAACTTGTTTCTAGACTATGAGGTTAAAGATAAGGAACTCATCAATTTTCAACAAAAAGCATTAATTTAATTTCCACCCACTACTCTTTAAATATATCTGGCAAAATTGTCTGTACTCAAAAAATAAAATTCAAATTTATAAAATTATAAAGTGAGAGAAGCCAATATGTGGAGAATACATCCTGAAGTACACAGGTTTCATATAAATTAGTTGTATTCCTGATTTAAACAATAAATCAGCAGAGAGATGGTACTTGATGGTACTTGAACCCCTGGTACTATTTGCAAGCAAAAAAAAATCACTTTTATTGATTTGCTCTTAGTCTGATGCCTCAACCTATATTGAGTATCAATATAAGGCAGAGCCTTGTACAACTTTTCAAGCATTTATTATTTAAAAAACAATAGCACAATATATCAAACTGCACACACCTGTGAGGATTTCAGTAGAATCGTTGTCTAAAAAGTGTTATATTTCTTTTGAGTAATTGTTGTTGTTGTTTATTAATAAATCCTGTGAATTGTAAACTTACATCGTCTTTTTTTTTTTTACTTTAATATTACCTGGTAGAATGTATCAGTCAAAAATTTGGAATATCCTTATCAGATACACAAATAAATAAAATACTAAGAAATATTTTATATTGGGCATTTTTGCCACCATTCTCTGCTACTATATCCATAGTTTGTATTAACAACTGCTCACATCTTTTCTACTGAGACCTAGACGGCCTCGCTATCAGTGGAGCTTCTTTCAAGAATGCAAATTAGGCCAATTTGATGCATATAGTGTAGTTCAATATCATATGCACATTGATTTTCCTCTTTTCTGGAGAATTTTGCATTCTTATAATTGTCTTCTTTCTTTATTTCATTCTCACTTTTAACTCAGCATTTCAGCATAAAGTAAGGGTGGCTTCTTTTTTTGTTTTCCTCCTGCCTAGATCCTGGACTTCAAAAACAAACATCCAGTAGTTTTGAAACACAATCCTAATCTTATTTCAAAGAATCTCATCTTTCTGACCATTGTGATTGAAGGAGGAAAATACAATGAAAGACAATCTGCAAGAATGTATCAAGAGCTTTTTTGTTAACTATTGAGTTGCTAGAAAATACTTATAAATATTTGAAGAAAATAAGCATTACAACACAATGTTTAATGTGTAATGGTTTTGCCATACATAGATGTGAGTTTTTCTATGGTATTTAAATTGGAATGCAATCATTGCAAAGAGGGCATGGTTTTTTTACTCCAGGAAGTAAAACCAGATTTGCTTGCTTTTTTTCCCAAAATACTGATTTATTTTCCGTTCAGTGCTGTATTTGTATTCAAATTGCTTTAGATCTTTGCCAACCCTTATAATTACAGGGCTTTTTATTTTGCTTCTCTCCAAAATAGAGAATTTGTATAATTTTTGTTCATATATGTTTTGATTGTATATCCTTTGTGGTTCATATATTTGGGCATCTTTTTGGTACCTTCATTTAGATAGTACATGTTCATCTATTTTGCCTTTTTTCCTTTTGTGCTTTGTGTGTTTTTTTCTTGTTGACACAATAATTTTTGCAACTTCCTTATATTAATCTTTTGTCAATTTTAAGAATTATTTATAGAATTCTTCCCAGTGTTTGGGTTGTTTTTCTCTCCCTTTAATATGTTTTTAAAGGAAAAAAATAGTCTTTTGATCTTAATACATCCAACATATATTTTAAAAAATTTTATTGAAGGAACATTGCATCATTACATAGTACAAGTTTGATGTGTGTATCTTCATAAATCTACATCTGTATATATATATATATATATATATACATAAAGTTTAACAATAACAGTTCAATTTTTATCCTTCATCTTATAATGGATCGCTATAATCCATTGACCTACTCTATGCCTCCCTTTCCTTCTGTAATCACTAATTTTGTCTTAGAAAATGAAAGTTTTATTTAGATCATTTGTTTGGTTTGTTTCTCTGTATGCTATATATAAGTGAAATTAATTTATTGTGCCTGAGCGTTAGTGTATTTTAAAGAAACAGCCCCTATTTTTGTGTCAAATATTTTTTTATAACTGTTTTTATATTCTTAGAACTATTTCTTTCAAATGTATGTCTTTATCTAGAATTGATGGAAGTATCTGTATTGATTTTCCATTGCTGTGTAATAAATTGACATAACTTAGTGTTTTAAGCAACTATCATTAATTATCTCCATTAGTCTGTGTATTAAAAATCCAGTCATGATATATATACGTAGGTTTCCTGTTCAGGATCTAACCAGGTGAGACAGTGTTTTCCAGATATGTTCTCATTTGAAGCTCCATGTCTTTTCCACACTCTCTGGTTGTTGGCAAGATGTATTTCTTGAGCTGCATAACTAAGGTTCCAATTTTCTTACTAGCTATTGGCTAAAGACTACTCTCTTACTTCAAGGCAGTAGGAACACATCCGTTACTATTTTTTCCTTTTTAATGGATCATCTTATTAGTTTGTGCTCATCCAAAATAATATTTTGGTTAATTCAAAGTGGGCTCATTAGAGCCATTCATTATATATGCACAATCCCTTTGCCACATAATCCAATCTAACACGGAAGTGATATCTGGATCATATTCACAGATTCAGCCCATATTCAATGAAAGGAATTTCATGGGGTATGTGCACCAAAGGGTGAGAACTTTGGTGACATCTTAGAATCTTTCTTACATAGAATCTAATTTCACTTTTATCCTCATGGATGGTCAATTGACACAGCCTAATTTCATTTTACTTCTCACTACACAGATCTAAAAATTCTCTGTATTATGTTTATATTTATGGACTATCATTTAAGTTTTCCAAATAATGACTCTTTAAAATACATCATCTTAATTACTACAGCTTTAAGATTCTTAATATCAGTTCATCAAGTTTCTAACCTTATAACTTCTCAGAAGTATCTTATCAGTTCTTGGCATGTTTCTATTTAAACCTTAGAAATGACAGACCAAGATTTAAAAATATTCCTACTAGGATCTACAATAAAATGACATCCTTAAAAATCCATGAAAATGTAAGTCATTTTAAATTGTTAATATTGTTTTGATGTTTAATTTTTTAATTATTTCATTTTTATTAATTTAATAATGTTATATAGTTTTCAAAAAACATATTGAATATTTTTGCCAGATTTTTTTCTTATTAACTTATATTTTGATGATCCTTTAAATAGTATCTTTAATTAAATTGCATTTACAGACTATTTTTTGAGTCTAAGGAAATGTAATCACTTCTTGTGTGCATTTTTTTAAAATCCCTTACCTTGCTTTAGAATTCAAATTAATTCTAAGGATTTAACTGTGGGTCTTTTGGTTTATTTACATAGAAAATTACTTCACCTGTGAAGAGTATGATTTTGGTTCTTCCTTTGTTTTGATGTATTTTATCTTGTTTTGTTTTCTATTCAGAGCTTTAATAAATTTTTGAGTGGGAGTGATGACAGGCTGCCTCCCTATGCTGTTGTTGAACTTCAATAAAAATCTTTCAATGTTTTACCATCAATAATAATTTCTGTTATTATCTTTATAAACACAATTAATATTCCAGATGTTGTTTGTTAATACTTAGCATTATCCTTTTCCTTTGTAGATGATCCCTAATTTCGAGGATGTATAGTCTTGAAGATTTTTCCCCAGATTCTCCTGTGACTAGAGTCCCAAGTACATTTCACTGAGAGGCATTGAGATGATTTGTGTGGGATGGAAAAAAAGAGAAGTTGGCAGCTACAAACAGGGGTATATTTGGGATATTTTTACAAAGTTTTGGTTATTTTCCTGAGAACTAAACACTTCATTGTTGATTAAAGGTAGGACTCTGTATTAACTTTTCTGTCATCTCAACTCCCCCAGAGTTTTTATAAATGACCTTACGATGTTTGCTCCTTCAGGCTTCAAATGCATTTGCAAGTTTCTAATATTCTCTACTATATGCCATTTCATTTCAGATAAAAAGAATTGCTTCGGTTTCCAGACTGAAGCTAGTCGATTCAACATTTATTACCAGCGGTGATTCCAAAGAAACAACTGTAAATATTAGGATCTGAGATTACTGATCCAACTAGATTGAAAGCAATGCTGAACTCATACCAAGTATATGTAAAATATCTGTATGTAGTAGGGGGAAAAATTTACCTTTACAATTTTCCATTGGTTGCTGTTTGACATGATGTAATAAGTAAAACAGGATTTGAATTACCATGTGACTATTGAAATAAAACATTATGGTGGAAATGATTATAAGAACCATGGATAAGGGATGACCAAATCAAACTGTAATGAAGTCTATAGAAAATTTAAGTTTGGGGCTTAAATTATCAGAAGAAGATAGAGAAAATGTTCAAATAATTCTTATAATGGGCCTGAGATAGTCTCTTCATGTAGTCACAGATCAGTACTTCTGAAAGTAAGAAAAATACTTTGATCCTATGAATTGCTGACTTATAATATAGCTTGAATTCATCTTCTTATCAAATGTCTCTCCTTATAAGACATTGGTAAGGAAAGAATAGTTCCTTGAGAATTTAAATAGAAACATCTGTTTTGATTTTCAAAAATATGAATAATTTACAACTCAAAGTCTGACTAATCCTATCTTGCCATGAAACGCATATTTTCCTCTGCTGTCTCCAACTTCTGAAGATCCTATAATTGATCTTCTTTGAATGAGATGCCTTGTAATGAAATCTGATTTCTCTCATGACTTATACAACAAACTCTCAATATATGCAGATATATTATTAGTATCAAATTATAACACCTCAGTAAGACAAATTAAAGTCTATTCTAAGAGGAGGGACATATATATCAACTAAATTGCAGTATTTCCCAATATTTTTGACAAAAAACTTCGGATTGTATGAAATAATGGATTCTAAGAATGTTAAAGAAGAAAATATAATTTTGAATTTGTCTAAGTTTAGTGATGAATACACACTTTCTTGAGACTATTAGTTGAATGTACGCTTAAGCACTCAGAAACTCAGAACAGCTCCCACAATTTGCTTGTTTTCTTATTGAAATGCCAGCAGTACATTAAAGTGAGTTGAAATACTAGAACTTTTGTATGTTGCAAAGAAATACTTCTAATGGATAAGACATTTGAGGAATAAAGTTAGAATTGCCTAATTAAGATAAACAACTACAGCCAATTTACTTTCTAACTGAGGACAAAGGGAACATGAAATGACAATTGAAGAAAGAACACTGACTTGTCATAACTGTTTGCAGAAATGGGAACTAAATAACTGTCCCTATTTTATTCTTGCATTTGTCACATAGATTTTTTTTCTAAATATATTGATTTATTTTTTTGGCTCTCCCCCTCTTCACTTATTTTATATAACCTATGTTCCTTGTAAGGAACATAGTCAGCATTTAAATTAAGTAATCAGTTTCCATGATACCAAAATATGATTGCCAGTGAATAAGAAAAGGAACGAAAGTCTGCTAAAAGTTATTAGGGAGGTAATAAAAAATGTATCCCTTCATTTGGTAGAGAAGATAAACATATTGGTTTATACAAGAGAAGTTTCGTATTGTTGGCGGTAACTATCATATATATTGGTAGAAGGGTGTGCTTAAATGCTTAATATTAAAACATGGATAGTGAATGAGATTGTATATACTAAGTAGTTTTGCCACCATTTTTAGTCCTTTCTTATATAAGGACACAAAATCTGAAAATTTTGTTTTCTAAATTTCCTTGCCAGGAGGATCCCAGTTATATTCTGACAATGAGAGATGCTTGCACAAAATTTTGCAGAATAGAAGAGAAAGACACATCATTACCTGGAGACAGTCACATATAGATACACTGGTGTCAGGAGAATGCAGAAACAAGTCTGTCAGCAATTTCTTGACTTCTTCCTGAGAAGAGCCCACTCCATGTAGGTACTGTTGGAAGCAGGAATCATGGATATTAGTTTCTCTGCCATTATGACCCTTCTGAAATTCACCTCTCTAACCTTTGACTTGGCTTGCTAAGTTTTTATAAACCTCTACTCTGGTAAATGCAACATGTGTCCATAAGATTGCCTAGGGCAGTTTCTGCTCTCTTTACTGAATTCTGATGATCTTCCCTTCCAAGATCCATCTTCAACTAGGATGAGACACCACATTCCTATCAGATGGTGATAAGCATTCTGATATTTGAGTATATGGCATATTGGCAAGCAAGCATCTCACCTAAGTAAAAGAAATTCTTGGTCGTTTGAAAATGATTTCAACACTTTTAACCAAATAGCTTCATGAAGGCACTGAAATTTCTAGTTTTAGGCTTCCTTGCATCACAACTGCTCCCTTGCCCTTGCAACCCCTCAGTTTTATGACCCGTGGCTCCTCATTCTCTCTTAACTTATTCTGAATCATCTTCTGTAACTTACAAACGGAAGTCCCAATACACACATGCACACACATTCACACGTTCCCGGTGCTGTCTGGATTCATTCAACTCATTTCGAACAATACAGGAACACAGTTGAAAATGAATTAATTAACTTGTATCTAATATTACCTTTTGTTATATAGGCTATAGCAAAAATGAGGACTCTCACTATTAAAAATAATTTGTGATTCAGAAGGAAGTAAAAGACAATAAAATATAGTGATGACTACAGTCAAGAATTCTCAGAATCTTCCTGTTTCTGTCAAAGATGTGTATATGTGTACTATATACATATGCATGCATTATCTTTATGAATTATATATATGTGTAAACCTATTTATAAATTTAATTGCATAGTATGATATTAGTATAGATATTATATGACTGACTTTATTTCAGGGATCAGCTATAGAATTCAATATAATGAGGTATCATCATAAGGATTCTTAATGTGATGGTCATAAAATACACATATTTGACTAATCTTTTAAGGTCACAAAATTTCCTTGGAGATAAATAAGAAAAATGAGTAAGTAATAGGCCTTTCTGTTCTTTTGAGACAAAGACCCAGATAGCTTAGCTCTAATGCAGAGCCATTATTTCAGCTCTAACATCTTGCTACCAAAATCAAAATCAAACTAAGAGTCATAAAATGGAAAAACATTCCATTACACCATGTGATTTTTATTTTACACTAGGCAGTAAACCATTAATCTCAGTATTTATCATTCAAATAAGAAAATACATCAATTCAGCATTTCTGATGACTGAAAGTATGCATTTAATTTAAATTTATGGAGAAAGAAGCAGCAGCCATTTTTTTGGTACTTTTTTCAATAGATGAAAAAAGAAAGTAATACGATAAATAAACTTATCAATGCACACGTCTGTCTTATTCCGGAACTTCCCAAACTTTTACATTTACATGATTTATTATTAATTTTGCATTACATTGACAAAAGCTATCTCGGTCCAGTTTAGCACTTTTGAACTTAGATTTCCTGCCCAGAGGATATGAGCAGAGACTGAATTTTAATAGTGAAAATAGCACATCTATATTCAAACATAAAAGCAATTAATTCAGAGGGTTTAGTAGTCTCTTTAATTTGAATCAGCCTGTGTTACTAAAAGTAGATCGCCATATCTGATGCCACAAGAGAACAAATTCAACTTACTAGTTATTAGGGCATTATCTTTAAAATTATAGCCGTATTCATTCACTGTTCTTCCAGATAACTTAATTTATATCCCATAAATTTGGCAATTTGTTATCTCTTACTATGTTATAAAAGTTTCTTTTTACCTGACTCCTAGCTATCTAACTTTCTTTATTCATCATTATTGCTCTCATCAAACTTTATGCCTTCTCTTCCTATATTATTGCTTATAGTGGACTGAATGAAACTCCCTGTTTTCACTCTTGCTCTTTTCACATCACCTAACCACAAATATTGAGTCTGACAGTTGTTTCCTTTTCTATAATATACTATTATATGTATATATATATATATATATATATATATTCACACACACTGCAGTAAATTTTCAGCGAACATTGATTGCATGTGATGAATGAAAAATTGAATGAGATGGATTTTCTTAGTCATTCATATATTACCTTTTATTAAATACACACCATGTATAAAGACATATATTAGGTTCTTGTGAAATATAAAAATGATAATGAAGAAATAGCATTTCCGCTAAAGGATATATAGACTCAAACTGGTACATGTTTTTCAAGTAAGTATAGTGTAAGGCAAAATGAAATCACTTCCACAAGACAGGTACATCCATCCATGTATATGTTATGGACAATTAGCTCAACTGAAAGAATGGAAAAGAATTTACGGGTGAACCATTTAATCTACACCAATAATGAAATAATATTTTAATTTATATAAAGAATAGGTAAGGTTTTGTTAGTTTTGCTTTGGAACCAAATCTATAGAGGCATGAAAAAGCACAGAAGGACTACACTCTTTTGGCTAGAACCATATGCATAGGAATTATGGATAAACATCCATGGAGAGCACTGATTATTGTCAAGTGATAAATTCAAATGGAAGTTAGTTTACAAAATAAAAGTAGGTTAATACTAAGACAAATCCGTCATTAAAAAACAAAAAACAAAAGCAAGTCATTATACTGAAACAAATGACCAAATGGTGGCAATCTACTAAATAACAAAGGGAGATGATAATCAGAATGTGGAAAACTATCAAAATACTAAAAAAATCTCTTACCTTTTTTACTTTCTTCATATCTAATGATTCTATTTCTCTTTTTCTCACCATCATTATGAAACCTAATATAATCATACCACAGTTCCCAAGCTCCCATGTTTACTTGCCACAGCAGAGAAAAAAATGAGCATGTTACTAATACATAATTGCAATATTCTGGAAAACTTGGACAATAATCCATCGTATGTCAAGTGTCTATCATGATCTAATGGACAAACAGTGCAGACACTGTCTTACTTTACTCATAATGACACCTATTATTATACTCATTTTAAATATAAGGCAAGTGAGATGCCTAATGAGGTTCAGAAACGTTTGCAAGATCATAAATCACTATTTAGGTTATTGATGCTACTATGATTTAAACGCAGTCTGGTAATCTGACTTGAATGACTACTCAACAGTCATGTTATACTGCTACTTCTGTACACACCTGAACCATTGTCTATGTGAAGGGAAAACAAAGACTACAGGAAAACTGACAAAAATTTAGGCCTAGTTATATTTTCATATCCTTAAAGATAAATAACAAGATAAATGTGGGACTGAAAAACTGCATCATAAATAACAAACAGCACAGAATTCAAGAAGCTGTAAAAAAAATTGAAACAAAATACTGCTGTAAATAAGAATTTAAATATCTAAAACATTTGCTTTGTATTTTCAATGAAATAGAGTTAGAAAAATTATAAGCCCCTCCGTATCTCAGACATAAGGCTCAGGCTATGAAAGCTGTGAATAATGGTTCATGACTTGAGGCTGGGGGTAGGGAGACAAAATATTATAGAAACTTAGACCCTGTCATCAGTAATGTGCCTACTGTATCTGCTTATATTTAAAGAAGTGTGATGTAATTTTCTGTCTTTTTGCAGGGGTTGTTTTCCTTATGAGGAAAAAACTAGGTTTGCCAGGAAGAAAGTATTTGGTAAGGTAATTTTATTTCAGCTTTCTTATGAAAAACATGCTTCCTTTGATCTTTGGCATCGAATGTCTCCTCCAGTCTTGAGTTTTAGTATCATTGGTAATTTTCATCTTTTCTGAATTTTATAATTATTTGAGTATATTGGAAGACTGCAGCTTACATACTATCTTAAAATCCAATCCATGCTATAATTTATGATTTCAAAGATGATTAAATCTTGGATAATGTCAAAGACCAGTATGTAAACATGGAATTATTAGGAAGCGAAACTATGGAAATGAAGCTCATTAAAGTGAAAAAATTCAGAGATATGTAGCATAAATGTTACATGAATAATCTCCAAGGATGTGAAGTCATGACAGATGTTGGAATGATTCACTGATGAATGGAAGATAATTACTAGATAATATTGCCTAGAAGGGACAGTTATAATCGGACAGCATGGATGTAAAGAAAGATATTTTACATGAGAATGAGTATGTAATGTGCTATAGTAGTAATATGAGCTATATATGCTTTATCAGAGTAATAATGGTACATTAAATGGGAAGATGAACACCATTCGTTTAAGGGAAATTTTTCAAAAAATAGATTTTTCTTATGACAGAAAAGTCTAGTTAAAACAACAAAATAGAAAACAGGTGAAGTAAAAAGTTACTTTGTATTGATGTTAGACATAGCCTCCAAAAGACACAGAAAGAACTGGAGATGGTGAATGACCTTCTTAAATATTTAATGAATACCAACTGCATATCTGAAAACCAGAATTTGGCAAATTTCATTAAGTTCTAAGTATCTGGTTCAATCAATAGCGAACAAGAAGAATCAAGTACTTTCAATCATGAAGTTTAGCATGTCATACATAAACCTAAAATGGTGCATGTCTGAAGAACATGAATGAGATGTATTTATAATCTGTAATATCTCTTCATGGAAGCATTTTGAAATGACAGTGTTTATCTCAGTAATATCTACATCCTAAATTCCTTTCCCCCAAAATTTGGATTTGAAAATGTTTCAATAAGTTTAGATGAGTCAATGCACATAGATACCAGTTAAATACCAATGTTATTAAAGAATCATCAACAGTAGATATTAAAAGTCTAAATTCAGGGCAACTGAGCTCTAATATTTGCTTAAAAAGTACTTCCATAAACATTTGCAAAAGAAAACATACACACACATTTCTGTATTACGCTTTTCCTATAGCTGTATTGCAGGCAGTCATTCTCAAAGGATAGTGAGATAATTATATCATCTTCGGAGGCAAACTGTTCAAAGGCAGCATGTTGAGAATTGCATACAGCAAACAACAATCTTTTACTCTACCAGCGGTGATAACGTACTCACGTTTACTTCTCCTATTTTGCAGATTAGATGTTGAATTTTGTATCATTCTTGTATACAAATTATATACCTCTGGAAATGACTATGAGAAATTTTGTCTTTATCCTGAGTATCTAAGAAAATATTATTATGTTTGAGATATAAGAAAACTTGTATTTGACAGGGATTTGCCTCAATTGTCACTGAATATTTTACAACAATGTAAAATCAGCATAACCCCTTTTGACTGAAACAAATTTATAAAAGTCAGATATTCAAAAGATAACTATTATAATATCTATCATCTTCCTTTTTCAGTTCAGTGTTTACTAGCATTTGTTTATAAGAAAACTATATTGTTAGTACAGATGGAAGTTTTTATTTCTTATTTCATTTAGATGAGGCATTTTTAGAGGACAGACATTACTAAGAAAGAATGATAAATATGGACAAGAGTAGGAATAACTTAAGCCCAAACCTGGATGTGAAGATATTTCTCACCAACTATGCCACATGTGTTATATCTATAGATAAAATATCTGACTATAGGGAGAGATCATGATTGAGTTTTTCTTGAAAAGATCTGTGAATTGTGATTTGTTTAACATTTCCTACTGCAAGTGTTTCTCAATGAATTCATTGAATTTCATGTTTCTATTATTGGCCAACAGTCACTAAAAATTTCTCTATTCTGTAGGGGAGCCAGGTAAGTTCCATGGTGTGGAGCCAATCCTTAGCAAACTCTTTGTAAGTGTTCAGTCAAAATTTTGCACACCAACCAGAATATCTCTGGTTCTAAACTGCTTTAAAATTACTTCAACACTTGAAATGCCCATTTATGGAAAATAAGAATCCTAACAACTTATGTGTAATTGTACTTGTCAGCGGCACCTATAACTTGAATGTAAGTTTTGAAGGACTGCATTTATTTTGTCAAAAGCAAATTAGCAGCTGCTCAAATGGGGAATTTTAATATAACATCTGCAAAACAGCTTTACATATCTAGATTCAGCTTTTTCTCATGCCAAAGTGCTTTCAGTGAATTTTATTGATAAAGTTCTCACTTATCCAGTATTTCATACTCTATATATTATCAACTGTTTTTACTGCTATGGCTGAGCTGAAAAATTTTCATGTCACTGAAACTTATCCACCTCCTGTATATCCCCTTGAAATTAAAGGCCAAGGTCAGTGCAATATTTCTTTAACTCATAGCTTTGCCTTACATTTCCACATCAGTTTCATATCAGTATAGTCCTAGACACTTAAATAGGCTGTGATAGCCTCTAATAGACAGCCTCTTACAGATCTTAAAACATCACTTTTGTTAGGTCACATTAACTTCTCAATGCATCACCCTTGGAATACTCAGAAAATGATAATCTAATAGAAGATATCCAAACCCTGTCACATTACAACCAAAAAAAAAAAATAAAATGATAGGATAAAACTTTCACAATAAGCAAAATCTGGTATGAACACAAAGGAAGTACTATCTACTTACCACAAAAATACAGTTTTTTCTTAGCTACAGAAACGATCAACTTGAAAGATGTCAACAAAGGACATGTCTCAGAATTAGAGAATGGTTCTGTGCTGTGACAAATTATAGAGAAATTTTGGAAAAAATGGAAATAAAGAATAGATGAGAAAACTGACCAAAGAGAGATCGCAAGCATGAAGGTAAAACTAAACAATATTGTAGATGATGAGTCTTTCATTTGGATTTTCAAAATATGGCAAGGCCATATTAGCCAAACACCTAAACTGAAGAACAATCTCCTTAGATTAGTGAAGAAAGACTGGAAATAGTACCTGTAGAAGATTTCTATTTACAGTAATTACAGCCTCAGAAATACAAGAACAAGACTCTGAGGTTTGCAGAACATTGGAAGATGTGAAGCAAGAGTCCTCAGAAAACGTATTGTCTGTGCACTTCTTTCCCAACACTCTTTCTCCCATTATATCCCAGTCTTACCTTGATTCAGAAGAGCACTTTTCTGAATCTGAAGGTCAACCTCTAGAGCATTCCTCCAATTACAACAGACACTAAACCAGAGTAAGATGAATATGTTTCACTCCATGAGTTGAATGGAGAGCTGTCAGCCCAGAGAACACAAAGCTGGTCTGAGTAACAGGGTATGTCAGTGATACAGAGAACAAACCATTTTCCTTAATGAAAGACATAAGAACAAAACCATGGAAAAGGACAGAGATCATTGGCTACCAGTCTGATTGATTAGGACTATATATTTCTCAGGTAGAGATACTGAAGCATCCTAGAATTATGACGTGAAAAGAGAGTGAAAAGAGAACTGTGACCCAGGTTCCAATACTGAAATGAATAGAAAAAATAAACTAGAATGAAAAACAGCAAAATGGAGAGAAAAAAAAAAGACACATAGCCAGTCAGCATGAGTTTCAATGTAAAAGTTATTTAGAAAATGTATGAAGGAATAATATTTTGAAAGCAATGACACTCAATTACAAAAATATTAACAGCGCCTGCTGCTTCAAAAAGAACAGTGGAAGATTTTGAAACAGTTGAGGGATACTTCATTTTCAGTCAAAGCAGTGATTCTAAAACCTCGATGCATATTTAATTATCTGGGAGAAAATTGTCAGTACTTGCATAGCGCCTGATTTAATTGGTCTTTGGTAGAATTCCATGGTAAGTATTTGAGGGTAACTTAAGAGGAAAAATGAAGAAAAGAACCAGGAATGTCAGTTTGCTGGTTATAGACAGAGAATAACTAAAAACACTAGGGAGACACATGGAAAGAAAGCACCAATGACAAGAGCCTGATAGGGTCAATGCGGGGTAAAAAGGAAAGAACCACACAGAAGTTTATCGGTGTCTTTACTGCTGTATCAAATTATTGCAAGGGTAGTCTTTAAACACCATTTATTATGTTATAGTCTTGTAGTTTGGAAATCTCTCAAAGCTCTTGTTGTGTTAAAGTCGAGGTGTTGGCATGCTATCCTGCTTTCTGGAGGCTCTGGAAGAGAATATGATTCCTTGTGATATCTACCTTCCCAAAGCTACCTGCATCCCTTGACCTGTGGACTCATCCTCTTATTTTAAAACCAAAAACGCTGAGTTCCCGCTTTCCTTTACATCAACCTTTCATCAACTCTTTTCCTCTTTCTCTTACATTCTTAAGGATCTCAGTAGTTCCATTGGTCCTAACTACATGATTCAAGATAAACTGTTTTAAAATTATCTGATTAGTTACTTAATCCCATCTTCAAAGGACTTTGTCATACAAAGTCACCTATTCCCATTTCTGGGAAATAGGACAGAGACATCTCTGAGAAGGGGCATTATTATTATTATTACCACAAGGACATATGTTCAAGGAAAAATGGGAGGTAAGACTCATGCATAGTACATAAGACAGATGCACGGGCAGATCTTTTTTATTTCATATTTCTACTTTTGAAAAATGTTGCTGTATGTGGGGCCCAAGTCCTGCAGAGGACACCTCACCATGGGGACTGAGCTGCTGAAGAGGTAAGTTAGGGGCTCCACATGATATTCTGAGTAACTGAATGTGGAATGGGGACAGATGACTGCCCGTGTCCAATGACACACTTAAAGGCAAAGGAGGGAAGGTAGGGACAAGAATCCTAAAAATATGGCAACTGTTATAGTGTTCAAGGAGTGAAATTTGTGAAAGGATCTAAGGTAAAAATGTAGAAAAGGAAAACATATTTTTTTTAATATTTAATATTCTATATTTTAGAATTCAAATTTGTTCATCCATTTTATTCTGTTTGAAGTACTGTACTAACTTTTTTTTTTTAATGTAGTCAGGCTGACGTAATTGTTTGGAAAGTAATAAGTCCCAAATCAGTTGACTTTGAGTGAGTCAGAAGAGAGTTTATACTGGGTGACCATAAAAAGGTTGGGTGACCCAATAAAAGGGGCTGGGTCTTTCCAGAAGGGAGAAATTAAAAGCAAGAGTTTCTCCAGAAGGAAGAAGCCTAGGCTCTGAGAAAGTTGAAAGTTTTCTAGTGACTTCTGTTATCTTCCCCAAACTCATGCCTGACTAACCTTTTTTTTCACAGAGACCACTTCCTACTAGGATCCTTCTGAAAAGTCCATCTATTACTTCTTCCCCGTAAGAGCATATGAGCTGCCTATAAATTCCGATCTTCCAAAATCTGAAATAAAAAATACTATAAAGAGACTCATCTTCTCAGCAGAGGGAGGAGTGTTGCCACCCTATATCCACCCTGTGCCACAGTACTTTCCAGAGAGACTGAAATGCTTTACTCTGAGACCAAAAGTCAATTTTACAAGTGGTCTGCCATTTCTAGAGTATCTTTGTATGGTTATGTCTCTCCCTTCAGTGCTTCAAGTGAAAATAAAATTCATATAGTATCTCACATACACATATATATAAATACGGATATGTATTTATATACACACATAGTGGATGCACATTTTGTTTATATCTACAATAATATTAATTCTTTATATCTTATTGATATAATTGTACACATGCACAGGCCTGCGTACAAATTGGATGCACACATATTCATGTTTTATGCAAATATATACATGTATGAATATACATACACAAATAAATAGGTGCTCATATTTATATATCATCCTGTTATAAGACTTAGACACTATAGCAATGAGTCTCTCCAACAGAGAAGTAGGAAAAAAAAAATCAGACTGCCTCCCATGGGGCATGACCTTTCACAATATGTTGCTATCTAGCATTTCTATTGTCTTCTTTTCCCCTACAGGCAGTACCTGATCAGCAATGCCTTCAGATTATGGAAAAGGCCTCTCTCTCTACCTTGGATGACTCCCAGTTTAGGCACAGAATTGACTCAAAGTAGGTATAGTTCACTGAAATGAAGCCCTGGCAAGGAAGAAGGCAGTAATTCATATTGTTGTGTAAAGTGGTTTACTTCTGCACTGAAAAAGCTTCCATTTCAAAAAAGGACTCTGACTTTACTTCTGCATAATCAAAATAAACATTAACCTTCTCCAAAGATAAATCAGAAACCATCTACAATCAATTTAGAATAATAACATACACATCTATACTTTTCCAGATTGAAAACATTGAAATATAACCTTATTCATAGCATCACATTAGAAATTTGATGTAGCTAGAGATATTTGAACCCCAAAATTCTGCAAAAAAACCCCAAAACCAAAAAACCACATTTCTTAGTTACAATGCTCCATAATTTAATTGTAACTATCATAGATAAAGCAAATTTCCATTTATAGAATGTGGTTATGTGTCTGCAACTTGGATTACTGCAATAGAATGCTTGTGTAATTATATTTAATGAGTTTAGCTGAATTTGATATATAGCCTCTTCTAACACCCAAAAGATTAGGAGAGGTTAGTACTGTTAAAGAGTGACTAAACTAGCTTAGCATTCATGACAGTTCCAATCATATTTTCTTAGTTGCTTCTTTTCACCTATTAAATCATCCCTTTGTCCTTAAATTTTGATCTCTTTTAACATGATTCACCTAATTCTGTGAACATTTATTTTACTCCTCATCCTCATATCACCCAATTGCCCAGGAGCAGCAAATGAAATGTATTTGGAATGAGGCAGGAAACTCTAATGTGCAAAGCATGCAGAATGTTCAAAAAACAGTTTTGAAGGTTGAAAATGGCATGTTGAAGGCCAACGGCTGTGTTAAATTGGAGAACGCATACTCGAATTAAAGGCATGCAAATGAAAATTGATTAGAACTCTGTGTAGCCAAGTAAAATATATCTGCAGAGTGAATTTTGCCAAAGGATGTTAATTTCAATCTATCATCATAGATCAGTAGTTTGTCAAAATGAGGGTTAGAGGAAAAGTCTTTTAAGATTATAATGAATAATTTACCTCTCTGGATTACTTTCTCTAGTTTTACAATATACCTTAGAAATTTCATTCAAACCCACAGTTGCATTACATATGTATATATATATATATATATATATATATATATATATACACACACACATATACATTCACAAATATATATTGCATGCATATGCATATATGTATAGATACATATTTTAATGACATTTATACATACACAAGTATGCACAGATATGCATATATACATGTAAATATGTGTAGCATATACATTAATTTTGCATGTTTATGGATATTAAAATATATATAAAATGCATATACTTCACTTTCATTGAAGCATATCATTTTTAAGTTAAAAAACACTGAAAAGATTATAGTGAAAAATCACTGCTCTTCTGCTCCGACTTTCCCCAATCCTCTGTCCCTTTTCTTACAAATAACCAATTTTGACTCCGTTTTTTTTTAGACTGAAACTATTTTAAAATTACTTTATATGGATAATTAATATGGTCACATCCATAATTTGTATTTACTTATGGCATAATGAATGAAGACAGAGTAATTTTACAGCAAACACACTGTCCCTCCCCATCATATCAAAGAATTATGTTACTATGTTTCATTAAACTTTAAAAGAATATTTACGGTAATATGCCTTTGTAAATGTGCTCATGATCAAGCCAGGTAGAATACTATCAGCATACTTCTTTTTCTTGAATGATAGTACTTTATCTTTTTTTCTTGTGATTATAATTTCCCTTTTAGGGGGGACAATATTTGTACTTAATATTTCATTATTTCAGTCTTATGTTTTACCATTCTCAGGAGACTTTTAATACATTTCTTATGTTTTAAAAAGAAAAGAAATATACAAATTCAAAAACAAAGGAAAGTCTCCCATGTCTACCATCATCTCACGTATAACAAACCATATGTTCCATGCACAAATATCAGTATCTAGTGTTAACAGATTCTTATATCACCTTTCAGAGTTCAGCTAAACATGCAAACAAAAGGAAAGAGATTCGTATTTCTTACTGCTTAGACATAAATAGTAGTATGTTATATATATTTTCTGATCTTCATTTCTTTTACTTAGCTTATTTATTTACATACAGAAAAGTTAGCATTTTCTGCATATAGCTCTTGTGTTTTGACAAAGCATAGAGATGTGTAACTACCATTATCAACGACAAGGCTGTCTTTGCTGCCTGTCTCAGCATCAGTGTTTTAAAATGCCTGCTTACTTGCAAAGAAGGTGGGTGCTGTTTTCAGGTAACTCATCTCAATATACTTCAATCAATCTGTCTCACTAGCCATAACTTTAATAGATATCGATTGCATTCAGTTTATATCACCAATACTTTCGTGTACATCATAAGGTCTATCTTCTTAGTTATACCTTTTCTTTGTTTTCTATTAAATTCTAGTTGTGTCATAATATCTTACATTTGACTTTAATTTTTCCTGTTTACATTTATTTCACAATCTCTCAATATCTGCAGTGATTTCTCAGAAGCGTGTGTATATGTCCATAGCAATTAATTCTACTTTTCTGATATTCAGGAGGATTCACCATTTTCTGTTAATGAATACCTTGATATTTATGTATAATGATTTTTATGTATTCTCTCTGGTGTAAAGTCCAAATTTAATATTACACACTGTCTTGATATCTGAAACCCAGAGGGTCTGGAATGACTAATTAAAAGTTGCCCTTTCCTCTCTGCTCCTGTGGATGTTTTTCTAAACAATCTTTATCAAATTGTCAAAATTGAGGTCAAGCTCATCCTCCTGTGGGAATCAGAGGATCCTTTCCCCTTCTTGATACTGCCTCTCGCAGTCCCTGGTTATTCACTCTGTTCCTAAGTGTAGCCCTCTATGACCCTGCATGGCATGCCGTGTCCTCTTCCCTTTGACTCTGAGTATATGTGACATAAACTTCTGCTGATCTCATCTGTCCATCATTGAATGCCAGGTGTTTATCATCCCCATAATGCTAGTAGGGGAATCTACTTTCTTTAAAAAAGAGAATAGGGAGAGCAAGACATCTTCAAATCTGTATTTCTTTAGATGGACTCTTCACGGCCTTCTAGTGGAAAAATTATTACCATGTTTTCACCTTTCCACTCCCTTGCTTACATCTCCCAATTTTAAACATACAGAATAGTAGCTTTTAGTTTTTGCCAGTATGCTGTAAAATATTCTGTGGAACATTACTGCCTGCCATCCCAAGTCCCTTCACATTTCCAACTGGGCACACAGAAAAATTTATTAGATAGCAGAGGGCTCTCAGTCTCCCTCCCAGTGACTGTGGCCACAGGACTTGTTATCATTGTGATATGAGCAAGTGCTATGTGCCACTTACCCACTTAACAATGCTTGCTCAGGACTTGCTTTTCTCCTTTCTACCCTGATGGCTATAATGGCTTTAACAGAAGCAATCTTGAAAGTCAAGTATTAAGGATTGCAGAGTTATTCTTCTAGCATAGGTTTCTGGGAGACTTCTTAGAAAACACACACAACAGCACACATACACACACATACACACACCCTTGCCCTAGAGTGTTAAAATGAGAAGCACATTATTATTTTTGAGCTACTATATAAATGGACATTTGTTATCGTGTTGGCTTAACTGATCTTAATATATTTTATTTAAATATTCATTTTGAGAAAATTGCATACTTATAAAATTATTTCTATAACTAAAAGGAATCACATTTATTCTTAACCCAAATTCATTAATTGTTTACATTTTGTCCCATTTCTCTATCAAATAAGAAAATAAATACTTTATATATTTTATATATATATTATAAATATTTATTATATAGGTGATTATTATTAAAACATTTTGATGCAATTATTTTGTAACTGCACATTTTAAGGAAAAATATGTCAACTAATAAAGCTATTTTCCTTCATTTCAAATTTGTAAGTCTTTTCTTTTTTTCTGTTCTCGTCATACTGAACACGACTTGTATAGGAAAATTGAAGATGAAAGACCATCTTTTCTTCTCCATGATATTAATAGGGAAGCATATAAAATATTACTAGTTAGTATAAGATTAGTTGTATAATCTTATAATTGTGTTCTATCAGATAAAGGAAGTTTCTTCTATAACTGCTTTGTCATCAGTTTTGCAAAAAAAATTTATTATAGTTTGTCATTTTTATTTTTTTGGTGTCCATTAAGGTGATCACGTGATTTTTCTTTTTTATTTATAAGGTATATATTGATTTTGAATTTAGAAGCAATCTTAATATACTTTGGGAAAATATGCATTACTGCAATATGTTATCCATATATTGCCATATTTAAATGGCAAATATTTTGCTACAGATCTTAGGAATCTGTAAACACTAGCTGATATAACAAAAGTGATTTTGCACATGTGACTAAATTAATAACCTTTAGATGGCACCATTTTGCTGAAGTATATCGGTAGGCTCTGAATGTAATCACATGTATATTTATGAGAAACAACTGGTAGATATGACTAGAAAAGAGGAAAAAGACAATGTTATAATAGATTAAAGGAGAGAAAAGGTAATGTGACATAAGGAAAGAGTCATCAGTACTGGAATGGAGATGACTTTTAGAAATTAAAAATATAAAAAGAGATATTCACCCCAGAATCTCCAGACAAATCTGTCCTCCTAAAATTGACTTTAGTTTATAAGACATTTTTTAGACTTCTGACCTCTGAGTATGTAAGAAAATAATTTGTGTTAAGACACCGAATTTATTAGTATTTGTTGCAAGTCACAGTAAATTAATTGAATGATGATTACACTCAATATTATTTCTGCTTTGCTGAAATCACAAAATATTGAAAAATTTAAAAATATACTAAGCAATGTTTATATCAAAAGAATGATATGGGAAGTTCAAAAATATTTCAAACTTAATGACAATATGCATACAAGTTTATGTTTGTTTATACATATATGTATGTGATAAATAACTAAAGAAGTGTTTCTAAGAAAATTGTGATAGATACCTAGAGAAATGTTTCAAAGGAAATATGCAGCAATAAATGCTTAAATAAAGTCAAAGAACAAAAGTTTCAATTTAAGAAGCTTTAAAAAAGATCAAAATAAACTCAAGTTAGAGAAGGAAAGAAATAAGAAATGAACAGAAGTAAATTGAATAGAAAAAAGAAAATTAATTTTAAAAATAGGCAAAGTCAGATTTGGATATTTGAAAAAATCAAGATAATAAATATTTAGTAAAGATAATTAATAATAAAGGATAAAAAGTATAATTACCAATGTCAGTAATAAAAGAGAGCTTATCAAAATAGATGCTAAAGACATAAATAAAGCACATAAGACAATTTTGTGCCAATAAATATAACAGCAAAAAATAGACATATCTTTTGAACTATACATTTTATCAAGCTAAAAGTGATGCAACAAGAAACAATGAGAAAATATGATTTTACTGGATATGCATGATATTATTCTTTTATATAATTTACATGTATAATAAAGAAACTTCCCTCAAAGAGCTTTCTATTGTGAATTCTCTTAAACTTTAAGGAAGATAAAAGAATCTTGAACACAATATTTTAGAAAGGACAGTGAAGTTTTCAAATCATCATATAAAATTACTATAATCCTGCTACAAAACATAGAAAAAATATATATAATAGAATCATGTCCTTCAAGAATATAAATAAGAAAATATTTATGAAGATAGAAAAAAATTAAAATCAGCAATGTATAAAATGATGTTATCACAAAAATATAGCATGTATGCCAAGAATGCACAACTAAATATACTATTAATATATCTATCACTTTAATTCATCCTTACAAAAGAACAAAGGAGAAAATAATTTATATGATTATTTCAGTAGATGTAGAAAAATTATATTTGAAAAAAATCAATAATCACTGTGAGTATTCCATTAATGGAAAATCAACAGCATTATATGTATGTATACATAATATATTGAATAGTTTCCCACAAAGATTAATAAAAATACTAAGATGCCCTTTTTTAACAAATTCTGTTCACATAATACTTGATGAATGAGTCATAGAAATTAGTGAACAGAAAATCAATATACCTTATTGATATTTGAAAGAAAAAAATGTAAAATAGGCACATGACATTTTTTACATAAAATCTATGGAATTTGAAAGCTCTAAATGTATATTGTGAATAAACAAGGTCAAAGAACATGAAATTAGCATGCAAAATGTATTTTTATTTTTATACACAGGATATATAAATTTCAAAGTAATAATTTTAAATAATTTGATTTTTAATAATGTTAAAATTATAATCAGCAATGTACCTAACATAGGAGATGTAATAGCTCTGCCCCATCACTATAAAATGTGAAATAGATAAAGAACCTAAGATATGTGAAGGGATTGGAAGATTCAGTATTTCAGCATATCAAGTATGCCAAAAATAATCGATAGATTCAATGCAATCCTAGAAAATATTTTAAAGAAATTGATGCTTATTCCAACATTTTTTATTAAATATGTGTTGCATGACATCAAAGCAATCATGAAGAATAATGTTATTGGAGAAATAGTATTAGAAAATTTAGATATTTAGACATTTTGGAAATAAATACTTGTTTACTTAAATCAATAATTTAATATTTTTTAAAAAGTCACCACAGTAATCTAATGTGGAAGAAAGTTATATCAAAAAGTGATACAGAAAAAAACTATTTTCATATAAAGAATATTTTTCTGTGCCCCTACTTTGCATTGCACATAAAGTTGGTCCAAGATGGATAATAGTTTTAAACCTAAATATAAGACAAAAAACTTTCAGAAGAAAACCAGCAAATATTTTCAAAAGTCAGGAGTAAATATTTCTTAGAAAGACACAGAAAAAAATAACTGTATAAATAAAGTGATAGACTTTATCAAAACTAGACATCTGTCAATAAACAGACATTTGTTAAAAATAAGTGACAGTGTGAGCAAGTAATTATAAAATATGTGTCTGAGAAATAAGTAAAATGCATTTTATATAAATAATTCCTACAAGTGAACAAAAAAATAAAAATGTTATGATATGGAAACAAAGAAATATAAATGACCAATAAGAGGTCAAATCATTAATTATTGGAAAATATAAATTACAATCACAATAAGATGTTACTACATATGCAATGGAATACCCAAAGTTTAAAATAAATACATAAAGCTTACAAAATTGTTATTGGAATTCTAAAGCACTGGATCGCACATACTTTGTTGGTGGGAAGGAAAATATTTTAGAAAGAAGTTTGCCAGTTTCTTGCAAAATGTATATACCTATCATGTTACAATAAGAGGTATTTTTTCAAGATAACAAAGTCACAAAAATTCTACAAAAACCTTCAAAGAAGTTATATTCATAGAAATCCCAAATCTGAAACAGTCCAGGTGTTCTAAAATAATAGAATATATAAACTATAATATGCTTATGCAGTGAAATATTTTTCAATAAAAATGAGTGGATTATTGATATACACATAAATGTGAATGAATCTCAAAAAGAAAGAAATGACACAATTGAGTACAAATGTATTTTATGAAATTATCCAATAGCCAAATAATATCTATTGTGCAAACAATCCGTATTAATGTTCACCTCTGCAGGTATTTGGGGTGGAAAAGAAAGGGAAAGAGCATTAGGAAACTTGCTCTGGTCATAGATATGTTTTATATCTTAATGATTTGGTTCACACTTGTGTATGCATTTGTAAAAATTCAGTAAATATAAACTAATATTTATTTTGTTGTATATAAATATTACTCAGAAAAGAGAAATAGAAACAGACATTGAACACTAGTCAATTATATGCATGCCAAGGTAGTCAATAGAAAGTAAATTGCTGTCTTCAATTTGCTTTGAAAGGCACCAAATTCATTAACTAAGGGATTGATAAAGAGACAGATTTATAACAAATGGACACAGTAGAAAGCTAATGGCACATTTTTCATTGTGTTTAGATATATACCTATTCTAAAAAATCAACTTTGTTGAATTTTTGTTAAGTTTTGATAATATTGGAAAATATATGGAACATTGCCATCTTTGTAGAAAATTTTCTTTTGCCATTTTAAGTCAACACCTACTTCTGTCACAAGCAATTAATGATCTAATTTCCCCAAAAAAGCTCAGTTTGATCTAACATAGTTCTTTTAATCATTTCAATCATACAACATGTATTTTATGTGCTAGATGTCCACTACATAATACATTAGGTTTCACTGGAAGGTAATATTCCACTTTTGAATATATCACCCTAGCACTATTCAATATCTCATTAATGATCATCTGCATTGTTCCAGTTTCTGATTATTATGAATATTATGTTAGGGTAATATGACTCTCCAGTGTGTCTAATATGCAGACAGAATTAAGAATCACTGGACTATGTGGTTATAAGCTTCTTTTCCATTAGAAAATGTGATTTTATGACTATCTAGGGAGAGATTCCAAGGCAAAATATTCAGCACTACAATTTCAACTTAATTCTGTGACACAGATATCTCACAATCAATTAGTAAGTTTCTAATTGGTATACACTGACTAATCAAAATAAATTAAATTAAGTAAACAATAGGCTCCAAGGCCCATGTGTGTCAGATTTTAAAAGATTTTTAAAACATAGTTTCTTAAAGTAAATGTGAAAAAGTATGCCTTGTTTAAGATTAATCACATGAATTTTGCATTATAAAATATCTTAAATTATCATAACTTAATATGAAACATGAATGCAGCTACTCAACACAGAGGGGCTTCTTGGCAGTATGACCGAAAGATTGCTTGGACGAACTAATGCTTATTTTCGGTCTCAATTACAGTCGATTATACTATTTGAATAGAACGAATAACAAGAAAAATGTAGGCAATATTATTAGTTTGAAAAAAACTAGTCAGATAAAACCACTACAACAAAATTTTTAAGAAACTGCAAGATATTCCATCAACAAGTGTCTGCAATTATAAGAACTCCTTTTTTGGTTAAATCACAGGAATAAACTGAGTAACATTTGGAAGCTCACCATAAATTTGTCACCACAAAAGATTTATAATTCAAACAAGCCCTAGAGAGACACAAATTTATCTGAATGAACATAGTATTTCACACATTCTCAAGGAAAACATTTTTCCCCTAATATTACATATACTGAGGCAATCTTTTTATAAAATTACAGACAACAGAGATCAAATAAAATGTTTTTAAGAAATGCATATAAAATTATGTATATAAAAATGAAAAAAAGAGTTATTTCAATTGATGATTGCCTTGAGTAGTCAAAGGTAGATGAATGAAATGAAGAGAGGAAAAGATTGGCGATCACATTTAGAGAGTATAATTCATGAGTATTAAGTACACAACTAACAATAACTAAGTAAATTAACAAATATCTACCTAAATAAAAATCAGATTTTCGTGAATCAACAATGAGAGTATATCCTGAACCAGGAATTGTAAATTGAATTCTGCACACCTAAGCAAAGACAAGTGGAAGAAAATTAAAACCAAAATTCTTTGATAGTGATTATAATTCTGACAATGAGAGTTTTTGCTTTAAAAAGTCAAAGCTTATCCAGTATTTAATAAACCCTCAAATGCAGTTGCCTATTCATATAGAGAAACCACCTGCTAAAAATTTAGGTAAAAAATCAATACCCACCCCAAATAAATGAACAAGGGATATAAGTAGATTAATCACAGTATAAGAAATATTATTATCTAATAGACAGTGGGAAATATAGTCTCATTAATAATAATTGCTTTAAAATAAATAAAAACAACAGTAAAATATAATTATTTGTGATTTGAAATTGAAAAGATTTAAAAGACAGAATACAAATGTGTGAAATAAAACTGCCTTTCTAAAAGGTAACTTGGGCATGTGTATATACATATATACATTTATACACTATATTATGTACAATAATGTTATATACTGCATACGCATCTATATATATGTACAAAAAAGTAGTGTATCATTGAGAAATGTCAAATTCAGCTATCTCAGCAGAATTCTTTGTATTTTAACACACATATCTTCTTTCATATCCATTGGGTATGATTTTACATGCATAGATATGATAATAACATTCAATTATTCAGATAAGAATTCAGAAAATAATCAAAAGTAAGGCTATATCTTATGTACATAATGTCTAGTTTACCAATAATACTCACAGGTAGCTGAGAAAGAGTGCAAGTGAAGTTAAATAGATAAACATGGTTTAAGGAAAGGCCTTAGATCAGCAGGATTTAATCAAGAGTTGAACTATTTTTGCACATTCGTAAAGGTAGCCTCAGAGAATCAGTTGTGAGATTCTAAGCAGAGGAAAACAGCTAAATGAAAATGTGCCGTCACTGCCGCTAGCTTAAATGAGCTCTTCCAGTTTGGATGAACTGATCATCCCATGAGAATGTTGCCCTATGATTTGCCTTTGTATAACTCAAAGATAAATTGTTAGATGCTATCCTTTGATGAGAGCAGGATTCAAAGTAGATTAATACAGTGTCTTTTGGTCAAACTTCTAAAAGGTAGAGATATTTTCCATCAATCTATGTGAAATGCAGCCAATTTAATAAATATAAATAGGTGAGCTCAGTCGAGCCAAAACAAACTCTGACCCTAGAGATTCTGACTGCTCAATCCATACTGAAAATAACTGGTTAATCCCCATTTTTTTACATTCCGTTAACACAAGAGCACTGTTCTGATACTGCTGCTGACACTGGATTTTGTAAAACCCATATTTCTCAAATGATTGAACTATTGGGGTGAGATATCCCAATCGCCAAGTAAAATAGAGTCTTAGAAAAGGCAGAAATATTCCACTGGACTCACTGGACCATATGAGGGCAAAAACATGAAGTTTCCCAGTCACAATAAGAAGTAACTAGGATGTAGAAAACTTCAACAAGTTTCTCTGAAAAGATACAAAGAATAAGAATAAACCCTCAAGAGATATAAAGGATTTGAAATAGTACAATTACAACCTATATTACTCTTCAAAGTATACATCCTTTTTTGTGTCTTCCCAGGACCCTATTCCTCAAAACTGGGGTCATGGCATTTGCATGACCTGCATCTTTGCTCATTTAGCCACCTGAGTCATATGGGTATTCTAAAAGTATACATCATTTTTAATATAGTTTCCTTCCTTGCAGCAGCCTTGTGAAGTGAGTATTATTAAGTATATGTCATAGCTGAAATAAGAGAGACTTAGAAGTTATCTTGTACAAGTCTACAGGTGTGCCTGAAGTGAATGAGACAATATCCCAAATCCTCAAATTTCATTTACTCTGTAGGTCCTGGATTCCCCAGAGCCTAATGGTTAAGAAAGATCCAACTGCTCTTGTGAAAAAAATTTTTTTTCTCTATCTCTTGTAGTGATGCTGTAGTCTAATGACGATTTGACTCAGGAATGACTGAGATTTTATACATTTGTCATCCTAGTAGAAGGCTCTTGGTATTCAAATTATTTTGTGGATGTGTGTTAAGTCCCATTGAATTCACTCCCACCTGCATCTTTTCCATCACTACTGGCCTCAGATAGGGTAATTGTGACAAATTTCCCATCCTGCCACATCCACTCTTTGTTCATCTGACTACTGAAAACACAGATAAGAGGTAAATTGTTACTATACTTGATTATTTTTTATTTAAATTTAGAGTCGCCTTCAAAGGATCCATACCCAAATCCAGCTAAATGCATCTATCCCAGATATGCCATTCCTCAGTTAATAGAATGTTTCTATCACCTTATTACAGCTGTCACAGTCAGTTTTAAAATGAAGAAATAAACTAATATAAACTGACTAATAATGTACTGGTAATAATACTATTTCTATGTTATTCCTATTATATACATAGAAGATACTATAAATTAAACATTAGTATTATCTCTATTTTATACATGAAGGGAAATAGGGGAATTCTTGACAAAAAAAAACAAACAGGTAAAGTCAGGATTTCACTCCAAACATTCAGACATCAAATTGTTCTACATTTGTAGTCTATACTAACAATAGGACATCTTAGACTAAGTTTTGAATTGGGAACAGTCAAAAGGTGGATCAACAACAATAAAAAATACATACCATATTTGATCATCTCTACCTATTCCTGGCCAATTCAATGCAATAACAAATTATTCAGATTCTGTCTATTCTCATACTATTATTTTGGCCTTCCACTCATTATAAGGTATTTGAAGCTGACAGTGTAATAACTCCACCAAATATCATTCTTCACTTCTCTGCTCCAATCCACTCTCTATTATCACCACCTTTATAACCTTCAAACTCAGGTCATGTGTCACTGTCCTTCAGAAACCTTGACTGAACCCGTCATCCTGCCTAAGTGCTTTTCCCATCCATGACAATTTTCCGTGTATTTTAGCATAGTTTGCTCCATGATGCTCTGAAATCATGAAGTGTGTATCTCCCTAGCATAACATTAAGAGCTATTTAGAATATTTCTCTGCTTAAGAATGCCATGGCACAGTGTCCATGTTCAACGACACAGAAGACTCAAACTTTTAAATTTGTGTAGTAGGGAACGAGGTTGCTGAATTTATTTGGCATAATTCCTTTTATAAAATAGTAATGGAAAAGTCTCCCACTAATTCATTGTTGCAATTACAATAATAGCTTTTAATCACAGAAAACTTAAAATTTCTCTCCAATTCTCAATTTTCTCATATGTAAGATGTTATCATTCATGAAATTCAAGTGAGGATTAGATGAAATTATTTTGCAAAATTGTGCATTTAAATATTATTATTAATGCTTATGAAGTTGTAATTTGCTTTTGATAATGAACCAAGAAGAAATGTCCTTTCTCACTGTGGTTTGACAAAGCAACCCTGGAAAATAAGAAAGAAATAATTCTTTTTTTCAATATTCTCCCCTATTCTCTCTGAAACCAAGACAAAATAAATCAGTAGGAATCTTAGAGAAGAGGTATAGGAAAATATGAAGAGTTAAAACTGACATAAAGTCCTCTTTTTTGTTCAAATAAGTGAGTTTTCCTTACTCTCAATAAACATTTAATCCATTTATTCAAGTTTGATATTGTGTTATGGTTTCATAATCTTAAGATTCGGTTAGAACACTGCAAGAATCTGATTTTCAATACTTCAAGGATATCTTTCTCCTTATGTGACCATTATCCGGAAATTTTGCAATGACTTTTGAAAACAAGATTTTTTGCAATCATTTTGATGTGCCACTGCAACACAGTTTGAACTACCAGAGAGGCTCACAAATTTGGAGACAGAACTTTCCTATAAACAAAGGAAGCTACATTATAAAATTAGTCACTGTGCTGGATTATGGAAGAAAATAGGTTAGTAGTCACATGAAATATCTTATTCATTAAATTGTCCTTAATTTAGAGTTCAGTAATAATAGCTCAATTGGGATCAATTCTAGTCAATGCATTCAATACATAACTGTTTTGATTTTCATTAATTCAAAGCTATTTTCTTCCCTTCAATCAAAATATAAGAATGATATAAATTGGTTTATGCTGAGCTCTTTTGTCACTGACAATAATGATTTCTTATATAGATTATGAGAAAAAAGTACAGTATATGTTCCAATGGCATTATTTAATGAAAAAAAGCAGACCCTGAAATAAATAGAAGCAATATCAGATAGAGTGTAGATTGATCTATAATCAGATTCTATGGATGCAGCAGAGAAGACCTCTGTGACAGCAGAGGTAGGTCTCTCTCTCTCTCTCTCTCTCTCTCTCTCTCTCTCTCTCTCTCTCTCTCTCTCTCTCTCTCTTTCTGCCTTAAAAGGAAAGTTGGTTTATTGGGTCACATTTTAAAAGTTCTTTTGATTAAAAACTAGCATAAGAGAGTAATGAAGGAAATAATTAGTAAAATTCATTTTATTGAAATTTAAAACTTCTCTGTGAAAGTAAATATCAAGAGAATGAAAAGACAAGCCACACCATGAGAGAAAGAATTTCAAGAGTGATCTGATGAAGAACTAACTGTTGTTCAAAAGAGGCAAAAAAAAAAAACCCAACTCAAAACTGAATAATAAAAAAGATACAACCTAATTTAAAAACTGGGAACAGACACTATCAAGGAAAACATACACATGAGAAATAAACATAAAAAAATGTCCTGTTATAAGTTATCTGAGAAATTCAAGAAAAATAACACAACTATTAGAATGACCAAAATCCAGAAACTGATAGCAAGTACTGAGAAGGATGGGATGCAATTGGAATGATCATATATTTGCTGATAGGAATACAAATGGAGCAACCATGTTGGAAGACATTTTGGCCATTTATTACAACACTAATCATACTCTTACTACATAAGCCAGTAATTTTACTCTTTGGTATTTACTCAAAGAAGTTGAAAATTTATGCTGACAGAAACACTGCATGCGAATGTTTACTCATACTTTCCAAAACTTGGAAACAACCAACAGCCTTTTTGTAGGTTGATGGATAAATAAGCTGTGATACAAAAATTATCTTTAAAAATCATTCATCACTAAAAACAGTAATAAATGAGCTATGAAGTCTTTAAATAACATGGAGGAAACTCATAGTCATATTATTAAGTGAAAGAAAATCTTAAAGCACTACACAGTGTTAATTCCAATTATAGGACATTCTTAAAGAGACAAAACTATGGAGACAGTAAGATGGTTAGATGTTTATAGAAGTTAAGGAACAGGAAGATCAACAGGTGGAGCACATTGAGTTTTTAGGACAGTGAAATTATTGTGTATATTTAATGGTAGATACATGCTAGCATATATTTATGAAAAATCATTATTTTGTAACACCAAGAGTGAATCATAATGGAAACTAAGATCTTTGGGTGTTGTGTTTTTGTTTTTGTTTTAAGTGGAGAAACATAGGGTAAAAGTTGGTTGTCTTATCAAGGTCTGACAAAGACATCTTGAATGCCAATGATATTTTAATTCAGTTTTGAATGTTATGGTAAACTCTTTCAGTTTATTGAATTATGTCCGACCACATGGGTACTTTTAAAACTATGACTTAAATGATAGCACTTTAGGGTCCAAATTAATGGTTGTTCTCTACTCACAATGACTATGATTGCAGGAATATTGCACATAGTCTAAGGAAAATGGGTGAAATTTAAAGACTGAGATGAGAAAAGAGGGTGAAGATGAAAAGTCTCATTCAATGAATGAGAGAGTTCATGAAATAGACGTAGGTTGTACATCATTCCTGTAATGAAAAGACATGAAGCATGAAGCTGTGACTAAAACACAAGTAGTAAAAAAATTTTGAGTATTAATAAAATAAACCTACTATAGCCTCCCAGAGAAGATTCATCTAACTTACTTGGTGGGGTCAATGAAGTGTTAAAAGCAGAGTATTAAGAGATAAGTAAGAATTAATCATATCAAAAGATAAGCCAGGCAAAGAAAATACTATATTTAAAGTATCGAAGGCATCAAAACAGAGAGGTCCTGAAGAACTAAAAGGAATTTGACAGGGTAATCATAAAGTAGAGTAATACATATATCATATAAATATATCAATAGCTGTATTGTAATGTTATACACAATAATTTGATTATATAATATATCAAATAATACATAACAAAATATAAAACATTAAATGTATATATTATATTCTTGATAAATAATATTAAGGATATACATTAAAGGTAATTTAAGTTTTCAGTACATAACATGTATTTTATACCTACTAACAAACAAGACAGCAGATAATCACTTGTAAGTTTACTTGTTAAAAGAAATAAAAAACTCTTACACCAGAGTATATTAAAGGAATATGTATTGTGATTATATACAAATGATTATTTATGCTATAGAGAGATGAGAAAATTTGAGACTGGAAAATGATGATCATTTTAAGAGTCACTAATAAAAACAACTGAATGACATTAACTATGCAGATACAAGGTTGAGCTCTAATTAAGAAATCATGATAACAAGAGCAGATTTACCATTTTAATTATCATTTTATCACCTTAATTAGATACTTAATATATGAATATGGACACAATTTTTTCAAGGTATTAATATTGCAAAAATAAATGAATATTGCCTTTGTGTTCATTGGTTAAAGAATAGCAAGAAAAGTACAATTAATGAGATTGGAATAAAAAAATTGAACTTTTTATATTCCCTAAGCTTAGTTTACCTAATTGCAGTGGATAAGTTTTTATTTTATAACATAAATCTATCAATTTGTAACAAATTTATACAAACTCTTGCTATATCTTAAAATGTGTTCTTAATATTGATCATATCTTCTTCTAAAACAATCTTCAGCAAGAAGTCTACAGTACCTGAAATCTTTTTTGAGTGTAACGTATTTTTCTAAAAAAGCAGATACGTTGATAAATTTCTTAGTGACTATATTATATAAAATGTTAAAATTTCAACAGACTTGTGTAAAGTGATATCAAAAAGAAATTTAAAGCTGACTATTTCTCCTTTAAGTTTTAGAAACTATAAATGTACTACTACTAATCATGTAAAATGCCGTATGTGTAATATTCCTTACTTTGATTCTTTTCAATTTTAACTGAAAAATTATTATTTTTATTTTAAACAGATTTGTCTAAGGTATTAATAAATACAAATCATCATTAAGTTAAGCCTGAATGAGAATATTGATGTTTCATATTAATATATCTGCTCTGTGACTACAAATTTATTCCAACATACTGAATTTCCCAGAATATATAGATGTCTTATCGCAAAGTTCTCAGTAACTGAGATTGTTTTAAAGTAGTGACTAACTAAGCAATTATTAAAAAGGATGTATTAGAAGCACACTACATAAATATAAAAAACATACTAATATTAAGTACCTATTTAAAAATAGTAATTGCAAAATATGAAAAGATTCCAACAATATTAAAAAAGTATATTCTACAACTAAGTATATAATTAAATTATTTTCACAAAACATTTTTTAATATAAGTTATTATACTAAAACTAAATTAAGAACAGCTAAAGACATAAATCCCTTACAACAGTGTATTTGTTAGAAACACATATATGAAAGTCATGTACAAATAGCAAAGATTGGTTTTGACATTAGAGTAAGTGGTTTTGTGTGGTCAGAAAAAAAGTGAGTGCATTGTGAGTACAAGTTCAGGCAAGGTGAAAGGCAATAAAAGTTATTTTCAAGATCCAAGGAATCGGCAGCACTTGAAGATTACTTTTTCACAAGGTGAATAATTTCTGTTGGTTTTTATAAATTCTCCAACACTTCAGAGGAGGTGTGGGTCCAAATTCCTCATAGACTCTCTTAGTTACACACCTTGCAATTTAAACTCTTTTTGCAGAAACACACATGCAGAGGAAATGCCTAAACTCCTATCAGAATGTGTTCACCTTATTTCAATCTATAGTGTCATCAAAAAGCTAATTTAAAATGTGACTTTATTTTAATTGCTTTAGATAATAGGTCAACTAAATATTTTAGAGTTTCTCTTAAAACCTCTACTTTATGAAAATTTTCCATTTAAAAATAGTACAAAAGATAAAATTCAAACATCTGCTTTTTCTCAGCTCTTATTTATTAAACTTACTATTTTTAAAAATAATTAAAAATTGCATTCATTTGTAAAAATTTCAAACAATATGGAGAATGTTAGTTAAAATGTAAATGTTTTATTTCACCATTTCTCCAGCTTTTGTTTATCACAGATATTATTTAATTATCCAGATCTTTTTTCAATATAGTTGTATATACCTTTACACACACAGTTATACAGAACAAAACATCAGATATGTATTTCCACATTTTTGCAAATCTATTACATTATCTTAAAGGGTGAATCTATGCTGCTGTGTATGTGTACTGTCACTTAATCAAACATTTCTGAAAGATGGTAAAGCATGTTGCTTTTGAAATGTTTCTCTTAAAATATATTACTCTTACTATTCTATAGAGAAGTATCTGGAATCATGTACAAGTCTTCATGTAGTTTGAAGACATTGCAACATAATTTCTAATTCAGTTTTGTGCATTTAATATTTTGGTATTCATGAACAGATTATAAAATGATTAATCAATGTATATTCTATCAAAATGTATGAACATACGCATGACCAATATTAGATAATATTAATTCTGTATTTTAATATGATATATAAGAAATGGTATGCATTGATACCTTTTACTGATTTTCAGAGAGAATGAACATTGTTTTTCTTATTGACTATTTACATGAACTGTCATACAATTAGATACTCTCAATTATCTCTTTATATACTGCTCCTTTATTCTTGTTTTTTGAAATTATATATGTATATATATACACATATATATGCAAGTATTATAATATGCCATTTATATATACATATATAATATTTTATTTAGTAAACATTTCATGGATATTTATTTTCACCCTGCAATTTGCACTGTATCCTTCATATTTCACAGCGCTGATTTTAAGTTCTGTATTGTCAAATTTATCAATCTTTTCCTTTACAGTTTTAAAACTTAAATAGAAAGCCTATCTTGACCCTAATTATGAAATGCTTTCTTATGTTCTAACCTGATACCTTATATTATTTTCAACATTTAAGATATTTGAAGAGCTTCAAATTTTGATGTAGCATTATTCAGGTGTTTAATGTTATTTTGATCTAAATAATTGGCCAACTTTCCCCAAAACTATTTAAGACTTTGTTTTCTCTTCTTAACCCCTTTAAAATCTCAATTTTCTTTAGCCTACTTTGAGTCAATCTTAGTAATATACTTATTTTTCCACTTTAATTGAACCTTTATTGTAACTTAATTTATTTCCCTACCTACAAGAATCAAGTTTTTCCACATTAGAAAGCATTTTATAGTGATGAAAAGAGAAGATATAGATATTCAATGTATTGTTTTTAATTCAATTACTGTGATAAAATGTCAAGGAGTTATATGGCAATAAAGCTAGAATGTGTATTTACACTCAATTTTGTAAATACAAGATATGAAATAATATGTCTTCAATCACTATTGCTTTACAGACCAACTTGGAAAATAGCTGTTAATATTTTCTGAAAAGTTAAAATTAATATTTGTCACTACAGATGTTTAAACAACAAATTTTTTAAAGGGAAATAAGAAAACAAGCCAGCAATCAATTCAATATGTTTGTGCTTCCCACTGCTATGCAGAGACATTCATCATTCTGTAGAATGAATAAACTTCTCATCCTGCTTCTACCAGGGGGCATTATTGGGCCCCAACAGTGAACACTAAAGGAAAAGCAAATTGCAGGCTAGAGAATTAATAAGAGGAAATGAGAGAGAAGAAAAACATTGTTCTAATCATTCTTTGAATCTTTATAATTATGAAGCTAAATCATTCCTTGAGGGTTATTATGGTGATAGCCATATGAGAATGTGAAACTGACAGATTAGGATAAGATATGTTGTTTCTGAGCTTGTATAACAAGTAAATTTAGAAAAAAAAGAGCAGAAAGTGATTTCTTTCACCAAGAAGCATCATTTTGATTTTAGTCTAGTAATTCAATGACTTTTAAGAACTAGAAGTGTTTCTTAGAGCAATCTTGAGTCATATAGGAATGAGTATATTGTTTAGCTCATTGTTAATAGATTTCAACCCATGAAGACATATCTGCAAATGTGTATTATCAATGTCTTACTAAAGTGAAGTCTTTGTTATTCTTCTTTATGTTGAGAACAATTTAATATCAAATCCTGCAATTACAGTTCCTTGGACTCAGTAACTGGTTGAAATATAAATCAACTATTCTTTACAAACAAGTATAAAATCTTACTAAAGTCTGACATCATCCTGCTCCCTAAAATCATTTGCATAAATAAATATTTACCATTTTTTACGTTTTTAAAAAATTCATTGAATTAGAATCCGCATGCATATAGAATGAATAACTAGTGCATTTAGTACATTCACAATGTTGTATGACCACCTGTATCTAGTTTCAGGGCAATCTTACTCCAAGATAAAACACTTTTACATTAAGTAGTTTCCTCCTATTTTTCCCCTTCTCTGGCATCCATAAATCTATATTAAGTCTCTACACGTCTATATATTCTATAGAGACAGAATCTGGATATATTTATACAGGTATTTCATATAAATGGAATATCAAAATAAGAAATATTCTTTTAACCTCTTTCATTAATGGAATTTTCTGGAGTTTTATCTACATTATAGCATATATCTGTGCTCATTCACTTTTATGTTGGAATGATATTACATTGCATGTATACACCACAATTTATTTGTTTACATATTGAACATAAATTTGGGCTGATTCTACCTTGCAATTGTTGTAAGTGTTCTACTATCAACACATGTATGCATGAACTTGTTTGAATACCTGTTTTCAAAATTCTTTCTGGTTTGTGATTGCAAAGTCATGGTAATTCTAAGTTTAATATCTTGAGGAACTGTCAAATTGTTTAAAAAAAAAGGCCAAACCATTCCCATCAGCAATATATGAGAGTTCAAATTCCTCCACATTCTCACAAACATTGGTTATTTTGAATTTTATTTTATTCTCATGAGTGTCTTTTGTGTTGAATACCCATCTTAGTGAGTATAAAATAGTACTTCATTGTTGTTTCAATTTGCATTTCACTAATAACTACTACTAATTACTGTTCAGGTATTTTATGGCAATCTGTCTATCTTTGGAGAAATGTCTATTCAACATTTGCATTCTCATACCCCATAAAATGGAAAAGAAACCATCAAAATTTAATTTCTCTGACTTTAACCAATAGCTCTGGGATTATTAGATAAGATAGTTTCTTGCAAAAAAAGGAAATAAGCTCACTCTTCAACATCTTAAACAACATTTAAGATTTAACCATTTAAGAATTAGCATTTAACCACTTTGGTGTAATACCTGAAAACATAAAATACACAGAAGGAAAAAAGGCAATATGGTCTATGATATTAACTTCACAGAGGCTATTTGGGAGAAGTGGCACAAACAGCAAAGGAGACAAAAGCAAAAATAAACGAATGTGACTAAATAGGCTAAAATGCTTCTGTGTAGCGAAAGAAATAACCACAAAAAAAAAAACAACATACTGATTGGGAAAAGATAGTTGCACATTTTATGCCAGAGCTAATCTCCAAAATGTATAAAGAAGTCATACAGCTCTACAACAACAACAAACAAAACAATAAATGACCCAATCAAATCAAAAAAAAAAAAAAAAAAACTCACAGAAGTTCTAAACAGGTATTTATCCAGATAAACTTATAGATAACCAAAAGAACAATGAAAAAATGCTTGACATCAGTTATTACAAGGGAATACATATCAAAACAACAATAAGCTATCTCCTTACACCTGTGAGGATGGCCCATATCAAAGACTAAAATTAAGTGTTGGTGAGGATGTGGAGAAAAAAAGGAACTTTCTTACACTCTCAGTAGAGATGTAACTTAGTTCAACCTCTATAGTAAACGGTATGGGATTCCATCAAAAAAAAAATGAAACTATCATTTCACCTAGAATTTCCACTTCTAGGTATATATTAAAAGACATAAACACTAATGAAAAGATATTTACACCATGTTCATAGCACTACAATTCACAATAGCCAAGACATAAACACTAATGAAAAGATATTTACACCATGTTCATAGCACTACAATTCACAACAGCCAAGACTTGGAAACACCTTAAACACCATCAATGCATCACTAGAAAGTCTACTCAGCTATTAAAAAAAGACAAAATCTTACCTTTTGCAAGAACTTGGATTGTGATTATGCTAAGTGAAATAAATCAGGAAAGAAAGGAAAACACAGAATGGCTTCCTCATATGTGGAAAATAGAACACAAAGAAGCAAAACAATGAACAAACAATACATCACAAAATTCTCTTGGATCCTTAAATCAAGACTGTGGAAACCTGAAGGGAAAAGAGGGGAGGGAAACTTTGGTTAAAGGAATAATAAAAGTGATAGTGGTGTGATAGCACTAGAACTCTCATGGTGGTAGCAAAACACATATACATACACAAGGACTGAGATGTCATTCCATTCGGCTAAAACTTATGTAGCATTGTATACTAATAAAACATTAATAAAAAGGACAGAAACCAATAAAATACAGCTTCTGTTATCATTCTTCAAAATTCCAGTCTTGTCTTTAATTCTAAGAGAAAAAAAAAGCCATTATTTTCTCTTCCCTGATCTTTTCTTCAGTTCAGAAGATACACACGAAGGCCTCAAAAACACATGACTAAGAAATCTGGATATGTTCCACATATGGAGAAAGTACCCTTCTAAGTCTTCTGAAGCTAATCAGGAAATTGTGTGTTTTAAATTGTGTGGACTCTCTATGTCCATGAGGTGAAATGGAGATGTTGCCCAAGGAATGAGTCACAAGTGAATGGTAATAATAGTTGATTGATTACTAACGTGGCATTAAATCTTGTAAATTGCCTTTTCTTTTCCGTGCACTTTGTTGCCCTTAGACATGTGTCACTTCACAATCACAGAAGAACAGTAGAAAAACAAATCTCAAATCAAGCCTACACCACATATCCCTAAAAAAGTCAGTATCAACTAGATGCATAGAGAAATTATTTTGTTATTAATAAAATGCCTTAAACATACATTAAATTACATCAAAGATACAAAATGCCTATCAATATATCAATGACAAGACTTCTCTGTTTTTTTGTCACTAAAAACTATATTTTTTTTATCTAGAAATATTCTAGCTTCCAACTTGACTTAATGACTCTTCTAAAGAAACTATATGATTAGTTTTGAAAACTATATGATTAGTTTCTCTTTTTTATAAATGTATTTGTACTTATAAGTCTAGATAACACAGATGTTTCAGAGTCTTTCTACTTATTTATTCATCCCAAAATATTTTTAAATATATTACAGGGGATTGGCACCATTCTAGGAACTGAAGATATTATAGAAACCCCACATAACCCTATGTCTTAGGAATCTCACACTCAAGTGAAATAACAAATACAAAACAAACATAAACACAAAACAAGTTAATACAGCTATAGAACAAGTAAAGCAAGAAAGTAAACTGAAATTCTCTTTATGAATATGATGTATTTATTGCCCAAGAGTATTTGACATATTTCTCAGTTACCAAAATGCATAGCTTTTTATTTCATCTCCTGTCCTCTGCCTTAAGACTCCTGTTGATGTCAGCATAGCACTACATTCTCACCCAGAACAGAAAGGGTGATAAAATCTGAATACCACCTCTAGAATCACAGTTGTTTTTGTTCTCAAATTCATTAACTGATTAAATGGAAGTTTTAAAATACAGAAGTTAACAAACATACTGAAAAAATTAGTGTTCGGCATGATAGCATATTACTAATGAATGTAGATGTAAGTTACTGACCATTAAAGCACTTACATATTAAGATAAAATGTATCACATTGAGCAATTTCTTAAGAATAAATTTCAAGTATGTAAAGCAACTCAGTATTACAACAGAAATATTAGCCAGTTCTAATTTTAAAACAGTTTGATAGAAATAAAAGTAGCAAATTTTGAATACAAATTTTTTTTCCAGGAAAATTAACTTACCATTACCTTTAACTCTCAACTTGATTCTTATTGTCTCTGAAATTCTTAAGAGAGAACTTATGATTTATCTAAATATTATTTTCTAGATATTAGTTAACCCTTGTTTAATCAGTATAGATGATCTAGCCACGCTCATTTTCTTCTAATCTGTGGGGAAGCATGTTTCTCAAGAGAATAATGGATATTTATTTGTTTAAAAATTCATAATGCTAACACAAGCACCTGCACAGAAAAAGATAGCATCTCTTTTCTTAACTAATCTATTGCAAAATCTAATTGTAATTATTAGCAGCATTTTGAGCAAATAAAACGGGTCTCTATATCATTATTTTTTCTGAAAACATTGATTAACAATACTGAAAAATGGGCTTGGGGATTTCATGTATTTTTGCATTTTATCTTACTTCAAATTAATGTCGTAAATTTATGCCTACTACTTGCCTTGCAGCTCTTTCAGTGATGATATTTATTGAGTTGGAAATCTCAGAGGTTTACCTATTTGTTATAAAAGTACTTCAAGTAATAAATTTAGTCAAAGCAGTTATCTTCCTTGAAAGAAAGATTAACTCCACCTAGAAAACTAAAGCAAAACTCATTGTAGTTTACAGGCTCATGTGGTTTACTTTAACTATATCAAGCTGCCTTAGGCAATTGTAAATAATGAATGCAATATAAAAGACTTGAGGTAGGACACATGACAAAATAAAGGGTAATCAGACATATACAGGAATATATGATTAGCATATGCTGTTAATGGATTGGTAATTGATGGAGTTGAGTAATTATGGTCTATAAATTATATAATAGAAACGTTAAGAAATACAGTGTTATTTTATAAAAACTGACATTTTACTTAATAAAATGGTAAATGGTGAGTATTTTTTGTGACCATTAAATATGATGTGAAGATATCACTTGTGCAATGATGTATACACAGTAGAAACCTAAAAATTATTAAATTATTATTGATAAAGATTATAAATAATTCTTAATGGGCTACTTAAACTATACTTTTAATAGAAAACATGCCTGTTAATATAAAGTGATTATTAGAATAATGTATAGACTATCTGACTAGGAATTTAAAGATGTATAATAAAATGTGATTTGTTAAAACTTCTTATAATCAAGGAAGAGACTATGAGAGAGCTCTCATGAAGTTAGTAGAAAAGAGGCAAGTAAGTTATAATAACAGGAAGGAAATAGTAATTTCTTTACATTCCATGGGAAATAAAATATCAGGCTTTGGAGGAAAATTAACAGGGCATCTGCGCTTCTATCTTTGAAAAAGATAAATATTATCTTAAAGGGGAATTGCTACTGTTCACTTGGAAAGTCAACACAGTTTAGGTAAGTTTTATGTGTACGACATTGCTCAGTTGACCTGAATTAGGTATTAAAAAGGACTTCAGAGTTTTCTATTGACGGTTCAAGAGAAAACTAGAAAAAGAATAAGGCATAGGATGAAGATTCTCTCAGAATAAAATAAGGCCTGGAAAGTAGCAAATACAAGGTCTTAGAGGACAAGGAATCATTTGGTGAGGGAAGACAGTCAACTTTATGAAAGAGATATCTGATAATATTCATATTTGTTTCATTCTGAACTGTGGAATGCTCTTTCATTCCTCCATAACCTCAGTGTGAAACACTACATTTTCTTGTTGTCTGTAATAAGTTACCACAAACTTAGTTAAAGTAATACAATATTCTTTACATTTATGAATATTAGAAGTCTAATACGAGCCTTGCGGGAATAGAACCAAGATATAAGTTAAGATAAAGTTTTCTGGAGATTTCCAGAGATGAAATCATTCCTGCTTCTATTGCCATCTAGAGGCTGCTAGCATTCTTTGACTTGTGGTCACATCACTCCTTATTTTCTTCCATCAACACATTACTTTCATCAACTATTAATTCTGATTCTCCTGCCTCACTCTTATTAGGACACTTGTAATTAAATTGAACCCAACCTGGTAATCCAAGAAGATCTGCTCATCTCAATGTTCCTAATTTAATAATATACGCAAAGTTCTTTTACCATAAAAAGCAACATAAATTCACCGGAATTAAGAAGTGCATGTCATTGAGGTAGGGAGAGGAATTATTCAGTTTAGTGTGTGTGGACACGCACGCACACACTAGTAGTTTTGTTTTAGATATATTTTGATGAAAGGAAAAATGGATAATACTCACCATAAAAATGCAGTGTATCAAATTGAGAATAGTGAAAAGTTAAAAGAAGAATTGAGAAAGAGAAACAAATTGAAACAAAATAAAACAAATTGTGACCACGAGAAATGGATTACCTTAGAAAAATTTTTATAGACTTCCAGACAAAGCAAAGTTGTTGGATGAAGGAAGAAAATGACTATAGTGCATAATTCTTATAATATGTGGGACAGAGGGAAAAGCAATTTAGTTTATAATTATAGCAACCCAGTTACACAGCTGCAATATGTGCAACAAAATATCACAAAAAGAAGGAAAAAAATTGAACTACATAGGACTAATGCTTCTATATATTAATGGTATTAGTATATATCTGAAGTGTATTGAATTAAGATGTATATGGTAAACCCAAAGCAATAAATAATAGTTACTAAAATAGTGGAAAATTCTTAAGGTAATTAAAATGGGACAGTAGAAAATATTTAATAGAAAAGAAAAAGACAAAAGATAGAGGAAATTAAAAGAAATGAGTTACATAGGAAATAAAATGCAATGTGTGTCAAAAATAAAACTAAATCTATTGCCAATAAAATTAAGTGTGAATTGATTCAACAATACAATTAAATTAATAATAAAAAAACTGGACATCTAAAAGAATATACATATAAGTGACATAATGCTGTGATTGTCTTTTTTTTCTGCTGTTTCACTTTCAGGTACAACTATATTATAGCAAATGGCAGGATTTCCTTCTCAGACTGAATAGTATTACATTGTATGTGTGCACGTGTGAGTTTTTGTGTATGTGTGTGTGTTATATTTTCTTTTTCCAGTCTGTCATTCATCAAAGGACACTTATTTTGCTTTCCTATTTTACCTATTATGAATAATATTTCAATAAATGTGGGAATGCAGATATCCTTTGAGATAATAATTTTAATTCTTCCACATACATGCATATATACCGAGAAAGGGAATGCTGGAGCTTATGATAATTACCATTTTATGTGGTTTCCTCTTATTAAATGAGTCTCCTTTGCTGCTTTCAAAATACTCATTGCTCTGGTTTTTAATAGTTTGATTACAATGTGCTATAATGAAGTCCTCTTTAGATTGAACCTACTTGAAATATTTTGAGATTCACATAGTTGGATGTCCATATCTCTCCCAGACTTGGAAAATTTTCAGCAATTAATTCTTTAAATAAGTTTTCTGCTATTTTTTCTCTCTTTTTTTCTAGGAATTCCATAATGTGTATTATTTCTATTCATGATGTCCCACAAATTCCATAGACTTTCTTCATTCCTTTCTTTATTCAGTTATATCCTTTGGCCATTTTAAATGATTTGTCTTTACATTCATATCTGTTATTTTGTTTGTTCAGGTGTGTTTTTGATTCTATTGTATTTTTCATTTCATTAATTCTATTATTCAGTTCCAAATTGTTTCTTTTTTATTTAAGCCTCTTTGCTAAACTTTTATTTTGTTCATGGATTCATTTTCTGATTTCATTTCTTTTTGTATCTGTGATCTCATAACACACAGTAAGCTTCAAAAAACAATTACATTTGATTCTTTGTTAGATGATTTGCTGATATTTATACCTTTTGGGGTTAGTTATTGGAAAATTATGGTATGATTTTGGTGTTATCATGTTTCCTGGTTTTTATGTTTCTTGAAATCTTCTGCTGCTTTCTTCATATTTATCTTTCAAATTAATTTTATTGAAGGAACATTGATTGCATCATACTTTTATGTAGGCTTATGGTATTCATCATTGCAAATCGGCATCTCTGTATAATACGACCATTTCCATTCTTCCTTCAGCAGACAATGGATCCCCTCTATTCAATTTTCCTATCCCTTGTCCCCTTCCCTTTCTGCAACCATTAATTTGATTTTATTGACTAAAAATTTTTTGTTGTTGTTTTATTTCATTCATTTATTTGGTTTTTCTTATATACCATATATGAATGAAATCTACAATGTCTATTTTTCTTCTTCTGACTTTTCTAAACATAATTCCCTCTACTTCGATTCATGTTGCAAATGACAGCATTCCATCTCTTTTGGTAGCTGAGTAGTATCCATTTGAGAAACTTTTACCTACTGGCTTTAGAGAGACATGTCTTTGCCAAGTCAGCCTACCTAGTGATTCTGAGACTCTCTTAGATCTTTTCTATAAATTATCCTAAACATACATTTTTTCCCTCAAAGGGATTCATTCTTAAGACTATATACATTCTCCCAACCCCAGAAAGCCAAGACAACTATTGAAAGCTTTGCTTTTCCTAGTACAGTGCCCCAAAATGCTCAAGTTGTGTTCCTTCCAATAAAGTTGGTCTGTGCTTCTGCACATGCTCTCAAACTATCTGCCAAGTTTCACAAGGATACTCAGCTATGGGGGAGAGTGAGGCACACTAGAGATTGAAGATGCCTATGGGTCAGCTGAGGAGTTCTGAAAATGAGTTGTCTAAAGTGGGTTGTGTGAAGAATTCTAAGTGGTGTCTCATGTGATTTGTGGGATGCATGGCTTTTTGATAAGTTTTGATTCTTAGTTGTTGTTCTCCCTGCCTCTCTCAACCCCTCAGCCCTGATGATAATCTCAGTATTTGCACTGAATCTAGAAAGAAGAGAACCTTCTATGAAGGGTCCTGTACAGTGCAGCAAGCCTAACACTCACTCCCTCTGCTCTCATGTCTTCCATAGGAAATAATGACTGAAAAAAGACTGAAAAAAATCTGTCTTGGTGTCATGACATTCCATCTTAATGGAAAGGTGACACAGGGAAAGTGGAACTGTTGTTACCCAACTCAATACATCTATTCTTGGATTTTTTTTCTCCACTGATATGCAAAAACTTCTCCACCAGATTCTTGGATGTCCACAAAAGTATTCTCATCTGTGGATGGTTGTCAAAATCGATGTTCTATGAGGGGTGATAGTAAAAAAACTCCTTACTCACAAAGAGACATAGTTTAGATTGAAAGGTAAAAACTCATTTTTTTAAAAAAATGTTAGAAAATTATATCCTGCATACAAAATCCAAAGAGAGCTGGAACACCTAGACTAATATCAGACAAAAGAGATTCAAAATAAAAATGTCACCGGAGTAAAAAAGAGATGTATTATAATGAAAAAAATGCAGAATCCGTTAGAAATATACAGAAATTACAACATATGTGCACCTAATAAACATCATGTATCTATTGATATGGTTTATATCAACATAATAAAAGATAAAAATTGCATGTTAATCTCGACAGCTGCAGAGAAAATATTTGACAAAATCCACCCTCATCGTATAGAAAAAAAATACTCAACAAACCGGTATAATGGGGACTTTTTCAATATGATAAATGATGCCTACCAAGTTGAAAACTGAGATCATACTGAAGGAATGAATGAGTTCCCCTAAAATCAGAAACAAAACAAGGATGATTGCTCTCCCTACTTCTATTCAGTATTGCACGAAAGGTTCTATCTGGAGCAATTAAATAAAGATACATTTTAAAAATCATTCAGACTGGAAGGACATATAGAAAATATTATAAATCCACTAAGAAAATCACTAAGAAAATATTGAAAGGTTAAAATTAATCATTTTGCCTAGCAAAAATGAAATTCAGGAAATAATTATATTGACAATAACATTAAAAAGATTAAAAATCTTAGGAATCAAACTAACAAAATAAAAAATCTACATATGATCTGAAAAAATATTGTTGAAAGAAATTAAACACCTAAATAAATATAAATAAATCTCATGTTTATGAACCTGAATTTTATCAGATTTCCAGTATTCTCCAATATTCTCCATTTTAATATAATCCCTATGTAAATCCTAACCCCTGTATTCCTCTATCTTTTAGAAGCCATTTCCCATTTTCCTCAAAAGTTTCCTCCACAAAATTTAGGCAACCTCTAATCTGTGTCTCTTAAAAATTTCCCAGAAAAAATTTTTTAAATGGAATCATACACTATGTGTCATATATTAATAAATGTTATATTTTATATGTACATTGTACATTAGCATAAAGTTTTAAACTTCATTCACATTTAGCATGTATAAGAACATCATATATTTTTATTGCTAAGTAATATTCCATTATATGACTATATAACATTTTGATCATTCATTCTTCTTTGAAGGGCATTTGTTTTTTCCACATTTTGGAAATTAGGAATGTTTTTATGAAAGGTCATGTTCAAGTTTTGCTTTTACATATATTTTTATTCCTTTTGGAATACACATAGGAGTGAAGTCGTTGAGTCATATAGTAACTCTGTCTAATTGTTGAAAAATTGTCAGGCTGTTTTCGAAGGTGACTGTACCATTTGACATTGCTAGCAGCAGTGTATAAGTGTTTCAGTTTCTCCACATGCATGCCAGAGCTTTTTATTATCTCTTTTATTTGGTAATAGCCATACCAGTTGGTATGAGGTGATATATTGTTTTGATTTTCATTTGATAGCCAAATATATATCTATTGACTATCTTTTCATGCACTTATTAACCATCTGCATGTCTTCCTTGGATAAATGTCTATTAAAAATATGTGTTCTTATTGGATTATTTGTATTTTTTTTAAGTTTAAGATTTCTCTTTGTAATATAGATACAAGTTTCTTATATGATTTGAAAACATTTCCTGAATTTATGAATTGTCTTTTTATCCTCTTGATAGTATTCTGGAAACACGTAGTTTTCAATTTTGACAAAGTCATGGTCAATTATATGGAAAACAATAAAACAGAACTTTCAGTGGTGAACTTGTAATAGTATACATAGAAGGTCATATATAATGATGTACAACTGAAACAATATTATAATGAAATATTACAATATAAAATTTTAAACAAATTAATAAATTTTTTAAGTTCAGGATTTATTTTTGTTATGATAGTCAAAATATTCTAAATTTGGCTTTGGTGTTGGTTGCAGAACACTGAATATAGCAAACACAACTTACTAGTGGAAAAGCATTACGATGAAAAATAATAACCAAGCAAAGACTCTGAGAAAGAGTTAATTGATTCAAGATTGACTAACTTCCTCCTAAGCAGTAGGAAGATATAAGGTTCCCTGGCTGTACCCCTATAAGGAAGCCAATTGACTCTAGTCAGCTAGTCTACATGTTTTCCACTACTTCCATATACCAAAGGAGAGCGTCTTCATCCCCAACACTGAATACTAATAAGAAAAATCCTGATTTCTGTTTCAAATGACACACAACTGAAACAATAGCTCTTGGGTCCAGGGCCCAGTATTATGTGTGGGAGAAGATAAAATATATGCAACTAGATACATAAAACTAGGACCAAGTTTTGTTTGGGAGGAAAAGGATTATGAAGAGATATGCATTGAACTCACAAATTCTGGCACATTTTGAAATTACGTACACTGTTAATGTGTTACTAGTTTTTTTCCTAAAATCGAATAATGGTTTTATATCTTTAATAATAAAAAGTATTTATACCACCTTAGGCTTTTTTAGTGCATGAAACCAGAGGAACTTGTAAGCTCAGCCTTTTAAGTACAAAGCATTTAATATATATTATTAATCTGCTTTTCTCCAATGTTCAAACTAACAATTCCCTTAAACACTTTCCCAGGTGACTTATCTATTTCTTCTGATAACTATAAAATCAGATTAGACTCTTCTTGGATTGATTTGGAAAATTTGAGCTGTATCTTAAAACATGAAACCCTATATGTTATTAGGTTAACATCACCTTTGCTGAAACTGATTCTGTACTCTTTGAAAGATCTGCACCTTTAAAATATATATATATATATAATTAAATTTTTTTTGTTCCATGTCATCTGCTCTTCTCTTTCTCTATTATTTCCCAATAGCTTATTTCAATAATCTCCATGTTATGTTTATATAATATTGTAGTTTGAAAAAAACATTTCTAAATGGTCATAGGAAAACATTATTCATTATTTCAAATTAAAATTCCTCTGTCCTATAAAATTAAATTCTTTATTCTCTAAAATTCATCAAAAATTTCTTTTTGGGGGAGGGCACTATATAATGAATGCCTAATCCTAACAATTCTGAGAGTTACCTAAGCCTTGAGAGTTTAATAATAATGGGCCACCAGTCACTTGACTAACAATTGAGAGAGCCTATACTGGTTATATGCACAGGAGAGAGCCCATACCGGATAGATGCACAGCAAATATGGCCAAATGTTAAAAAAAAAAAAAGTATTTTTATTGCGCCAACATTAAATAGTATATAGGTTTGGATGTATACTAGGACATAAGGGAAGCAGGAATATGTTTCTCTACTAGAAAATCAACATCACTTCCAAGAGCAATCATTTTTTCAGACACCATTATCATTCCTCCTCTAATATGTGCTAAACACTACACACAACATCTGTAATGTAAATATCTTTATTATTCCTGTTCTGTTCTGAAAATAACTCCTTGGGTCATGCACAGGCACGGAATTTGACAGGGTCAATATTTACACCCTTAAAGTACTCTGACCTATATCTCTCTTAATACTAAATCAGGAAGCCTTCCAGAATTGAGAAAATGTAGTCAGAACTACATTAATTAGGGTAGTCTAATTTGGAATCATTTTTCTTAGTATCTCAATTTATAGATATACTTAAATTAAGAAGTGGATGAGTATTTTCTAGGCAGCATCAGAATGATAAACAGGTCTACATTTTGATAATTTTAAGGCAGAATTATGAGAACAGAGTTCTCACTGATCACAGACACAACTGCAAATTTAAGAATTTCATACTGTGCTGTTTCGGTGTATTGAATATGTGCTCACTGTGGTGAGGAATCCAAATGCACATGATTCGTCTCCTCTCCAATGATCTTTGGCTTATCTATATCTTCAGTCTTGAGCAAACAGCTACATATGAATTTTTATCAGATAATGTGTTCATAGCCATAAGACATTTCCCCAGCACTTTTATTGACATATCTTGGCTTAATCCATATATATGCTCAGGAAATATGTGTACAAATCCCAAAAATAAAATTGTCTGGGAAATAACATTATTTGTAAGCATAACTTGACAGCTCCACATTCACATCCCATTAAGGTGTCCATGGTGCAATATATTTTAAGATAGCCTTCAGGTTTATCTTTACATTTACAAAATAAATGAAAATTCTGGGAGTTTGCTGGTACATGAAAGCTATGAATGTGTAATAGTTGTTTCTGCAGAATTTTCTCACCAGCCATATTTGGTTATTGGATCTATATCTCCATTTACTATACTGAGTAAACCACTCCCTGAGACAGTTGATTGCTGAATTAAAAGCTGAGGAGGGAAAGAAATAAATTTGTACACTGTTTGTACAGCAATATATTCAGCAGTGTACAGTAAGACATTATGAGTTAAAGTAATGCCATAGAATGCTAGTAACAAAGAATTTAGAATAGACTCATAGGGAACTCATAACCATAAAGTCATCCTTAGGCAAGGATAATAAAAACACAGTTACAGTAAACAGACTGAGTCCTCAATAACGCAGAATAAATCACGAGGTAAAAAATGGAAAAAAGCAAACTGCAGGCATCATCTGAGCAGGGCAGAGAGAAATTATCCAACAATGAGGTAATAGAAATGTCACAACACTGGAGCGAGTATTCATTACATCTCTCAAGTGCCATTCTTTTTTCTTAAAGGTCAAGGCAACTTTGGGAAAGATTAAAAACGAGCTTTATTTCCTTGTTTCTTTCTTCTATTGTTCTTTCATCAAAGTCTAACCTAAAATCTAATTTAAAGGTTGCAATAGCAGCCCTTGATTTGCAAAAGAAAGCAAATATATTGTCTCTTGGTCTGGTGATGACCCACTATTCTTAAAAATAATTCTGTCATTATTAGAAAAGGGAAAGAAGCATCAATAAAAACACAAAAAGGTTCATAGAAAGTCACAGAGGAACTAGCATAAGAAATTATTTCTCATAATTCAAAGACAGAATTTTCAATCTTATATCCCACGAAAGTAGAAAGTGGAATTCTGGGACACTTTTGTTTAGAAATCATGACCCTCCTTTACATGATACAATCAGATGTTCCTGGTCTTGTCAAATGAATGTATGTTTCTTCATTTAAGGAATCCTTATTTGCTTACAGTTTTACCAGTATCATATAATATGAACAACTAATACACCCCACACATGATAATGAAAAAAATCAAAGAAAAACAGATCTGGGCTCAAGAAACTTTTAAGGAGTCAAAAGTAATCAATATGAACTGCCAAGTTCTTGGTTAAAAGGTAAAGAAACTAATTAAAATTTAATTCAAATTTTAGAATTAAAGAAATATGACCTTTGACTTTGGAAATTATCCTGAGCATTATATTAAATCTGTGTGTGATACTTTATCTTTGACCAATATTACATCACTAAGAGAGCTTCAAGAGGAATATAGACTCAATAAAACAGGTAAAAGTGGTTAGAAAGTGGATAGAAAGGTAGTCTGCTGCTAAAATCAACTGCTGCAAGCTCTTGATCAACTGGTAGTGTCTATTAAATTAACCAATTTTAGGGCTCACCTGTGAAGTCAGATATTACACCTACTTTTGAATGAGTTAAGTAGAAGCCATACTGTGAAAGAGATCCCATAATATCACAGCTCAAGTAACATAATCTTTTTGTTTGTTTTTAATCTCCTTTGGAAAATAATCCAGAAGAAGTAAGCAGTTCAAGACCGGTAGGCAAGAACACCCAGGGATTCAGATTACTGTAAGTCTCTGCCATCATTATTAGACCCCTTTCTTGACTTTTCTCTCTAGGCCTAAAGTCACTGGTTGCTCCAATCTTCATAATTTTCTAGTCAATGAGAAGGAATAAAAGAGGATAGTGAAGGAAAGCCAGCATCCATTTGCCTAATAATTCTACACAAAACTTTTATTTGCATTCCATAATTACAAGGTCACAACTAGCTTCAAAGAAAATAGAAAATTAAGTTTTTAGTTATGCAACCCTATATCTCACTAAACTGTGTGTGTGTGTGTGTGTGTGTGTGTGTGTGTGTGAGAGAGAGAGAGAGAGAGAGAGAGAGAGAGAGAGAGAGAGCGAGAGAGAGAGAGAGAGATTAAAAGAAAAAGGGAGAAATAGCAAAGGAAAATAATGAACTCACTGACATATATTATTTTCTGGATATATACATGGATTAATAAAATTTAAATCTAACTTATTCAACATGCCTTGGAAGTACACCTCATACAGCATTTTTAACAGATTCCTGTCTATACATATATGTATATTCCGGAGATAAAGGTAACGAGAGAAAGTGATCCCAGATAAACTACATGTGATAGTACTCTCCTCCCACTAGAACTGCGGTAACTATAAGTAATTGAGTTTCTCTCTTTTTTTTTTTTCAATAAAATAGAAACAATAGACTGAATTTCATAGCAAACTTTTCTTTTTATGATAAGAAAATCTAAGTTGTACAATATCTATTGTGACTCATACAAATGACAATGAAGAATAAATCAAAAACCATCTTTTCCATCTATGATGTTCTACTTTATGTTCTAAATGATGCCATGATTTTTTGTCAATAAATTATTTTTGAACAATTTATTGTGTCATTTATTATTTCTGCTCTTTGTCAAGTCCACGAGGTTAATTAAGTGGATAAAGTTTGCTTAATATTGCAGTATTTCCCAACCTATATTAAGTTGGAAAATTATAAAACAGCTTGACCTTACTGAGTTCCTGGATAACAGGATGGAATGAATTATGTTCCCCAATTACCCTGCAGCCCTAGAATTAATATCTGTATTCATCATCATGTGACTTGCAGTATATTTTGGTGGTCTAAGTATACTTTCCCACAAATTTACAATAGCTTAGCCAGGTGACTTGTTATAGTCAATAAAATGTGTAAGAGTGTCCTGTTTTTGAATTCAGATCAAAGGATTTCTCAGATATCCTGTGGTTTTGCCTGTCTCTTGCTTTTGCCTTCAGCCTTAATAGTATCGAATCTTAGAAAGGGTCTATTCCTTCAGTCTTATAGAAATCGAGAAGCGTGCACAGGAGTAGGAACGCTGTTGCCTGTGTGATGGTTCATTTTATTTATCAAGTTGACTTGGTCATTGGGCAGACATTTAGAAAAACATTCTTTGGAGTGTGTTTATGGGGGATAGTGGAGAAGGAATTGATACTTGAATAGTAGTCTGAATAAAGTAGATTGCCCTCTCTAATGTAGGTGGACCTCATTCAATCATTTGGAGACCTAATATAACAAAAGTCTGTCTCTGTCTCTCTCTCTCTCTCTGTCTCTCTCTGTCTCTCTCTGTCTCTCTCTCTCTCTCACATACACACACACACACACACACACACACACACACACACACACCCCACACATGCAGAGTAAGAGATAATGTCCTTCTGCTTGAATATACTGAAACATTGGCTCTTGTTAGTTCTTGAGCCAGTAGTCCTTTAGCTAAAATTGCATTATTGACTCTCCATCTTGCTAACTACAGAGGTTTTGAGCAACGCTCCATAATCAAGGAGTTCAATTACACATTATATATTATATATATATATCTATGCATATATATAATATTTAGATAATAACCCTTTATTTGATATGTCGCATATACGTACGCATGTGTATATATATACATACATATACATATATGACTGCAACTATCTCTTCAATATAGTGTTTTCGTTTCCTTCTGATATATTCCCAGAAGAATTGCTAGAAATAGGGTCATTCTATTTTTAATTTTTTGAGGAAACTCCATAGTCTTTTGTGTAGTGATTGCACCAATTTGCAATCCCATCAACAGTTCACAAGGATTCCTTCTCTGCATTGTCATAAGTTTGTGTTATATCTTATATTTTTATAATCCTTCATCCTCATCTACTATTTACTGCCCCAATCCTGGATTCGGCTATTTCTCTGAAGAGCTTTGTACTTGTTTTTAAATGTATAATCCCTTTATTTATAGAACTCCACAGTTATATAACCCCCAATATAAAGTAGAATTTAAATTAATGGGATTATGTTTAGATATTACTATGTAAAAACCAGTTTCTTATGAGAATATACAAAAATCAGAAGACACAAGTTCTTTTCTGTAAAGATCTACAAAAATAATCAATACAATATATGGTATCACTTTAAAATATAATGTGAAATGCAGTTGAAAAATACATCTAACTCTCCAAAATTCTTCTTTCATGTTTATGCAATATTGACTTGATGAATTGAAGGAACTTAAAAAGTTTAAAAATGAAGCTTATCTGTGAGAAATTGATAATTTAGAAAGCAAAACACCTTTAAATCAATTTTTTGCATCCCCTAAATTATTATTGAATATTTTTAAAGAAAAGGTGCAGGCAGAAATGAAGGTAGATAGGAAAACAAGCAGGAAGAGAGGAGAAAGAAGTATTATTTATTTATTTATTTATTTATTTAGAAAATCCTGTTGTTCTTGCAGGTCATGGGATGGGAACCCGTGTTCTTAGGATTTATGTGAACTGGCTGGATGCAGCAGACATAACTGCTACTCTACAGGGTTGCTATTTAATACTATCACTCCCCTCCCCACTTATTTATTATGTTTACGGCTCCACTGATCAATTTTATTAGCAAGCAAACAAATCTTGATATATACTATTTTTGCAGCTTCTCAGCATTCTATACATAAAGAGGTATATTTTGGAAGAATTTATAAGTTTATAGAATCATTTGTATAATATAATATGCCACAGAAGTTATTTTTTATCATATTTAGAATTTAACATTCTATTCTATGTTCTCATACCAACAGAAAATCACAAGGCAGAAACTGAAAGATGAAACCATGACCAGACCATACATTTCAAAAACAGGCATTTGCAGTGGAAATTAAAAGATGAAAAAGTGAGTTTAAGTAGTTCTGTTCTTACTCAAGGCCTACATTGTAATTTATAGATTAACCATAAAAGTACATGTATAATATACAATCAAGAATTATCAATGTGTTACAAAACTTCATATGCCTAATAGAGTATACGATAATACTTACATTCTATAAAATTTTAAAGTCATATAAAAAACAAATTTTGAGGAAAAAAAGAAAGGCTATTAAGTAGACAGTAGACCTTACAAAGGAAACTTAACTGAATTGAAATTATTTAACTTAGCAAATAATGGACTGCAAGTGATTTATTATTGAATCTAGAGAAAATTATGAATCTGCCAACTCTTTCTGCACACATCAGAAAAGACAAGAAATGTATTAAATTAATCATTCTTTCTTCCATTCTAGTCCCTTACCCTCCCTTCCATTTCCAGATTCTCTTTAAGTTTAAAGTAATCTAATTTGTAAATAGAAAAATACAATTTTTGAATACATAATTATTTTTGATACTGTAGTGAAAGTTTTCTCTTCTATATAAATACAAGAAAGCGTGTGGCAAATTTAAAATGATGTATTTGAAGAGAAAAATGTGAACTATCTTCAAAAACTGAGGTGAAATTAATAATAATTTAACAAGTGTTTTAAAAAGTGGAGACATAAAAGAGAGAAAATTGGCAGGGTACAGACTTCCTATCCTATAATAAACACTGAGAATTTCTTTAGAATATTGTTTGTTTTTGCTTGTTATGCCATCCTGGAACCTCTTTTGTCTACAAATTGCACAATTCTCATTGTCAACATGTCGACAAATCTCTTTCTGCACCAAGGTTTTATTTTTCCATGTTTATTTCCATTAATATTATTGGCTACAAACATACATATATATATTATTTGGATAACTTTATTTGATGTGTCATATATATGTGTGTATATACATATATACATACAGACATAATATACACACATATATGCACACACAATATGTGTCTGCAGCTACCTCTTCAACACACTGTTTTCCATAGTAATTGTACCAATTTACGATCTCATCAACAGTTCACACAGTTTCCTTCTATACATTGCCATAAGCATATGCTATATATTAACTTTTCTTGATACTCCATCCTCATCTTGTTTTTCCTGTACAATAGTTTTAGATCCTGGAGTTCTCAAACTCACGTTTTGGTAGGCAGAGCTAACTCTAATCTTGCTGCCAAGATTTGCTTCCCCTTGGTGTACACATCCTGTGTAATCATATCCTCTTGAGTGTAAACATCGGTGTCACATTCTGGCCAAGGTGTAAGCCAGATGTAATCAAGGCTGTAAATGACTTGCTTTTGATTTAATTAAAAGACTGCTATTTAGAAGTGCCTGACTTCACGCGGTGTCCTCAAAAATGAAGAGATGCAAAGCATGTGTGGGTTTCTCCTGCTGCCTTTGAAGATACAAAGTGCCATACTGTAGACGGCCACAATTTAGAGAACTGTGTGATCTCTAGAAGTGAGAGTATTTCCTAGCTAAAAGGCAGCAAGGAAAGTAGTGATCTCATTCCTCCCACTGCAAAGAACTAGATTTTGCTGAAAGCCATGTGAATTTAGAGGCGTCTAATCCACAAAGGAACCTAACTTGGCCACCATCACAATTCCACCATGAGTCCCTGAGTAGAGGGTGTTATGCCAGGACCTCCGACCTACAGAAATGTGAGATAAAATTTGCCGTAAGTCACTAAATTTACTCATGTAATAGAAATTTGTTTCACAGGGAAACATGTCCAGATGAAACCTGTATGTCTAAAATATTTCGATCCTCCACATTCTTAACTTCGGATTGTCAGTAACCACACACATTGCACACATAAACCCTTCTCACCTACTCCCCCAAATAAATAAAACAGAAAAGTAGGTTCTACTGCCATTATGTTTCTCTACTCCAAGATGTCAACTTTCAGTATCTTTTGTCAATTGTCTCTTGTACATAAATAGTGCAGGCAACTAAATCAAAAACTGTTGTTTGCGGTAGAGAACTGAAAGCAATATTCGAAAGTGACAATTCTTGTAAATCTTAGTAAAATTTTGCTTGTAAATTGGCCTTGGAATCAATCATGCTATAAGTGTTGTCACAGAGAGAGAAATATTTAAATTGCCTCCAGGGTCAATATCCCTGCCTATTTCATTCCATCATACCTAGAAGTAGCCTCACAATACTTTAGCAGACTTGTTAAGTTCTGTACATTACAGCTTCTACAGTGAGTCGCCTTTTGAGATTCAAATTCTTTTCCATTGTGTTTTCTATGAAACAGGAAGTAGAATTGTGTTCCACATACAATAGCAAAAATTATAAACATTAAAACTGGAAGTAGAAAGAAATTGCCATGGCAAATAATACTGCCTTTGCCATCTCTGCAATGTTTTAATTTTCTTTTTTCCTGTGAGTTCAGTAAATGGTCATATCAACAATTTCACCTTTTTGCTGTTCAGGAAAGGCTAGCAAAAGGAAAGATGATCTTCCATCTTTTTCTATGGCATTGGGAAAAGATATTAAAATGTTATCTCTAATAAATTTTCTCTTAGACAATATGAAATAGATATTTTCCTGCCACTTGATACCAGTAATAGATTGACAAAGGCCACAGTATCAAATACAAGATATGCAACACCTCACTATGCAAATATCCAGCTCCGTTTGAAGACAATCAATAGAATTTCTTTGACAATGATGAACCTAAGAAAAATGTGTTGCCTTAAAAATTATTTTTTCAAAATGTAATTCTTTAAAGTTCTGCCAGATTCCACTTAATCCACTCCTTAGTCTTCTCTTACAAATCAATTTTTTTCTCATTCCCCCAAAAGGATGATGTTGACAGATTACTGGCATTGTTAAGTATCTGGCTGACCCAGTTGATTCTAATTAATTACCACAGTGCCTGTCAGCAAATATTTGGGCTTAGCTGTTGTACTTATGGAAACTTATATAAAAGCTTCATCTCTAAACTAATATAGAAAATTATTTCTGCAAATTTTTATTGATGAATTGTACATATGAATAGATTGAGGGCAGTTGAGAGAAGATTTTTTATTACATTGTCACAGAAAAGTATTCAAAACCAGAGAATGGTCACATAGAAAGACCATTAACATTCTCAGAGTGAATTCCATGAAAGTGCGTCATATTTGTTCAGTCCAAAAATGGAAAGAAAGTGTCTTAACAGCTGAATTTCAAAATGACAGTTTAAACATAAGGCACTTTGGTATGGAAAAGCCCTGCGTATATGCAGCATATACTCATATATTGTAAATGAGCTCTCTCTAGATTTGCAATGGGTGATAGTCCTTGCTAGAATTTTGGCAGAAATTGTTGTCTCCTATCAAATTTATGAATTATATCACTTCTCTTAATGAGTAGTGCAAAATGTCAAATGCTGAAAGAAAAGAAACACATGAATGCATTGCTAGCTTACAATGCATGCAGATCAACATGACAAAAAAATATTATAACCTAAATCTATCTTACAAAAATCAAACTACATTTTCAGGTTAAAAAAAAAAAAAAGAAATATCTGATTGCGCATTCATACAAGCAATCAAATAACCAAAGAGAGAAAAAAAAGACATTTCCTAATGTCCAACAGCACACTTTGTGTTTCCAGGGACGTGTTCCAGCCTTAGGTCATGATGATCACGCAGCCTGCACTATTCATGACTTCCTCTTGCACATTACCTCTTCCCTGTTAGTATTTAAGTCAAAACACACCTGCCTAAATGCCTGAAGCTCACTGTGAAATGCCTGCACAATGCAGCTGAAAGGGCTGAATGCAACCCAACACAGAACCTTCCAAACATGGGCTTGAAATGCACTGAGAAGCATTTTCATGCAAAAATGACAGAAAATGTAATCGAAAAGAAAACCTCTAACAAAGCCATAGCCAGATGGTGTCCCTTACTGGGGGCCAGCTCATATTTCTGAGCTTTTGAAAATGTCACAGCTTATTGCTGCTGAATTCTAGAGTTACAGCCTAAATTTGGGAAAAACCCTTCACATGTGAACATCATGATCCCGTTCACAATTGTCTTGTAATTTACCACATGAAAAACGCTTGAAACTTTTTATTTTGTAAATTGTATGGAAATACATATTTATCACAGGAATTAGGAAGGAAGCAATATAAAAAATTAAGTGTTAGAAATAAAATCTTATTAAAGTTGCTATGATTTATATTTTTACTTTGTAAGTTTTAAATGAGTTGTGTTTTTTTTAAATAAACTGTATAAAGATCTTCTCATATTAAAATATATATGCATATATACATTTGATGTAATATTTTAAGTAGTTGAGTACTATTCTATTTTAAGGTTATCACAGTTTATTAACCAGGACAATATTGTGGGCTATTTTTTGTTTGACATTGTTTATCAATATTACAATAAATGTATATGCACCTTTGCACTCTTAATAAAACATATGTTTAATTTTCTGGAAATAGATCCACTGTGTCAAAATTTATTTAAAGTCTAGTCACACACACACACTACCAATCACCTTGAAATTTTGCATTTGTTCAAAGAACAAAGAGGTTTTAAGACCTCCTATTGCTACAAAGTCTCATATTGGTATGTGGGAAAAAAAAGATAAATGGCCCAAAATAGTCACTTATGATAAGCCCCCAAAGACAACCAAAACATAATTCAATTATAGTTTTGATTCCATTTCCAGACAAATGGAATTTTAAGCCAATCAGAAATTGTTGGTCAGCCATTGGGTAATCTGCCTTGTAGACTTCTGCCATCTCCTAAAGGAAAATGACACTGTAAGAGATAATCTGCATTTTTGTCTACTATAACATCCTTGTCCCTGCCCACTTCTGCCTATAAATATCCTACTTTGCTCAACACCTTAGCACGCCTATCTATCTGCTAGACTGGATACTGTCTGACCCATGAATCACTGAAAAAAATCAGTAAGACCTTTAAAATTTACTCAGTTGAATTTTTATTTTTAACAGACAGAAAGTTAGAGTAGGTGACTTTTGAATTTCTATGTAGTAATGTGCTTAAATATTTTACATAATTTGACTATATATGTGAATATACTTATTTATATCTTGTTATCTTCATTATAGTTTTTTACTTTTTCATATTGACTGCTTTTTTTTTTAAAGGAAAGCTACAAACAGAAAGGCAAGCAGAGACAGGCAAACACAGAGGGGATGAAGAAGCATTTTATTTTTAGTTGTTCATCTTGTTCCCGCCAGTCCTGGGACATGAACTTGGAACCGTGGGATGTGTGTGAATTGTGCCCAACTCTACTGCAACAGGACACACCTACACTGACTTACATGTGCTTTTTATTATTATCTCCCTATTTGTTATATGTAGCATATTTTTAGTTTTTTGTATTTTAATCTAACATATAGTAAGTTCTGTATTTTATATATAAAGCTGTATTATATATTATATTATACTACCTTATATTTACTATATTATATTATTTATTGCATTGCTTTTCTTTTATGGATTTTGTGTATCTATTTATAATTTCAAATCTTTTCACAAGTCCACTTTATAAAATTATAAAATAGATTTTTTTCTAGAATTCATTTTTGCAAATCAGTTGTTTTAAAACCTTTTCTTAGTAATTTAAGATATCATCTTTACTATATACCAAATGCCTATGCTTATGTGATTGGATTCATATATTTAATGGTCGATTTTATACCATAATATTCGACTTACTATATAACTTTCAAGAAAATTTCTTAATATTTTAATTTCTATATAAATTTTAAGAAGTCTTCTTAGATGGTCCGTTTCAACCTCTCTCACTAATGTCGATTTTTCAATACTTCTTGCAGTAATGGAGAAATCTAAAGAGAGGTTTTTTTTTTTCTGCCTTCGTTGGTGTCATGTAATACTTGCTTGACCCTCTAATGCAAGTTTTTATCTATATGTATATTTGGATTAATTATTCCTACTGTATGGTTTTAAATGTTTCAATTTGCATACATATTATTTTATATAGAATATTTTCATTTATTACAAACTATATTATCCTTTTCATTTTTGTTGATCTCTGTTCTAGAACAAAAAATGTTGTCAATACAACATGATTCTTTATATATCTAATCTTTGCACATTATTTTTCAGGAAACTTTTAAAGTGTCTTCCATATTTATGTTTCATTTTTTGACAGTCTTAGGCTTTATATAATCTCACCTGAGTACTGTGGGTTTCATTTTGTTTGCTTTCTTCCAATCATTTTATCATCGAGACCAACTTTTACATCACTGCTTTGCCTTTTCTCTGAGTCATTTTTCTTCTTAAAATTTATGTTTAATGAGCAGAAGCACATTTTAATGATAATTATGTTTTCCAGGTTATCATTTTGTTTCTTCTAGAGAAATCTGTGGAAAGACTACCTAATACTACTGGATAAATTGATGTTTAACTATAAAGTCATAGGAAAGAAAATCTAAAATGTAGAAGAAATCTGACCTCAAAGTAATCACTCGACTACAAAGTAAATATAATTTGATCTCTACTACAGCCTATATTATGGAGCGATTTATTATAAAAAGCAAAAACATGAAAAACAACTATAGTGATCCATAAGTTTAAAAAAAACAGGCTTCGTGCTTCTATGAAAAGATTTGAAACACAACAAATTTTACAGCAAATAACAGATGGCTAACTTTCAGGTAGAGTAATCCTCATGATATTTAGATATTGAGCATGATATTGGCAAAATTATTCACTGGTCAACCTGTTGCTCAAAATGTATAATGCAATTAAGTTATTTTACCAAGAAATAAAATTTGATTGCAGAGTAACTTTGTAATATACATGAAATAGCTCTAAATTATATGCTGTTACTTACTGAAATGATAAAGTACAGTATGCATAACAGGACAGGACAAACTAATGAAAGAACCACATTAGCTGCCTAAGGTAATACAACTTGAATTCACAAATTGTCACTTTTTATTATTGGCTATTCAAAAAATTCTAAAACATTATAAAATAGAAATTATTCTTTACCAGCATACTCATAGTCATAAGAACTAATGTGAATAGACTCTGATTTGAAGTTTTTTTTCTTTAAAAACACATTATGAATAGGAACACTAAAAGAACATTTTAAATGAAAAGAATTTAAACATTCTAGTTAATTTGGCTCCCCATACTAATTTTGAAGCTCTTGAAGAAAGCAAGATAAAGAGCATGTTTATAACCCCTGATGTAGTTTAAATGAAGAAAGTTTTGAATAAAGATGTTAAATAAATAAATGTTGACTTGTGTTTTAAGGAAGAAAAATCAAAAACAAAAATGCGTATCCTATAGACTCACGAGAACTCTCTAGCAAAGACATTGTTTAGAGTGTTTGTAAAAAATCACTTATACAAGAAAAATTTGGTGCATTGATTATCCTCAAGAAGACACAATCAAGTTCAAAACAAAACATACATTAGATATGGAGAAGCAAAAATTAGGTAGATAGGAAAAGAGGATGTACATGTAGAGATGGACATTTAGAGAGACACCCTTCACATATTTTATATTTTATTGCTATTTTGAAAAGGATTAGTTATTTGCTGATGTATGATCAATAAGTAGGTCTACGATGCAAAAGCCATGCATCTTCTTGTAAACAAGAAACAATTACAGATTTTATTAAATGTCTATTCATGTATATGTTTTAAGTTATAATTACTTACACTGAAGTATTAAATGATTGGTTTTGACTATGAATACTAGAATTTGGTAAAAGTAGATTTGTAGTGTTCTAATCACACAAACAACACACAATAACTTAAGGAGGTAGTTTAGTTGTAGTGATCATTGTACTATGCATATATATATATATATATATATATATATACACAAAATCATAAAGTTGTACATTTTAAATACCTCTTTTATTTAAAAATAAATTTCAAAAATTAAACAAAATATCAAATTTAAACCAATCAATCAACAAACCATTGTGTACCTTTATATGAGTCCTTAAGCTATACTTCAAAACAAGCCTTGTTGTGAAAGTGTTTGCTGTCCACCCACAACTTTTGGAATTACTGTTCCCTGAATCTATGGAATTCTTGTAAATCTATTTCACCTGGCTATTGCTTCCTGGGGAACGCATATTTTGCCTGGAATAAAACATGATGCAAGAGAACAAGTAGAAATACTGTGATACTACACAGATAAATAACCAAAGAATAGCTAATGATATTTCCTTTTTAGTTTGGTGGAGTTCTTGCATCTTAGAATCAGGAGACTGATTCTGTAAGGTATGAAATTTCATTCTAATTTTTATGTGGTAGGAAAAAATACAGAACTAAAGATGAGCAATGATTGTCTCAAAAATCTATTCTCTAAGTATTACTTCTCCTTCCCATACTGATTATTATTTTTAAGTTTGACTATGCTATTTTGAAATTTTGGTCTTTTAATGCATCCTCAAGGACACTCTACTGAGAAAGACTGCATATTATAAATTATAATCCAAAATTATTTGAAATTGTAAATCTGGTTGTTTCACTGTGAAGCTATCAAAATTTACTTGATATATATAGTAGCTATAGATACTCAATAAGTGTGAAAACTACAGGCCAGAGTAATTCCTTGAGTTGTGCAAGATTTTGCTGCTGTAAAAAGATGAAGTTCAGACTAGTTATTATAATTTTTTTCAATTTTAACATGAGAAAAAATATATGTTGCAGATTGCCAACTTCAGTAGCAAAATATGCAACAAGTACATCAAGAAGTCACTAAAAACAATAAAAGAATTCTATTTTTAGTAAACCTTTAACATAAAAATACATCCTGTTTAATATGTGAATGATTAAGTCAGATGGAAACTATTAAGAGTCTAGCACAAAGGAAAATTAGCAAAATTATTTCAGAAGATAACCTATTAAAAAATTTAACATTGGAAATAAGAGAATTTTAAAAGTATCTACTCCATGACTTAAAAATCACATATTAATGCTGACATAACCAGTATTAAAATATTATAAGCAAATAATGTGGACTAAAATATTAAAATATAACAAAGAAGTAATTCAGGTGAAGGCAATTAGCTAAGATGAAGGCTGAGCGAATAAATTGAGAAAATAATTTTAAGAACACAAAAATGTAATAGATTAATTAAAATCTATGTAAATAATAACACAAATAGCATAAGTAACACAGAAAATTCACTTTAAAATATGTGATTAAAAAGAACAACTTATTCCAGATTTCAGAGGAAGAAAAATAAAGCACAGAAATACCAATAATAGGGAAATAGGTCAAACGAGGAAAAAGGAGAGATTTCCTCTTCAAATATAGAGATTTGAATTAAATATGAACCAAATAAATCAACTAAACATGTAAGTAAAATTATTAAAAAGAAAACTATCCACAGTTTAAAAATAATAAAAAATAATTAAGCATATAGCTCAAATAATAATATATGAAATAGATAAAAATTAAAAACACAGATATCTCCTGGTAAAAATGATATATTTTAGTATATATGAAACAAATCAGTCTCATTCAAAAATGTGTAAGAGTTGCTTAAAGAAAGCTATGAAGTTTGAATGGTGAAATCAAATAAATATACCAAAGAAGAGGCATTTTTCTAAAATGTAACATATAAAACTAATTTTCCATAAGTCATATAAGAATTTAATAAATTACAAACAAATTTTCAAATGAGATGATAAAAAATTGACCCAGTGACCTGAAATTCCATAAGAAAGATAAAGGCATAAGAATGACTATAAAATTAAAAAACAAAATAATGACACTTGAAAATATTCAGTATAATTTAAGAATACTATGATATTTTACCTAGGAATAAATTCATATCAAGAATAAAATAAAAAATAATGCAAACTACATCTAATGGTACATGTTAAAGCTTAACATATTTTACAAAGGAATTGCAAGTTTGTGTTCAATAATACACTATTTGCTAATGTTACTTAAAAACTGATTAATTTAACTAAGCATAACACATTTAATCTCATTTTATAGTATATAACCCAAAACCAATCAATTAGAAAAATTACAATAATGAGCATGCAAAAACTAGATGGATATCAATAGCTAGATTTATAACAGGATCACAAAACTTTAAGAGAATCAGGAAAAGAAAAAGAAGACAATAATGGTATCATCAAACTACAAATTAAAGAGCATGATATTGCTTCCCAAAAATAAAACCATAACAAGAATACAAAAAAAATCTTGGTTTTCTTATTGTATGTTTCAAAGCACAAACATATATATGATACCTCACCACTTCACATGACATCCACCACCAAAGTCTAATAACTGTCCACCACAATTCAGTGGATCCTGAGGCTGATTCCATTAGAAGCGTATAGAGACGTTCCTACACTAAGGAATTCATCTCGAATTTGCCACTATCCAAAGATAGGTACACATTCCACAGATAAAGGGCTCTGTTCTGCACCACATGTACCAATTTCAAGCCCAGGCAGCTACCTGTGCTTTTGCCTTTCTATAAATCAGAGGTTCCTATGACATTCTCCTCAGGTTCAATTAATTTGCTGGAACAACTTACAGATTTCAGGAAAACCATTTACTCACTAAATCACCAATATATTTCAAAGGACAGAATTAAGGCACAGTCAGATGGAAGAGACATATAGGGGATAGCATAAGGGAAAGATAGGGGTGCTTCCAAGCCTTTTGCTTGTGCTCCATTCTCCCCAAATCTTCTTTTGTTCACCAACCAAGAAGTTCTTCAAAGCACCCTCTTCTTGGATTTTATGGAGGTTTCATTACATAGGCATGATTGATTAAATCATTGGCCATTGACAATTGAACAATACCTCTAACACCTCTGCCCACCCTAAAGGTCAAGAGGCAGAATACAAGTTACAAGTCTCTATTCACATTAGTTTCCCTACACCATCCTTAGGGGAGTCCTAAAATTCTACTTCATTAACATAACAATAGAAAATGTTCTCACCTCAACACATTAAATTACAAGACTTTTGAGAAGTTGTGAATTTTAACTATACATAAGACCAATTAGGTATATAAAGAAAAATATATTTTATTCATTGAGGTGACAAAAGTAAGTTTTTTTTAAATAACTTTTTTAAGAGAGGAAGGAAGCAGACAGGAATGAAGGTGAGTAGGTTTGGCAGGCAGAAAGAGAGGAGAAATAAGCATTATTTATCTTATTTATTTGCTTATTTATCTTGTTATTCTCCCCAACCTTGGGACAGAACCTGGGAATACATGGATTATGCTGCCATCACCAGAGACTTAACACCTGAGCCACCAAGTCATGACTAAAATAAATATTTCTTATTTGCAGTATCACAGACTCCTTCTACTCATTGCTGTCATTTTCTGATGTAATTGTAAATGGGATCATTTTCTTAATTTTTTCTGCATATAGAAATGTAAGAAGTTTTTCATATATCAATTTGTAGTCTACCACTTTATTGTATTTATTTATTGTGTCATAGATTTTTAGTGGTCTTCAGAATCTTCCATGTATGTTGCCATGTAATTTGCGAATACTGATAGCTTTACTTCTTTTCCAGTTTAAATTTCTTTTACTGGACTAAGTGCAAAATTAGCTTAGTGCTAATGAATTTCTTGAACTATTGTTTGTCAATAAAGTTCTTTATCACTTCTTCAACTGAATGATAACCTAGCTGAGGAGTTTTTGTTTTGTTTTTTGTTTTGTTTTGTTTTTAATTGGAAGTCTTTTTATTTCAGCACTTTGAATATATCACGCCTTCTGCTCTCTTTGCCTTCAATTTTTGTCATTTTAATTATAATGCATCTGGTATGTGTCTGAGTTTATTTTGTCTAAAACTCATTGATATTTCAGATCTGTATGTTTGTTTCTTTCTCCAGGTTAGGCAGGTTTTCAGTTATCATTTCTTCAAACAAGAATCTTCCCCTTTCTCTCTCTCTCTTCTTCTGGACTCCTTATGATATAAATGTATTCCTCTTGATGCTATCCTCTCACTTTCTTCAGTTATCTTTTTTTTTTTTAATTATATTTCCTTTTTGTTTGACTATTGGGTATTTTCCATTACCCTATTCCTACTCACTGATTCTATCAGCTGTTTCTTCTAGGCTGCTGTCAACCCTCCTCTGTTGTGCTTTTTAGTTCAGCTACTCTGCTTTTTAACTCTTTGATTTCTGTTTAGAACTTCTTTTTTTTTCTTTATTGTAGTATTCATTTTTCTTCATATCTTCTTCTGACTTTCATAGTCATCTTTAAGTTTGTTACTTTGAAATTCATTTAAGGAAGTTATTTCTGTTGCATTCAGATTTTTTTTCTCGCATTTTTTTTTTTTTCTATCATCTGGGATATATGCTTCTGCCTCCTAATTTTGTTTGGTGCTTTGTGTTTATTTCTGTGTGTTAGGCTAGAGACCCCTCTTTCCTTTCTTGGTGTATTGGTTTTATGTTAGAACTGAATATTTCAGAATATAGGCTTAAGGTATTGGTCTGGTATGCTGGACTTTGTGTTTCTATATGGATGGTAGCCTCAGCACCAGTCAGGGTGGTTGGAGCACAAGGACTGACGTGGCATGGCAGCCCAGGAGCTCAGTCAATACTGTGGGACCCAGGTCAGTGAGAACCACAGGAGGCTGCTACCGGAGACTGAGTGCAACCAAGAAAGCCTCCCATGAGGATGGGACCTAAAACTATATTAGCTCCAGACAAGTTCCACAGGCAGAACTTTCTACGTAGCCTCGTGCTGAAATAGATCCCTCAGTTACAGTCTACCTCTAATCACCACGGGTTCTGCAAGTGGAGTTTTCCCCCATAGGGGACACAAGCTGAAAGGCCATGGGGTGTGGTTTGGGCTGTAGGCAGGTGCTATGGGTGAAGGCAGCCCGCTGTAGCAACAAGGGCTGCCTAGAAACCAAAGGGGCAACAGGTGGTAGAAAGGCTGATATTTTCTTGGGACTGTAGGAGCTGACTGCAGGGGAATGCCTTCTCTGGCACCCTTGGGGCTGCAGCCCCAGTAGGTAGCTGCTACATCAGTCTGCTATACCTAGTCCCACAGTTTTCCCTACAGACCTTGAGTTCTAGCCTCCAGGACCTGGGGACTAGTGGGCACAAGCTACAGGTAACTGCTGTGGGTAAGTGTAGCCCTAGCAGTTGAAAGAACTGTCTGGAAGCTGCAAAAGCTATGGATGGCGGGAAGTCAGTATTTTGCCCTCTGACTCCTGTTACTTAATATTAATTGATTTCAACTTAATACGGTGTTAGCCTGTGATGGCAACAAACAGCAAAATAAGCTCCAAGAGAATTTCCTTTCATACGAACAGTGTTCCTTCTTCATACTCTTTCCGCTGAAATTTTAGGTTCAACAAATGTAAAGTGTGTCTATGCACACTTCCTCAGTCCATATTCTTTGTGTTCAATCTCAGGCTCTCTGTTCCCCAGAGTTCTATTTTTCTCCAAAGGAAATCTACTTTCCACGATGGTATGTCTACGGACCCTCTTCGTAAAGTTCCAAGGTGCTGGGACACCAAATGTGAAAAGTAAGCCCTTCACTTTTCAGCAAGAGGATCCATTTGTCAATCTAACCCTAACTATGGGTTGAAGTGTCCAGGTGGTATTTCTGGAAACACTGTGCCTCAGCCTTTCCCACCCTTTCCAATGATGTCTTTTCTTATTCCTTATGGAGACTAAACAAGTTTCTACCAATATAAATAAAATATTTTTATTTTGTTGTTATAGGAATATTGTCATTCGTTCTATATTAACAAGAGAGTATGAATACATTATTTTTTCTCCAAATGAAAATAATTTTTCTCTCATTTTTTGGGGGGGATAATAGTATGCAAAAGAGAAATGGAACTTGAATCCTTACCTTAGAGCAAAATTCCATGTTAATCATTATAAAAAAATGTGAATATTATTTTTTCAATACTTCGCAGTAACTAATATTAGTTGTTTACATAATTATGTTATTCTGATGTCATCTTGGTTTTACATCATCATATTGACGGCAATTTCATAACTTCTATTCTAAAGACTTTATTTACACTACTAGCTATAATTGAGAAAGCAAATCCACAGTGATAGTTCCATCATAATGGTTAACGGAGATCCAATATACAATTCAGTATTCACAAATAGTGCAATTTTGGCAAAAGGATTCAGGAAATTATGTTCATTTGAGAAAATAAATGTCAGCACAGAAAAGAAAGCCAAATGAGTTTCTCAAATACATGTATTTGCTGGGGGACAAACAAATCAACTTATACAATAATCTGAATACATGTGAAAAATTATTTGTCTTATTTCTATCATGAAAGGATTACTACAATAAGTTAAGATCCATCATCTTACACAAATACAAAACTAGAAAAGAAAAAGATGCATCATATTTTTCTACTTATAATGAGAGCTCTTGGATTCTGCTCTGTTAACAACTTAGTTTTCATACACAGTAACACGCATACGAACACACATATGGAGGAGGGAGGGAAGGAGAGAGAGAGAAAAAGTGCTAACTTTTATAATCTTTGTGTTGTACATTATACTCCTTCTATTTATATATTACATAATTGGAAATGGATAACTTTCAACTACCCTTCTCTAATTTTCCTCTCCTCCAACCCCCACTTGCTTTTGTTTTTTAAAATTTCATATGTACATGAGATCAATAGTATTTATATTTCCCTTTCTGATCTATTTCATTTAATGTAATGACCTCTAAGCTCATTTTGTTTGCCCAATAGCAGGACCTACTTGTTTTTTTTTTAACTTACTGTTTTACATTACTGAAATTATATATACATAATATTATATATTCATATGCGTATATATACACATACATATATACACCACACACACATATATATATATATATATATACATATATACACATACATATGTATACATACATCACCATCTTTATCCATTCATCCATCATTGAATGGACATTTAGGTTATATCTATGTCTTAGTTACTGTAAAAGATATTGTGGTGATCATGAGGATGTAGACTGTATTTGGAAAATATTTAACTATGTTTGTTAATGTCAGCCAAAAAGATAAATTATATAATTCAACATTTGCCGGTGAACTAAGGTAAGGATTTTTGCTCTAAGTGACATAAAGATGCTGATTTTTTTCAATAGTTCAAAAACATCTTTGTCTCAATATCCTTGCCAAACCAAATAACTTCCAGACTAGAACTTTGTACATTCAGTCCATTAAACACAGCCTGGAGATGACTAAGGTTTAAGATCTAGAACATTATTCATCTCACCCGAGAGACAGTTACTGAACACCTTTTATGTTTAAGACATTTTTCTACTATCTGGAAACAAAAACCAAACTAATAGATGAACAAATGAAAATAAAATCTAAAAACAGCACACCTTGTACTTGGGGTGTTTATTTTCTGAACCTATACCTGGGTCTTAGTGTGTTGGCAGGGGTGAGTGGGGAGAAACACAAAATAGGTTAAACAGTGGGCATGAAGGAAAAGACAACAGAAAAACTGTAAGATGAACAATCTGCTGGCAGGTGGCAGAAGATGAAGGTGATAGTTAAAGATGCTGCTAGGGAGACCATTGAGGGATAAGGCAACACTTCGGGAAACCAGAAACCAATACGGGGAACTAGAAAGTAGCTATTCGTGGAAGAATTTTGCAGGCAGGGGAAGGGCAGATAAAAAGGCTCTGAAGCACAGGTATCCTGGACCCTTAAAATACCTGAGTGGATTAAGTTCGGGTGGAAAGCACTAGGGGATGAAGTACAAGAGGTTAGCGGAAGCAGCAGCAGCTGTAAACTATTAGACATGGTGAGGACCTGTTTTTATTCTTTAATGAGAAGACTTTTAATGTTTTGAAAAGGAGTTTAACTGTATTATATGGTCTATTCTTAGCTTCTTTTTTTGAAAAAAAAAAAACCTATTTCTGGATAATAATGGAATAAAAAGACATAACTTCTATGTCTCTTCAAAATTATCATCACTTTAAGTTTAGTCAAATATCTAACCAGTCAACACTTAAGATTAATAGATACATATACTTAATCATTTTGATTGATTTACACTAAACTTTCCTTAACCCTAACAATTAAAGACTTCTATGATCATTCCACTTGTCACAGGCACCATCTCTAAATGTTACACAGTTATATGAAATTTATTACTACTGACAAATAAATTTCTAAATTTTGGCATTATTTATAGTTGTGTTTCAGCTACAAGAAACAATGTCACAAATGACATTTTTTTTCCTTCCAACACAAAAGTCATAACATCTTCTCAGTCATAACTCCAGTTTGCCTTTTCATGTCAATAATTATTTCTTTTCAGGACATATAATTTCTATTCTCTCCAACAGATACTCTTTTTAAAAACCAACTTTAATAAAAAGGTTACCTGAGCAATTTTTTACCTAATCAGAACAACATATCCTATTGACTTCACTTTCTTTATATGCATTCAAAAAATAAACCTGTGGAAATTTTACTTCATATTTCCTTTCATTGATTTTTTCATTGTGAATCTGTTCATAGGTCTGTATTCATTATTAGCTTTTAAAAAATACAAACAGAGCATGCTCTCTTTAGAGGCGCAGGTGCAGGCTATGAGAGTCACGGACCCACAGGTTCAAGCTCTGAGACTGGAAAAATTATATATATTTCTATAAATATATATAAGCATGGAAATATGTAATATTTACCTACACTTTCTCTATACACCTTCACTGTCCTTGTTTAACACATAAATATGTAGGAAAAAGCTTAACTCCCACTAAAAAATAATAATTTATTATACTTGAAGCAAATTAGTTTCCTTTTTTATGGCCATTTTGAAAGATACAAAAATACAGACTATCTCTACAATTTAAAAAAAATGGCACGAGCATAATAATGCAGAACTTCTCATATTTGAACTTAGGGACAGGATAACAAGGAGGAATAGAAATGTCAGGGACGATTCTAAACATGCACATGCCATTTGAGTGGAGTATGTTCTTGACAATTACTTTCAGCCAGAATTGAAAGTTCAGCTTGCCAAGTCTTCAAACTGAAATCTCTATGAATTTTCTGATATATGTATGTATACATTATGAAATCAATGAACTTTAAAGTATCTGAAAATTTATGTTTAAAACACTGCAAGCTAGACAAACTAGTTTCACAAGCTGTGTTTATCCTCTTAGTCACTACTTATAATATCTGCCCCAAATCCAAGTTCCCAAATCCATTTGATAAATTTTATAAGATGAGAGATTAGAGACAAATGGGATATTCAGTGTTAAATAATAAATCCAAAAAGAAGGCCAGAAGATAACATTTCGGAAATAGAAATACAACTCAAAACTAAAAAGGCCTGAATTTGAGGACCAAAGTAATAATAATAGTAATAAAGTACAATAAAAACAAAGTCTAAATCTAAAAACAGAATGACTAAAATATTTAGTCATAACTAAAATATTTTTTAAATCTTCCAGGGGGAGAAGTATAATAAAAGACTATTTTTTTTTTTAAATTACAATTATATGGGCCACAAAGTGGGTGTTGACAACATTGGCAAGAGAACACAGGAACCAAAAATTATACTTGTATAAATTTCTAAATTGAAAAAATAAACTAAATCAAAATAGACTTTTAGTCTGCAGAATCAAATTAGAGGTAACCAGATGAAGGAGGGATTCACAAGTCAGATAAAAGAGATCAATTATATGGTGAAGAATGAATTGGAGTGTTGATAATAAATTTCATATCTTGTAACAGATTTTTCTTGACAATGACATGCAAATTTTGTAATATAATGCTTAGTCAATAAAAAATAATAATAAAAAGTAATTAACTTTTAATCCAGAATTATATAGCCAGCATAATCATTTAGTTCAGAAAAGAAAACTTGGAAATGTTACTACAAATTTATTAAATCTAAAAGAAAAGCTAGTGGGCATTTTTCCAAGAAGAAAAGTAAGTGAAATATCATGCACGACATAAGATTTTGGGAAATATTCTTTAATAATAATTTGATGCTTCCGATTTAATGTAAAAGAGAAAATAATTTTAATCACAATTGACATTTAAATGACAAATAAAATTAATCTGAAGTCAAGAGAAACTTAGAAAGCATACTAATAGTTCTGGCACTTTAGAGGAGAGTCTTATTTTATTCTAATATTATGTTACGAACATAATATTTAATACATGCATGACATATTTAAAGTTCTTCCAACTAATGAAGAAAAATGAAATTCATATCTCTCCCCACATTAAAAGATAATAGCTTGGAATAAGAAAAAATAATAGAATTGAACTCTAAATCAGAAAGCAAGAAAATAAAAAAAAGGTTTCATGTCAGCAGAAATAGACAAGTATTCATTTTCAAGGCTGAGATATTAGTTATTAATTTCTCTAAAAGTCAAAATTAAATCTCTGTATCATCACACAGGATAAAATGGAATTTCAACTGTATTAAAGACCTACCAATAACAAGATGGCATATACAAAAGAAAAGATAAAATGTGAGGTCATAGTTGTGTGAATTGACTAAAGGGGGACTACTTTAATAATGAATGCATCGATCAGATAATCATGATTTACATTTCAATTTTCTTACAATTTTGTCAATTAAGTTGAGATTAGTGTTTGTACTTTTCAAAGGGTCATTTCTATTATTAATATAAAGCTCAACCAGTTTTCTAGTACACAAGCCTCTTAAAAGTAACTTTGACGTTGATGGTCTTATCAATAACTATAGTTGTTAGAACAGGGAAGAAAGAGATCCTGATTTTCATATTTGTCTTCTGGACATTGCAGGGATGCCAGATTTTTGCCAGGAGCAAGTAAGTAGAAAGGACAAGTAATGGTGCACACAGATCTGCTACCTTTGTGACCAGAGATGTCAGCCTTATTACCATGACTCATATGAGTAGTATGGAGAGTGAGGATACCACAGAGACATCCAGGTTCCCATATAACTTGAACACTGTTCTGAAGTGTCATTTCCATCACCAAAAGCTTCCACATTGACCACTTCTTTCAAATGAAGCCTAAACTCATCCCGAAGATTTCTACAGCTGGATGAACAGCCTTCTCTAAAACCTTAAACATTACCTCATTTTCAAAACCCAGCTCCAATGCCATCACCTCTTTGAAGCCCAGTGTGCCAATATAAGTCTCATATTTTTAGTACCTATTTCAGCACTCTGAAGGTATTTGCATGGCATTCCTATTAGTTCTCTCTGTCTCTCTCTCTCTGTCTCTGTCTCTGTCTCTCTCTCTGTCTCTCTCTGTCTCTGTCTCTCTCTCTCTCTCTCTCTCTCTCTCTCTCTCTCTCTCTCTCTCTCTCTCTCTCTCTCTCTCTCTCTCTCTCTCTCTTTCTCTCTGTCTCTCTCACACACATACACATTTCTATATCCCATAACAACCTCCCCCAAAGTCCTTGCTCACCACATCTTCAATATGAGTTATCCTAACAGCTATAAAATCTAAGGCAAAGTTTTTAATCTGTAAATATAATTATTTACTATAATCAATGAGACAAAATAAATATACATATGTGAGCCAAACAGAACTTAGCTATAGTTCTCATACATTAATTCACTTGTTCAACAAAATTTATTGAGCACTTACTTAAGTCATATACTTTTCAACATTCTATGGATACAGTAATATGCAAAGTTAGTGGGAGACAGATAACAAACTTGTATATAAAACAAGTTTCAGGTAATAATGACAATTACAACTAAGAGAATAAGAGGACAGAGAGTTACAGGGATTACTGTTTGGATATAATGGTCTTTGATGTCTTTTCCAAAGAAGTGACAAATGAACAAAGATATGATTTCATCAGACTGAGTCCCTCTGCCAGCATCCAAATCTAGTCTATTTATAGTCAATTATCTTTTGCTTTGGTCCCTTGAAACAGTTTATACTTACTCTAGTCAAAATCTGGCTTACTACCTCAGCTATTCAATTCTCATAAAAGAAAGCCTCCATGAAATTCAGCCTCTTCAGCACTTTCAAACCAGATGTCGTGTTTCTTTATTATTTTAATCCAGATTTTCCTATGTGACCTTTTTTGCCTCTATTTTTCTACTTCTGAAATTTTGTAAGTATTAAAGGATTATTCTCAGTCAGGAGACAGTCACAACACGCTCACTGCCATGTTTGTACAAACTCATCATAACTGTTCATATTGTCAAACTTACTGCTAGTTTATGTCATACTGATAGTTCATGTGACTGTCCTTTATGGTATCTTCAAAAAGCTACATGGCACTGCTTCTACTTTAAAGTAGAATGTTATTTTTACTTAGAAATGTTCATAAAGAAAAAGTAAAGCATAATTATGAAGCAACTATGTGTCATTAAAAGAATGGAATGTTCTAGTCTATACCTTCTCTTATCTTCTAACAGGCTAGGTAAGACTTATTCACATGATGGTAGCAGATGTCCAAAGAAAGAAAGGTAAATGTATATACTCTTATGAGAGTTAGAGCTCTTTGGAAAAAAATATTTTAGATGGGGAAAAAAGTGATTTGTCATAATTTAATTGGTAGCTTATTATTTTAGAGCTACATAAAATGATAACACATTTTTCCATTAATGATGCAAGCTTGTTTTCTGGAGAGGAAAAAGAGACTAAAATCATTCACTTTTTGAGCTATTCCTGACTACCATTAGAAATATATTTATCACATATCCAAGCCATAAAAGAGGCTTAGTTTTATATATGAAATTAAATAACTTATTCTCTCGTGGATATTAATTTCTTCTCAATCACAAACTCCAACATTTTAGTGAGTGTGAGAATTACTAGAACATCTCTGGCATGAGGTCTTTTGTGGAATGGAACCTAGGATTCTACGTTTCTGAACTAGTTATCCCAATCACGTTTGTGCACCAGGAATCACCCACAGGAAAACTTGTCCTAGATATGTTTCTCTTCAACTTTCTATTAAACTATGTAGACTGAAATATTTTAATAATGATCATTTGATAATATGAACTACAAATATGATGCATACACTTGTCTTCTCTTTTACTTGAAGTATTTTTTCAATGTATAAAATACTAATAGGAAAGATACCACTTTTAGACTTATTTTTCACTTTTGAGGGAAATAGGACTGAGGGAAATGTAAAAAAACGATGCTTCAATTGTGTTTTATTTTATATAAAAATGTATTTGTTGCAAACATTGAGACATAAGTCTGTTTAGTGCATACTCCAGGGGGAGCCATGACTTAAGTAGTGGCTACTATAATTCCCCTTATAATCCTATGACCCTTGATCTTCTACAGTCACTAAAAACACTGGGTAAAATACATGATTCTAAAAAAAAATGACAGGTATCAAAAAACTCACTTCATTATATGAAATTACCAAGATTTATTCACTTTAAATGTACAAAAAAAGCAATTTCCTGTAGTTCAACCCAACATATACAATGAGGGATAATTCATCCTAGTTTCCTGATAACCTATGTAATTAATGCCTCCTCCTCTGGGCTTGAAACAAAACAAAAAGGATTTGTTCAAGACTCACTTAATCATATGTTTATCTCCAACCTTGCACTAAACTTGTTTAATATCTAAACAAACATTACAACTTACACAGAGTGTACAATTTGCATTCAACATTGAAGACACATTTTTTTTCATCCAGGGTAGATGAATATTGTCTAGCCAGGAACCTGTAAGCCAGAATCTCAATGCTTTATGCTTGGCTGTTGTCATTTAATTTCTTGAGTATGTGTAATAGAGAACACACTTTCAGAATTTATTAATATCTGTTTGTTATATTTGTAATGCTGAGAAGTTTTATTTTCTGACTTTAATCACTGTTTTTATATCCTTTTCTTACTATAGTACTTAATTTTTTGTTCTATATATTTTTACACCCTGTTATTTTTCCTGGAATTCACAGCTATTTACTCAGTACCTCCTATGTAGTGCAACTGTGCCAGGTGCTGGGCTTACATAGTTCAATAAAACAGACATACAGTTCTCATGCCATTGATGTGATGACTACCTGTGCTTCTAGAACTTCCCCCCTTATTCTAATGGGGCTCACTGCACTGGACTTGAGCACAGATGAGTAGGGTCATTTTACATCTGGACTGAGCCCCCATGACAGAGAACGTTCTTCCCCAGGACTCAATGCACCTTCCCTGAATTGTCCATTAATCGAGGATTTTCTGTAAGCTCTTTAGACAGTTCTTAAGATTTGCTCTCTGCATATACTAGCCCCATGTGGGTTTATCCAGGTTGTGAGAAAGTGACTTTACAAACCACATTCACCTGAACTCTTTACAAAGGGCCTGGGACTGTACCTACCCAGCAGGAAATGACAAAAACTAGAGGAGAGATGGACCTCCTGGTGAAGCAGGCAAGGGGAAAAGCACATGCTCTCTTTATGAGCATCTTAATCATTTGATGTTTTGAAGCTTCACTCACTATAACAAATCTCATCATCTCCTAGAGGTTGTTCAAGTGCTGTTCCTTAGGCCTTACCTGGGAGTTTTTGAGTCAATAGTGTTGGAGCAGGACTAAAAATTTGTAATTTTTGCTCCTCCTTGTGTAGGAAAGACACTTTGAGAACTCTGTTCTATAGAATCCCCATGTTAAAGTATGGAGATGTTTGCTTCTAAATTTTCTCCTATATTTATTATTTCCTCTGAATCATTTTCTGCAAGTATCTAAATAACTGAAATTTACTATGTACAACAAAATAAATGAAAGCTATTTTTATCAAAAATATATGAGCTTGATGTTTGCTTTATTTGTTTGATATGGACTTTTTTAAACCACACTCTCAATTTTTTTTTTTTTGTTTTAAGAAAAAACAAGACAGACAGGAAGATAGAGATGGAAGGAACATTTTTTACTTGCTGAGTTTTGATTGTTTCCCTAACCCCAGTTGTGAACCTGGTTTCCTGCATTTTGTGTGGTCTGTACTCATCGTAACGCATGAGCCATCAGATGCTCCAGACGGCTCTCTTCCCATCTCAACCTAAGACTTTATTTCCCTTTATGTTAAATTTGAAAAATGTGATGCAATGTAAGTGCTAAATGGTAAATGAATTTTGCTGTTGTATTTCTGTCTCAGGAAAATAAGTAGCATTATATTATTTTTTTTAGTCTTGAAGGAGGTGAGAGAATTCTATCAGTCTCCAACAAGGTGAAATTTCTAAAATGGAGAGATTAATGATCTACTCGATACTAGGATATAAGATCAACATTTAATTGATCAATAACCAATCCCCTTATTTTTATCATAGAAATTTACTTTTAAATTGAGGACAAGTCAAGGTTATTTGACAACTTCGAAATTTTTAAGCATTTTTTTAATGTTCAAATCAGGTGATTAAAATATGTACATTAAGGTATGTGGTCTAAGATTTTAAGTAGAAGTTTAAGTTCTAAGGAATCATGCTCTATTTCTCAGATAAATATTTTCTTTTAAAAACACTTAGTTTATTGGGAAGATGATTTCCAATATGGTGTCTGATGATGAATGCAGTAATAATAATGTTGGTAAATGGTACTGTGCCATTACCTTCAGATTCCTTAGACCCTTTTTCTTAGTGAGATAAGAGAAAGTTAACTTTTATGCTCTTGTCAGTTAGGGGATGAGGACTCTAGTAGTGTACTTGTGCATTTGACTCTCATTTTTTTCAGGTTATGTTTACCATTGCAATATGGTAAAATTCTAACATTGTTGACAACATTTTAATACTGATGTTATTGATTGTTTCAACTAACTATGGGTACAATGCTATGAGAAAAATCAAGTAATGAAAAGAAATTAACAGTGCTGAGGAAGTATGGAAGTACAATTTTAAATAGTGTCCAAGAAAGGTCTCAATGAAAATGTAACTTCAAAATGGAAAACTAAAGAAAGAATGGAAGTCGTGGCAAAGTCAGAGAAAAGACCATTCCAAGTCCAGAGAAGACCAAATGCAAAATCCCTGAGGCAGAAACTTGATTTAGGTAGTTCAAAATCAGAGAAATAGAGGTAAATTTGTAGGAGATAAAAGCTGAGAAGAAAAGGGAGAAAATAGAGTTGTGTCTATTAGAGGCTATTATGATACCCTGGCCTTTTATTCTGAATATGAAGAGGATTTTGAGCATGTGAGAGACATAACCTCACATATCTCTAAATAATCACTGTGGTTACTATTATCAGAGGCAAGCAAGGAGACTAGTGAGGAAGCTAGTATTATAGTTTAAGTGGGAAATATTTTTAATTTGGACTAGGGTGATACTGGGGATCACTGGCATAAATTGTTAGACGGCAAAGGTGAGTTGACAAGATTTGCTGACAGAAGTGATCTGGATGCTAGGAATAGAAATCAGTAAAGAACAACTCTAAGGAATCTGGCCAAAGGAACTAGAGGGATCAAGTCACCATTACGGGGACTGTGGAAGATAACCCTGCTGGAGGAGCAATATTAGGGGTGGGAATTTGCACTCAGTTTTGGACATAATAGATTGAAGAACAATTGTGAACATCTAAAAGGAGATGTCTACTAAGCAGCTAAATACACAAGACCAGGGTTAGGAAAGAGTTCAAGCTGGATGAAAACATGTGGGAGCCTTCAGCATAGAGAGATTTTTAAAACCGAGAGACTGGAAGAGATCCAGAGGATCAGTATAAAGAGAAAATGTAAGTGATCCAGAAGGTCAAACTCTGGGGCAATTCAGTGTTTACAGTTACGTAGACGGGGAAAAAGAGGAAGCTTCAGGAATTTCAGGTATCGCTTGAAGTGGAAGGGAAAACAAGAGGGAAATGTCCTGGAAACTCTGAGAAGGCTATATTTCAAGAAGACAATGATCCACTGTGGAAAAAAAAAAAAAAAAAAAAAAAAAGTTGCTTGTTGGTTTAGTAAGACAAGTATCGCTTTAGTCACCCAGAAGTCAATAATGTCCTCGACCATCAGTTATTGAAAATCAGCTTTCTTTAGATTGTACTTCTAGTAGCAAACATGAGATATTGATTTATATTAATACATACCTGAAATGTATATAAGGTTGTAATGCAAGGCTATTTCTCAAAATTGTTTTTTAATTTCCTAAATCAAAGGTTAAAACTTTAAAAAAGACAAATATTATTAAACTGTTAGCTTCAAAGTAACTTTCAGAGGCATACTGTTATGATGCTAATCATTTACTTAAGTTTTTGACAAAATTTCTCAAATGCTTCCAAGATGTTCAGGACCATAAAATTAGAACCACAACTAAAAAATCTCCCTTTGAATTTTTTCATGACATAGGTATTATCTTATACTTATTTATTCTTTAATTATAATTTTATTCATGTTATATTGCATGATAACATTACATAAGTTTCAAGACTGAGGTACATATTCACTATACCAAAGATCATATAGCAATGTGAAATAATAAGACAATAAAAATACCTTTTATAAAAGTACATGTCATTATAAATCAAAACTTCTATATCTACCTCATTAATTTCACCACTAAAAGTCCAACTCTATCTTCATCATATAATTGACCCGTTTAGAATTGGATGATCATAGTGGATTATAATAGCTAGTCAAAATCTAGAATTAAAGAAAATAGATAATCCAATAAAGTTTCTTATTTATATATGAGGGGACTAAAGTTCAGAGAAATTAAGTGATATTTTTCAAAGATATACAACCAGTTAACAACAAATTTTGAATTTCCCAGGGGTAATAACAGTTCTTCCTACTTTAGCTCTGCATCTTCTGTGCCTTAAAGAGTTCTTGACACTTAATAGGCACCCAATAAACATATGACCTGACTGACTAACACAGACTTATGAAATAAAAGAATGATTCAATAGGTGGATAAATAATGATAGAAACCAGGGGGGTAAGTTTCTTTGATCTCAGGCTAGATTTCCTCATTTTATGCCTGCTCTGTGCCCAACATTGACCCAAAAATGCTTTCTGAGTATGTCTCTTTTATTTATTTCCAAGCTTCTCTTGACTCCCTGCATAGAACACAAAAATAATAGAGTGAAAATAAACATATTTAGCAAGGAATAGACTTTCTGCTAGGAAGAGAATAATGATAAAAATATATGTGATGAAGTAGTGATAAATGAAAGAAAAAGTGCTCACTTAAGGCTGGGGTTCATTGAGAAAAGGGGTCTCCCACTGTGCTGACTGATTTTACCCAGTGTCTCATGTAGCTGCTGGATTCAGTCCATTTATCTAGTCTTCCAGAGTGGTACTTATCCTAGGCTCTCTTGCAAGAAAAAAAGAGTTCTCTACACCACCCCACATAATTTTCCTGGTGTGAAAGGATTTATTAAGGAAAAGTAAATTCTGAAATCAGTTCTCAGCACTGGATAGAAACCTATACTATAAGCCAAAGTCAGCTTTTTTTCTCAGCAGTCTAAATATACCTGTGTGGATTAAAAAAGTTGTCACTGAATTACTGCTCATGCAGAAGAGAGAAAATTAAATGGGAGACTATTTAAAGAAAATTACAACTAATAGAAACATCAGATTTACAAAGTCGGTGCTCTGCTTCAGAAATCCTTTAGTGTCTCTTAAGTATTAATGCACCAAACTCTTAATAGATTCGGCTATGTTTCAATTTCAATTTGTACACCCTTGCTGCTTTGTTGGAAGAGTAGAGGAATGGTTCTCTATAAGTTGTTTCCTTCTTTCCTGATTTTTTCTCCTGACAAATGTCTAGTTTTATAATGCTTTATGAAAAGTAAAGTATTATACAGTTAGTTCTTGTGCATTGCCACAGAAAACAAAAGAAAAGCTTTCTACTCCAGCCTGAGAGTTTATGGTGAGAAAATCAATAGGATTTTTTTCTCCCATTTCTTGGGAGATTATGAGACTCCACATGTTATTTGTCACAATTTGCAGTTTGCATATAAAGTGTTTAATCTTCCCTCAGGATGAATCAATACTAGGATAAATACAACTAATTTTTTCTCTATTATCCAAAAACCAGTTTTTCTATAAAGGATTGGTATTCTTCCAAATGCTATGAGATGTACTTATGTACAAAGTGTCCAGAATGTCATGAAATACCTTTATGGCACATATTTTCACAGCTGAAACTATTAGAAATGAGAATCATGTTATCCAATTGGAAATGTAGCTGACTGAAAATTACTAGGAGTGTGGAATACTGATTAAACAGTAGACGTGGAAGAGCAAGGTAGGCGGTAATGTGGGAACTAGTGAGATTACATAGTGGTGGGACATCCAGGATCTTTAGTTAGGTGAATATAGGTTCAAATTCCACATCTAACACTTTCTCACTATCACTCTTGAGGCAGGTTAGTCAACAATAGGAAAATTAACCAGCAGCCAAAAAGGGAAATTCTGCTGAAAATACATAAAAACCGATACTGTCTCTTTAAAGGCCATGACACTTGTGAGGAAAATCAGCTAAGGATTTGAATGCCTGATCCCCTTTAGGAAGGAAACACCTACTCTCCACAGAAGAAATCACACCCTTGTCAGTCTGATGCAATCACTCCATAGAAAGTTCATAAATCTACTAGTCTCCAGTCTCCAAACTCTTGAGCATCTCGCTCGCTCTCTCTCTCTCTCTCCCCCCCCACTCTCTCTCAGCACACCCACACACACTTTTTACATGTGCACTTTTTCTTGCCTTAGCATTACTTTTTTATATTCTAACTTTCCTTGTGGATATAATTCATACACCATCTTGGAAGCTTGGGCTTTAAGAGTAAAACCTCCTCAAGTCAAATCCAGAGTCTCAATTAGATAAACCCACACCTATACTTGAGTGTTTGTTTCCCTTTTCTAATTAACCTTTCTATTTTGGCACCCACTTCTGACTCTTCTTGAGTTATTTCTCATGAGGAATCAGAAAAACGTGAAGGCTTAGGCCATGGTTCCCTGCTTGCTCAGCCTTTTCAAAGAAATCTCCACAGCCTCTCATATCATCCTGAGCATGTCATAATTCCTCTGAGACTCACGATCCTCATCTGATAAAATAATTCGAAAGGTAAAAAAGAATGTAAGGCACTTGATATAGTGCTTCAGTATAGAATATATCGAACAGATATGAAATATTAATATTATGTTGAAGTTAATGTCATTGTCTTTTTACCTATTAAATGTCAAATATCCTTTATTAGTACTGAAAAAATATATCGCTTGAAATTCCTTAAAGTCAATTATCAAAATATAAGAATTTGCAAGAATATCTTGGAAGGTTTCTGATAGACTCCAGTGTAGTTAAGTTACATCTTAATAAAAAAGTTCTGGTCAGTTGGGCAGACAGGAGTTTGCGGGTCCCAGATGAGGAAAGTCCATCATGCTATCACTAGTTAGATGAAATAAAGTGTGTAATGAAAGAAGGAGAAATGGGGAGACAACCAAATACCATCACTGCTAAAAGGTTAGCCTAAGGGCATCTGTGAATGCAGCTAGTCTTTGGTAATGCTGTCAAGATCTTGTGATTCAACAAACAAACTTATACTGAGAATTTTCTCTGCCCCAGGCACCAGATGAGCTTCTGAAAATAAAATAAGTCCCATCTTCCCCAAGACTTCACCATAAAAATATGAATTTCCTCAGCTTTCATGAATTTTTGGAGGGTTAAATATGAATGAAATAATAAACCAAAGGAAACAAATTTTCCTGAAAATGAGGCTTACCTATGGTGGGTGGTGACTCTCAGCATGGATGTAATTATGAGAAAGAAACAAGCCAGCTCTAGCATTTCTCACAGCACCAACACACATTTTAATTTCCTTCCTTACTTGTCCATCTGTCCCACTGGATTCTGAGCCCCCTGGAAGGTCTAGTCTCTCCTTGTTCATTATGGCTTCCCAGAACCTAAATAGCATATGTTTATAAGAAAATATGTGTGAAACAATTATTCAGTAACTCTTAGTTTAGCTCAGTCTAATCAAATATGACTTAATTTTCTTTTAAGAACTGAAAAGACATCAACTTTAATATGAGAGTGACGATCTGTAGGATTGTGAAGAATAATATCCACGAGGAAGTGAGAATTAATAAATATTTTGTTAACATAAGCTAGAAGAACTCTATGGGTAAGGAAAGCAACAGGAAACCAACAAAAATTGAAAACAGAACTATTATCACCTTATAATTGAAATATGAGAATATCTGTACAGGATATGTATGCTCATTTAAGAATGCAAAGCAATACAAAAGAACATGCTAGAACTTCTTTCTCACTGGTTGTGTACAAAAAACAAATGAATTTCCATTCACACAAACTCTGCCTAATTTATTTCACAAGGGTCTATTTAGAAGAGAAATGGATGTGTTTGTTTTTCAAGCACTAAAATATATGAAATGAACATGCATGTTATTCCCCAGTGTTGATTGTTTTCTTAATCAGGCACCAAGGTTAAAGTAAATGTAAAAAAATGTTGACTACAGAGGGCAGGGTGGGGAACAAAGAATTGGATAGATTTTAATTTCAAAAATCATGTGGGCAGTATACTATATTTTCAACACCAACTTAAATACATGGTTAGTTACTGAGCCATAAGAATAAAAAAGATGGAAAAAACCCTTCCCCTTTCCAACTAACTGAAAATACGCTATGGTGGCTGTGGTCCTTCCAATCTTCTCTTCAGGGACTTAAGATTTCTGATAGCAAACTTATCCAAAAGGCCAAAGCAAAGGAATCTCAAAGGGATCTGAGACTCCTTAGGAAAGAAAACCAAAAGAATGTGCCAAAAGAAATAAAACCAAATATCATAAACTCCAAGAGCACTGACCAGACCTCTGAGGAATCAAGATATGGGAAATTTATTAGCAGATTAATGTGATTGAAAGTCAGATGTCAAGCCTTTTTGATCTCATGCAACACATAAAAAGAAAAATGCAGCTAAACAACAAGTAATGGAAAGCTTCAATAATGGAACACCCAAGAAAATAAGGAATTTGGAAGAAACCAGAAATCATGAAATATAAAACATACCATCATTCCACAAGGAATTTTACAATATAGAACGCAAGGTACTGGAGGAAAATTAGATTGAGGCCTTGACCTGATCCATCATGGGAGCTTACTTTATTTTTCATCTACTTTCATCTACTCTAGAGGCAAAGACTATATTTATCTATAATGGAATGCTAACGAATGCAAATGTTGCAAGACCATAAAATAATGCTTTGCTAAGACATCACAAGATAACTCCTGAAGGAGAAAGCAAATAAAGAAGATAAATTAATTCTAGTTCAAGGAAACCTGTACTTTAACACTTGTTTCATTCTTAGGAAATAAGCAGCAAAAATGATTATGTTTCATATTGAAATACAAGGGGATTTAGGTTAGACATTAAGAAAAATACATAACTAATTAAGGCTGATCAAAAAACTGCTTACCAAATTCTGAGGTTGAAATGGTGCTCCTGAGGAGGGATAAAATCTGTTTACAGACAACAATCATATTTCAACAACAACAAAAAAATGACAGTGTAATCTACTCCTTGGAATATTTGCGTTTTTTAAATATGCCTCTATTCATATATTTTTCATTTTCTTTTCTTTCTTCAAGAAATGCATAGATTTTCATGGCAGGAAATGGGAGGGATGGTGAATAATTTTTTTCAAGAATGATGAATTTATCATTTCCTGAGGATCTTATGCATGTCTTATCTATGTAATATATTATTTTTACATAAGTATAGATTACTACTGATAAGTTGTATTATTTATCCCTTGAAGACAACTGAGGTCTACAAAAATCAACAGATTGAACAGGCAGGACTTAGCAATTAGTTGAAGTGTGAGTCAAGAGAGGGAGCTAGTTGATAATTAAAAACAGAAATAAAGAAGGAAAAACATTTCAGGGAAAAATACTTTCAATGTTAGGTATGAGATATGCTACAACAATAAATCTACTTGGATAAGGTCCAACATGAACTTTCAGTTTTGCTTTATGACATAATTAGACACCAATGAAATATTTTTGTGGACCAAGATGATGGTCAAGCCAAGCAAATATTTGACATGTCTGTACTTTATAAACAATGATATGTCTATATTATCAAACTTATGATTGCATGTATTAAACATAAAAATATTTCATAGCTGATTCCAAGTTAATAAATTCATTACAGGATTGAAAATGTGCCTTCCAATTCCAGAAAAAATCTCCTGCTGAATATTGAATACTCCCTCTAACAGAGAGAAAACATAGCTAATCACAGGAGGGGAGAATTACTTCCTGTTGTTTTATATTAATAAAGTTCCTGAATTTTAACTTCTCTGAAGCAGCAAACTGAGAAGACATCAAATAATACCTCATCTAAAAATGTAGTATGCCCAATGACTATACTGCAATGTGTGTATGAACTGAAAATCCATCATCGAGCCAAGAACATGATACTTCATCTCTTATATGTAAAACTCTATACATTCTAGGAGTGCAGCAATATTATAATGAAAAGCGATTTTAGGAAAACCAAGATATTCCACTGGTTTTAAAATTCAGTGTAATCTGGCTGCCACTCATTGATAATATCATTAACAATACAAACATTCTAGCCTCAAATATAATTTCTTCAGTGCTTATATTTTGACCCTTTAATAATAAATTCCATTAAAGTGTCTAGTGCCTGACTCTCTCTGTCTACAATATTTTCTCTCAAGTAAATGGTGTGAAATTTTTGAACAAAGGGATACTCTTTTAATTGTGCCGGCCAATGGTGGAATTTTCATCATGATTCAGGTAATGATTTCATACTTGGTATGCAGCAGGGACATAGCCTCCTTTTTCTTTACATTTCTCATGTCAATGAGGTGTCATGTAGAGCTAAATTTGACTAAAAGTATGTACAATAATATTTAAAAATTGACATGCAATTTCCTGTACAGTAGAAAAAAATGTTTCTAGAAATAGCATTTTCTAAATTAGTAAAGGCAGAGGGATAATGCTTTACTCTCAAAAGTTGAAACTTGTCATAAGAATTTACTTTATGGATGCCAAATATAAGAGTTGATCATGCAATATAAAAACGTACTTTTCTCTCCTCCCAAGTATGTTTCTGAAAGTGAGGACGTAGCGAAGACAATAACACACACGCATTTACTCTTTAAAATAGCACCACTCAAACAATGCTGATGCTTACTTTCAAATAAGGCATATTTAGATGTATAGGGAAGAGTGGGAATTCATAAATGCCATGCTTATGCTTGACTTTATAGAATTACCAATGAGATATTGGGGCACTACTATTTTTTTACTTTAGAATATGGCCTTTTTCCCCTAAGAGCACAAATTATTTAAAGGTTATTAACATAATATAAAAGATCAATGAATTCAAAAGCGATTTTCTTTTTTAAAGAGAAACATAATTAACAAACTTCTGTGAGACTAGCTAAGAAAAAGAGGGAGGTAGCTCAATAAATATAATCAGATGTGAAAGAGAAATTACAACAAATACTACAGAAATACGTACACTTAAGAAACTATGATGATTACTAACTCATTAAACAGACAAAATGAGTATTAACTTTGGGAATTGCAATCTTAGAATAATTAATTCATCTAACTTCAAGGCCCATTATACAAACTTCTATGTATCTTCAGAATATTACACCAGCAGCGTCAATGCACTGACAGAGGAAAACATTTTTCTCCTTTAAATGATGATAGTTGCAAAAGTAAAGAGAAAACAGTTGCAAGAATGCCTATTTTACATGGAGGTTGGGAGCATAGACTCTACAGATGAGGAATCAAGACTTTCTCTCAACTTCCTGGATAGGTTTTTAAAAACTGTGACTTAAGCCAAACAGTATACAAGTAGAGCAGATGCTGGTCTTTTTCTTCTTCCTGGGCAGGGATTTTTTATTTTATCATCAATGTTATCACTACAGGACTTTGAACAAAATGGCATTATTCAAGGACCTGCTGTATTTGGCAACTTAATTTCCTCCACTTTAAAATGCAGCTTGTAACAATTCCTGCCTTGCTGGAGTGTCACAACTAAATGAAAACATCTAATGCATTTCAAACAGTCACTGCAATATATTATGCTCTTCTCATGCAGCTTAGCATTCAAAATGCAATTGAACTGTAACAAAATATAATACTTGTTGAACAAACGTTTTTTTCCTCTCTTTTTCTTCCTCTCTTTTTCTCAGACTAACAACTCACATTCCAACAGAGGTCAGAAAAACAATTTGTCGTTTATTATTTTTTTTTAAAAGACACAGCATATTAAATACATCGGGTATTATTTATGTCCAAAAAGAAATACATTTTTCCTTATTATATGTGATCCTCTCCAACTATCTAGTTGCCCTCACTTCTATTTTAGAATATAAGAAATATTTGTTTTCACTTTATTGTAAAGTAGTCAGCAACACACTTGCTATAATCAAAAGGCAGCTGAAACTTCACCTGAGTTGGAGAGAGGCTGGAGTGAGAAGAGGGGACAATGATAAATGGAAGACACAAGTCACTGTCTGTAGGAGGAGTTTACTACTCCCCTCGAGGTGTTGCCGCCTCAAGGAATATGAATTTCCATATCTTCTCATTTTCCTTTTTATTGAGATATCTTAGATTTATAAAATAAATTAAGTTTAGATATGAAGATTCACCAGTCATCAAATATATGATAATGCAGCATGACCACTATTAGTTTTCAGTAGTCGAACACACACACACCATTATTTTCAACAGGATAAAAATATAAACTTTGCACCATAATTTTTAGATATTTAAATATTCACAACAGATTCAAATTAGCTTTGTACACATTTGACTTAACTGTGGTCAATGTACAAACTTCACTCTGCATTGTGATTAGTGACTATAAATAAACAGAATGATTATAAAAACTGTATTTACATGTGCTCATTTTAGAGTTTCCTTTTCTTAGTGTTATTCATTTCAGTTAGTTTTTCTGAGCTTTATTTAATATCACCCGCCACTGCACACACACACATACACTCACACACATACAGTCACACACACAAGAATATTTCACAAATATATTGGAGAATGTTTTGTGCATGTGTGTGTATGATACATAGATACACTTATATTTATAGTTTTCCTTGACATTTTTATATTGTCTCCACATTTTATTAAAAAATGCCAAAGTCTCAAAATGTTGAAAGAATACAGTGAAAACCTATGCAACTTCCACCTAAGCACAGTGGTTATTTTACCGTGTTTACTATATGTATACATATTTGCATATTTATAAACATGTATATGTACATTTATACATATGAAACAAATATGGTAGAATATTTAATATGTGTAATCTGCAACTCCTTTCAGATGCTTCAAGAAGTGAATCTGTTTATTTCTGAATCATTTCAATGTAGTTGCACACATTATGAGCTTCATTCTTAAATATTTCAACATGCATTTTCTCCAGTTTTTAAAATCCAAGCATTAATTGGACAAAGGAGCTCCTTGTTTTAAATCATGAATACTATTTTCTTTAATGTGATGCTCGGTTGCACATGAATTATACATTAATTCATGTAACAGACATTATTAAGTACTTTACATTTGTTTGACACTGTGCTAGATCCAGAGATAAAAAAAATACTTGGCACATGCACTCAAATATCTCATAGTTTTAGCAACAAAATGGACCTGTATAGTAATATATAAATGCTATAATAGAGATAAAAAGAGCAGGACGAATTCTAAGAGATTCCCAGAAATCAGGAGTAAAATGTACAGGATTAAAGCTGAGTTTACATTGAGGAGAAATTTCTCTGTGACTTAAAGGATAATACGGACTTAGGGAAAGAACTTAGAATAGTATATTTTAGTTCTTGGAGGAGTATATGCCAGAGCACTGAGGTTATAATGATGCAGACTAATGTATCAGGACATAACTGTGAGAAGCTTGGTGCACCTGAAACTCCCCAAGTTCTGTCTACTCATTTTTAACCTAATAGTATTTAGTTATGAATAACTAACCAGGTCTGAATACAGAAATATAGAATATAGAAAACATTTCAGATTTTTAGGCAAGAAGGGATTATGATGAGAATTAAGGAATTTCAACACATGAGAAAGTCTGACAACGCAAATTAAAGCCTGAGTCTTCAGGAACAACCTGCAAAATAATATAGAATTACTAGCCATAAATGTCTCTGGAGCTACATTGAGTCACCAGCGGTTTCCACACCCCCATCACAGGACTCAACTGGCATCCCTAAGATGCTCTTTGGAACATTACTGCAGGGAGCCCACTGAGTCCACAAACAAAACTTCCAGGGACAGCAACTAGATGTGTATCACAAGATGGCCTTTCCTTCCACTCTACAGTCACACAAAAACATCTAACTGGTGAGAATAGTTTGCCTCCAGAAATACAGACACCATAGTGTCTGGGAAATCTAACCTTTCATCCTTTCAGTCTTTTCCACCAGAATGAGGCCAGAACAGAATTTAAGGGGTTAGTCTGTGTCTCCAATAAAGTCTCTCCTAAACATTCTCTTTCTGAACTGAACATATTAAGACCACTGGTTAAATTCAAAGGAGCATTGTTGCCAAAGGTGTTTCCTTTTGCTTTTCTATTCATTATAAATTACATCAAATTCACACACAGGATAAAACTCATGATCTTGACCTTTAAGGTACAATCATAGAACAAACTCAATTTAACAATCTATGCAATTAGCTTTTCCCCCAGTAGCTTTAAATATATGACCTTTTGTTTTGGAAGATGGTAAAACATAAAACATGTATTGAAATGAAAAAAAAACTTGTTGCATCATCCTGAATTTTAAGTTAAAATAAATGTATATGTATTGAAGTGAAAGCATTGACTGATAGAAATTTTACCATATGCACAATTATGATTGACTTTAAATATCTGCAAGACAAAATATTACTCTTTGGGATGCTGAGATCAATGTTTATGAAAGCATCAAGGCTTATAATAATAACTGATTAGTATCTTAGAAGCTATACATTTCAAATCCTATCAGATGTATTGATAATCTTAAAATATTCATTTCAATATAATATCCAACCGATACTTGAATATTTTAAGAAATCAGAAACTAGTATGTTTCTTTAGCCTAAATTTTAACTCTGGTCTTAGTTTAGTACTTAGGAGTCATTATAATTGGCTGCCTTCTCTTCCGACTTATGATCATTTAATATTTAACATTTATAGATGCATTCTAATTAAACTTCTTCAAGCAAAATAATCAGTTGTCTTTAGGTATAATTTCAGATCATCATGACATCTTCCACTACCCGTTAGCTTGATCTAAACATGGTCAGATGATTATAGAATATAATACAACTATATTTAGTGCAACAGTGCAACTAAAGAACAAACTGGAATTTTGAAAGTAATATTACACAATGTGTTACTTTGAATTGAACTTACTATCAATTAACAATCATGCACATTTCAAAGGTACTGCTCTTAGGTTATAGCTCCGTCTCTTTACCTATTTGATCATAGTGTATGAAACTAAGTCCCAGAGTTTTATTACTGTAAAAATTGAATTGTGATATTACATGAATCTTTAGTTTGTTGATAAATAATCTCATAGTCAAAGATAGATAGAAGGTGCCCTGGTGGAGAAGCAGTTGAGTCCACCACCTCCAGCCAAGTACAGATCAAAAATGAGTAGACAGAACCCAGGGACCTGGGTTCACATCCTGAGGATGGTGGGGAGAAAAAACCAAGACGTATAACTAAAATAAAAATAAAATTACAATGCTTCTTCCTCCTCTCTCTTCCTGCCCAGTTGCCTATTCACTTTCATTCTTGTCTTTATCTTTACAAAAAAAAAGATTGATAAGATTGATGCTATACCTCCAAGAATCACATCTAAAGAGCAGGAAGGACAAATTTTATTTATATCTCCTTGATAAGAAATATGTCAAACATCCACCCCTAGCTGCAAAAGAAGCTAGGAATCAAGTATTTTGCTTCTAAGCCTCTATGGCATAAAATAATAAGAAATATGATTGTAAGAAAGATTGAACATAAGCCAATCTATAATAGTTGTCACAATATATGAATCTATGCTGGCTCCCACTGATCACAGGTACTAGTACTGAATACTCACAATCCATCTTTTAAATTATTTTTTCTGAAAAGTTTTCTATGGGTTCTTATTTTTATTAGTTTGTAGTTTATAGACATTATTTTCTCATATTCCTTAAAAATTGGTAGCAGTTGTTGAAATACAATCTTCTATCATTTATCCTTGGCTCCTTAACTTTTTTAATCTTTCTTGACAGTTCAGTGATTTTCATCCGTCTGTTCTTTTGGGAAACAAGGGTGAACTTAACCTAGTTTAGAAAAGTAGAATGCGTGTAGAGCAGTTAAATGCTTATTTACCTTGCTTCAATAATTTGGCTTCACATAGTATTAGAATATATTTCTAGTCTTTTTGAATATGACAGTTATTCTATCAGAGAAAACTTGCAAGCAAGCAATTGAGAGTTATATGCTATAGTTCACTTCTCTCATATATATATGCATATATATGTGTGTATGTGTAGCTGTATACACACATGTATACATCTCTCTTCAAACACCAAGACTTGACCTATCACTAGAAACTTCTGCATTCAAATACAGAAAGATCCCAATTCATGGTTCTTTCCTTTTGAAATACAAATCATTTGAGTCTTTTCTCTGAATGTGTAGAAATATCCTCTGAAGTCATGCTAACACATTTCCACATTCCCTCACATGTGGGCATACTTAATTGATTTACCCACTTTCACAACAATTTACATGATGTTCAAAGCAGTAGTAGCTCATATTATTTCCTAAACTCCAGGCTGACAAATTATGAACACACAGGAAACCTTAGCATACAAAGAGGATTCAGTAGATTACAGCTAACTGCATTTTCATCCTATCAGCTTGTTAAAGGTCAGTACATACAGGAATGGAGATAAAAAAGATTACAGAATAACAGAATTCTCAGTGAGTTGGCCTCAGGTTCAATGTAATTTAATATTCAAAGTTTCACAATTCAGAACTATATAAAATTCAATGGGTAATGAAGCATCATGAATAGTAATAAAGTGAGTAAATTCCCTTTATGCTCTCATTGTCCTGGGAACATTCTGAAATGATCAAAATGGCTACTCCTCCCTTCTAGTGGTTAAAATTCCTATTAAATCAAATAACAAATACATTAGAAAAAAAACGAGAAACCCTATGTGATAAAGAGTGTTTACAATAATAACTCCATTTAATACTATTCACCTTGAAAAAAAATAAACCACAAAACAGCTTCACATGATTAATGAGCCTAAAGATTTTAGCTTCACGAAAACAAGTTTGCTAACCCAATTTTTTTGGCAGCAATTCAGCAATTCAAAGAAAAAGAAAGGTTCTGCAATATGATGGTGTAGCAGAAATCAAGTCTACAATTATATAAAATGTCTCAAAATGCTAAAATATGAAAGTTTACAATTTACTATAGAAATTGTGGGAAATTACTCAGGCTGACACAATGAATACTGCAAATAATTTATGTGTACTGCCTGACAGTTCAGGTCAATATCTCCATATAAGCTAAGAGAGATGGTCAGGTTTACCACCGTTTCTATATATCTAACTTATAATTAGATTGTAATAAAGTAATATAGGTTATAAAATGGCACCTATCAATATTATGTGGTTTGTTTATAGTGAGTTTTAGAATATTACGATATATTTTATTTGTATTCATAAAATACTGTGAAAATTGTTTCTTCAAAAATTAACCTTGCTTCTCTTTTACATACACTTACCTTAAAATAATTCCCAAGTCATATAAGTGTAACTATGTACAGTGAACATCAAATCAGTTCTAATGAGTAAAGAATTTTTTCATCTATGAAGGCTACCACTTATGTATTAATTTGAAGAAATTGAGCCACTTCAATATTATTGAATAGCAACTTGATTCTTTTTCATAAATCTACTTGGTTTTTAGATGCTGGTCAAAAATAATGATAACTGGCCCAATTTATGCTGACCTTACACTTTTAGATATAATGTCTTAACCTCTCACAAAAGTCTTATCAGATGTCATTATGAGCCCCTTTTTAATGACAAAAATCTTAAACTTAACCAAATGTAAAGGCTTTTTCCAAGAACACCAGTTATATAAGAGGCAAAGTAATAATGTAAAACCCTAGTCTGAATCTCACTACAGAGGTCATGTTCTTTCCAGAAACCCATGGTGCCTCAGATACAGTACTAATCCAAATTAATGGAAGGTCAATAGTTCACAGTGTAGACTTTGATCACCTTCTTATTTATTTGCCTTATTATTATTTATTTTGTTATATCTCCATGCCATTATCCAAAAAGTTAGTTCTTTGGAGTTGTAGAATGTATTATTGAATTCTTGATTCTCCTGTCACCAAAAACAATGCTGAGCACCCACTGGACACTAAATTAGTGAATATATCTAAGAAAATGATGATTTCATAAAATTCAGTACATTGTAAAAAGTTTTGTTTTCAATTTGCTTTCAACTGATTTGACTTAAGAAAAATAAATTCTTGTTAAGAATATAAAATAAGTTCTGTGATTATTGCTATCAAACATATAAAAACAGTTAAAATCATAAACTACACATAGAGACAGAGGCAGAAAACTTTCAACATAAAAGTTATAATGAATAATGAAAATGGCAAATGAATGCATAAGTTTGCAAGCAAGAAGGCTTTCATCCATTGTTCATAAGAAATCAAGAAATTTTGTGAAGTTACATTATGACACATTTATTTTGGTATAGATTATAATTAAAATGTTAATTAAAATGACCCAAGTATACAATAATTCTATTAATAATGAAATATTATGTTAATTAAAATGTTAAAGTAGAATTTTTTATTATTATTTCTTTTCTTACATTGCTATATGCATTTTAGGATACTGAATTTGCATCTCATTCTACATGTATTTCACACCACACACATCATGAGATTTCTAGTGCCCTTTATACCACCTTATTTCCTCCTTCCTTCCCTCTTCTCTCCCTCCCGCCCCTCAAGTAGGCATACTCTTTCATCCTGTGAATTTTGATGAGATTTTTTTGTTCATTTGTTTCTTTCTCTATATTTCACATATAAGTAAAACCATTCTGTATTTCTCTTTTTCTTTCTGGCATATTTTGCTTAGCATTATCACTTCCAGTTTCATCCAGGTTGTTACAAACGGAACAATTTCATTTGTAACTGCTGCGTAGAATTCATTGAGTATTTTTACTACAGCTTCTTTATCCAGTCATCTGTTGATGGGCATTTAGGTTGTTTCCATGTCTTGAGTATTGCGTGTTTTGCTCCCATGAATATTGGGGTAGGTATAGATATAGATAATCTCCAATAGTAGTTTTGTGTTCTCAGGGCATTTATCCAGAAGTGGGATTGTTGGATCCAATGATAGATATGTCTTTATTTTTTTGAGGAAACTTCATACTGGTTTCCAAAGGGATTACACTAATTTACATTCCCACCAAAAATGAAAGAGCTTTTTATTTTCCTCCATATCATCTCCAAGACTTGTTTCAAGTCTTCTTTATCTAAGTCATTTCACTGATGTGAGGTAGTATCTCATTGTGTTTATATGTGCATTTCTTAAAGTAAGTGATGCAGAACATTTTTCACGTATCTGTAGGACATCTGTGTGTCTTCTCCAGAAAGATATCTATTCAGTCCTATCCATTTGACAGGTGAGTCTTTTGCTTTTTTGTTGTTGAGATGTATAAACTCTATATATTTTGAAGGTTAAGCTTTTGTCTGATGTATACTTGGTAAATATATTTCCAATTGTGTGAGTTGCCTTTATACAGTTAATAAACCATCACCAAAAAGGCAATAATTTATTTCACTGTATAGAACACTTTTAGTTTGATGTAGTGACAATTATTTAGTTTTACATTAATTTCTTTCACCAGAGGTGTCACTTCCCCAAAGACATCTTTGAGGTCAATATCATGGAACATTTTTTCTTATATTCTCTTGTATACGTATATATATCTATCTATATATATCTATATATGTATCTATATATATGTCTATATATATAGATATATATATATGCTTTGAGACCTAATCTCTGAGTTATGGATCATTTTGAGTTCATTTTGTGTATGGTGCTAATGAGCAATCTTGTTTCATATTTTTGGGCAGGTGGTTATCAGATTTTTCCAGCACCATTTGTTAAATAGAATTTCCTTCTTCCATTGTGTGTTCTTTGTTCTTTTTTTTTTTTTTTTTTTTTTTTTTTTTTTTTTTTTTTTTTTTTTTTTTTTTTTTTTTTTTTTTTTTTTTTTTTTTTTTTTTTTTTTTTTTTTTTTTTTTTTTTTTTTTTTTTTTTTTTTTTTTGAAGATTAACTGCTCAGAGAGCTGTGATATTATCTCTGGGATCTTAAATTTATTCCACTGGTCTGTGTGTCTGTTTTTGTCCCAATACTCTACTGTTTTGATGACAATTTTTCTATAGTATAGAAGGAAATATGATTTCTCCTCTGTTCTTTATGAGACTTTTAATGGTTTCAAACGAAGTTCAGTATTGTTTGTTCAATTTCCTTTAAACATATCCTTGGAATTTTGATGGAAATAGCATTTAATCTGTATACTGCTTTAGTTAGGATGATTATTTTAATTATGTTAATTCTTCCAGTCTATACACATGGACTAGTCTTCCATCTTTTTGTGTCATTTTCTATTTCTCTTGTTAAGGTCTTTCAACAACCAATGTAGAGGTTTTTGCCTCCTTTTCTAAGCTTATTCCCATGTATTTTATCTTTTTTTTGCTGTTAAGAATAGGATTTTTTCTTCATATTTCTTTCCTACAGTTCAATGTTTGCATATTGAATGCTACTGATTTTCCTGTGACTTTGCTGTAATCATTTTAAGAAGATTTTTGGTGGAATCTTTTGAATTTTCTATTTATAATATAAAGTTATCTACAAATAATGAGAGTTGTATTTCCCCCTTTCCTATGTGGACTCCTTTAATGTCCTTGTCTTGTCTTAGTGCCCTGGACTGGACTTATGGAAATAATATATTGAGTATTATTGGTGAATGTTGGCACTTATATCTTGTTCCAGATCTTGCGGGGAAATCTTACAGCATTTCACCATTGAATATGCTTTTAGCTACAGGTTTGTCATCTATGGCTTTTATTATGTTGAGATAATGCCTTCTATTCCCATTTTTGTGTGTTTTTATCATGATTAAATGTTTTAAAATGCTTTCTTTCTGAATCTATTGATTCAATTCCATTTTTTTTCTTTTCCCTCTGTTGATGTGGTAGATTACATTAATTGATTTGCATGTGTTGATCCATCCTTGTATCCCAGAATAGATTTCAGTGGGTCATGATGCATAATTTTTTTTAATGTGCTGTTTAATTTGGTTTTCCAAGATTTTATTGTGGATCTTTGTTTCTATATTCATCAGTGATAATAGTTCAATTTTGTGTTTTGGTGCAGTCCTTGTCTGATTTTGGAACTAGTGTTAAATGTTAGCCAAGTAGAAAATATTTGGGAGATTTTCCTCCTCTTCAATTTTGTGAAAGAATTTAAGGAAGATGGGCATTTAGCTCTTTGAGTGGTAGAATTCACTATTGAAGTCATCAAGTCCCGGGTTCTTTTTTGGGGGGGAGCGGGGGTCCTTTATATTATTGCTTCAATTTCTGTGCTTTTACTTGACCTATTCAAGTTATCTATCTCTTCCTGGTTCAGTTTTGGAAGCTTGTAGGATTCTAGAAATATCTCCATTTCTTCAAAATTGGCAAATTTATTGGAATATATGTGCTCATAATAGCTTCATTATTTTTTTTTTCATTTCTGCAATGTATGTTTTAATCTCATCACTTTCATTTCTGGTTTTTATTGGTGTTTTTCTCTTTTATCTAATTTGTGACTCTGGATAAGGGTCTATCAATATTGTCTATTATTTTTTAAAACACAACTTGTGGCTTTATTGACATTTTGGATGGGTTTTTTGTTTTTTATTTTATTTATTTCTGATTTAATTTTTATTTTTTCCTTTTTCCTACTGATTTATGGCTTCAATTTTTCTATTTACTTCAGGTATGTAGTTATATATTTAATTGGGTATGCTTCCTGGTTTTTGATATGCATGTGTATCTATATAAATCTTTCACTTTGAACTATTTTTGCCTCATCCCACATGTCCTCATAGCTAATCTCTTTATTTTAACTTGTCTATATAATTCTTAATTTTATTATTAATTGTATCAATAATCCAAGAGTTATTCAGAAGCATTTCGTTTAATCAACACATTCTTCCAGTTTTGCTGTTCTGGTTTATTTATAATTTTACCCACTGCAGTCAGAGAAGATGCTTTCTATAATTTCAATCACATTAAATTTACTGAGACTTGTTTTTGTGTCCCATAGTATAGTATATTCTTGAGAATGTTCCATGTACACTTGAGAAGAATGTACAATCTTTTTTGTTGGAGTAGGAAGCTCTGTATATGTGTTTTAAGTCAATATGATCCATTGCTTAATTTAGGGCTATTATTTATTTATTGGTTTTCTGTCTGTATTATCTATATATTGATCTAAATGGGATATTGAGGTCCCCTACTATTGTGTTATTGTCAATGTCTCTCTTTTGCTCTTTCAAAATTTGCTTCATATATTTAGGTGATCCAGAATTGGGTGACTACATATTAATCACAGTTATTTCTTCTTTCTTGAGTACTCCCTTGACCATAGGTGAATTTTGATCTTGTCTGATTAGTATTACAGTTCCCAAATTCCTTTTGCTTTGATATATTTTTTTCCATAAACTTTCACTTTCAGTCATGTTTGTCTTTGGATACATTGTGAGTTTCTTGAAGTTTCTTGAAGTTTCTTGAAGTTCTGATTATCTATTCAGCTACTATATGTTTTTTGATGGTGAGTACAGTCCTTTCATATTTAGGGTGATTATTAATATACAGAACTTTGCTGTTGTCATTTGAGGTTTTATTTCCTGTCTCTATTCTTCTTTTACTATTTGTTTTCATTTATTCTTTACTTTGAATTATTTTTGGTGTTAATTCTCTCTCTTTTTTCTTTTCCCCAGGTAAGTATGTCTTCAGAAATGTGTTTTGTGGCTAATGTATGAATAGTCTTTAGTTTTGTCACTCTATGACAGTCTTTTACGAGCAGATCGTCTGTCGTATTTAGATACTGGTACAGATTTCCTGTTATTCTTTCCCTCAACATTTGTGTGTGTGTGTGTTTTTCTGAGTTCTGTCTTTGTTTCTGAGTCTATTTTACTATTTATCACCATCCTTAGAGTTTGGTGAATTTTTGTTTTCATCTTCTCTGTTGAAAAACTCAACTTTTTTGGAAGGCAGATTTAAAAATGAACATATCCACTAACTTTTGTTTATAACTGAAGATCTATATCTCTCCATCAAATTGGAATGAAAATTTCACATGGTGGCATATTCTTAGCAAGTAGCTTTTTATTTTTCACTACTTTGAATATGTTCCACTATTTTCTGGCCTGTAGAGTTTTTACTGAGAAGTCATGATAATCTAATGGTTATTATTATGCATTTCTTTTCTCTAGTCTTGAGTAGTTTTTTGTTATCTTTGGTGCTTGATAGCTTTGCTATGATGTGTTTTTGTGCAAGTCTTTTTCATTTAGAAATGTGGGTGTTCTATTAGCTTCTTGAACTGCCATGATTACCTTTTATGATAGGTATGGGAAGTTCTCTGCGATCACACCCTTAAATAAAGTCTCCAGTCTTTCATCTCTCCCTCATCTTCTGAGAAGCTTATTATCCTTATATGTATTCTTCTCAAGGTATCTATCTCACATGGTTTCTTCATTTTCGTTTGGCATCTGGCTTCTCTCTCCTCTTCTATGAGTATCGCCTCTGTATTATTATCTTTAATTTCTGAGATTTGGTCCTCTCTGAAATTGAGTCTGTTTATGGAGCTTTCCATATTAATCTTCACCTTGTCTTTACTAAATTTCTGCATCTAGTATATTTGTAAGTACTTTCTTTATAGCCTCCATCTCCTTGTTCAAGTAATCCTTATAATCTATCATTTATTCTCTGAAGTAATCAATTTGGGTAGCTGACTGTGACTCTGGCATATTGTTCAGCCATAACTCTTATTTTGAGTATTTATCTGTTAGGTTGTCCAAATCAGTGTCAATAGAATTCTTTTGTGGGGAGCAACTTGAGTCTTCTTCTCTTTGAACTCTAAAGTTTTGTTTTGGGGTGATTTAGATTTTGACATGGTTTGTTTCTTTGCCTTATATTAACACTGTGGCTTTTCTCTCTTTCTCTTTTGTTTTCTTCCTAAGTAGTGATTGCTAAAATTGTCAACTGTCCTTGGCACTGAGAGGAAAAAAGTGGTCCTGCCTACCTCACTGAAGCCATGATACATGTTCTTGACTGCTCTGATGGGGATAGGGATAAAGGTATACTTTCTAATGATAAAAATGTCATTATAGAGTTCGTGAGTGTTATGGGAAGGGTGGCATTTACTTGAAGAGCCAATACTCTGCTGAGTTTTACCTGGAGCCAGAGTGTAAATGTGATGGTTTTAGTTCTAGAATTCATCATAGACCCTGAAGCAGTCTTGATAAGTTGAAATTATATACTGAAGACAACACAAAGAGAAAGGGGACTAAACTCTTAATAATTTATTAAATTCACTACTCAAGATTTTGGCTGCCTATTTATTTCCTGGCTTCTTTTAAGTGAGTGCTATAGAGGATCAAGAACCTAGACCCTGACAAAGCCAGCAAAGTAAAGATTTTTGCCAAGTCAGATTCCTGATCTTTCTATCTCCCATAGAAATCCAAAAGAAAGTGAAGTGTTTTGGTCTGTTGGTCTGAGAAGTACAACTATTGCTATGATTGAGCTCTCTAAGTAATTTTAAGTAGTTTATATTTTATTAAATCTCCTTTGACAAAGGACAGTGAAGGGTGCCCTTTTCTGGATCTTGAGATCCATCTGCTTCTGATTTTGATGGTACTGCTGAGGGGCTATGCTGATGTCTCTGAAGACACATAAGTGTGATTTGTCTACATACTTCTGCCTGAGAAAAACATTCAGGGAAGTAGAAGGAAGAGAAAGACATAACAAGCTTCAGGTCTTCCAGTTTGTAACCTGAGCTTGGTCACCTTAGAGCAATGAAAAGATAAATGTGGTATGTGGAAAAAGAAGATGAAAGTCATATACCTAGAAAAAAAACATGAGCAGACATGAACCTTCAGTTCAGGAAGTTCATTTGAGAGAAAATGGTAAAATGGTAGAATTCAGGATCTGTGATTCTGTCTATTGGTCTGAGTAGGAGCACAAACCCTGACGTAATTGAGTCCTCCAGATGATTTTAAGGTTCTTCTGTCTCTGTATGATGATAGCAGCTGGGGTTTGGGCACTGTTCTGATGTCTCTGAAGAGACACAGGTGTGATTTTTCTACATAATACTTCCTGAGAAAGACTTTCAAAGAAAGAGAAATAGATGAAGACATAGCAGATTCTCAGGTCTTGTAGTCTCTATCTTGAGCCTGGTCACCTTCTTGAAACAAAGGAAAGACCCCTAGGATGGGAAAGAAGGCGATAAGAATCATGTACCCAAAAGGATCCAGTGGTTAATGTCAAAAAAAAAAAAAAAAAAAAAAGAATGACCAGAGACTTCATGAAATAAAGCAGATATCAAGGTGATCACACAAAACATCGGTCCTACAACCCCTAAGACCTAGCACAGAAAAGCAACAGAGGGGATAAAACAGAGACATTATCCAAGTATATTCCTTACATGTAAATATTAGAAAATTTCTTTCCCCTGATTTTGACAAGACATTACAAAGGTACTTTAAGCTGCCAATATAACACGGAAAACTATCACACTGGCATTGTAATTAATGTTCCCCTGACCACCATTGAGGATGGGTGCCTCTTTACATATAAAATGATCATGTATATTTCTCCTATAGTGAGACTTACTTTCATAGGTTCCACATATTTTTATTTGGTTACTTCTATTTTTTTTCATTGAGATGCAATTCAAATATAGTTGATTTATGTGGTCTCTTCTCCCACAGCATCCATCTAAGAAAATTTGTGTCCACACAGTCAATTAAAAATCTTTCAAGCACAAGAAAAAATGCTCTTCATCACCAACCATCAGAAAAAATGCAAATAAAAAACACAATGCGATATCACCTTATAACTGTGAGAACAGCCTAATAAAAAAGGCTGCAATCAACAAATGTTGGAGAGGGTGTAGAGAAAAAGGAACCCTCCTACTCTGTAAGTGCACACTTAAATTACTAAAACCTCTTTGGAAAAGAGTATGGACATTCCTCAGAAATATAAATATGAGTCTATCATTTGATTCAGCAATCCCATTCTTAAGCATACACCCAGAGAATACAAAATCTCTAATCAAAAAATATATATGAACCCCTCTGCTTATAGCAGCACAGATGACAGGATAGAGAAACTGGTTTATTCTCAATAGAATACTATACAGCTGTTAGAGATAAAATCACATTCTTTGCAACAGCCTGAACAGAAATGGAGGGGATTACACTAAGACAAATAAGCCAGAAAGTAAAAGAGAAGTACTGGATGGTGTCACTCACATGTGGGATATAAACAATAAAACGAACAGAGAAATCCCAACATAATTCACAGGATACAAGACTATGGCTACCAGGGGAGTGAGAGGTGGAGAAAAGGAAGGAGGGAACAAGGTGATGATAAACTAGAACTCTGGAGGAGAATGTGGCATGAAGTATATACAGATCGAGGTGTGAATTCACTATTCTAACTGCATATAGCAATTTAAACAAAAGAAATAATAAAACTATTAATTTTTCTCATCATACAGCTAATGAAAAGCCAGCTATGAGATAATATGTAAACTATGATCCCATTTTATTTCTAAATGCACATCTGTTTTATTTGTGCCTTTACGTGTGTGTGTGTAACAGGATAGAAGAATGAAATCAATTCTGACACATCAAAACCATAAGCAGCAAATATTTTCACATCCCAAATATAGTCATGGAAGTACAAAGGGAAAAATTAATATGTTTTATGACCCTTAGATGAGAACTCACTTCATCAGAGTCCCAACTATCACCAGAACTCCACATGAAATTGGTAAGAGTATCTCTCCCTTAAGGCTAGCATGAAAATAGCCTTATGGGTATCACACAGAAACTTGCTACATGATCCAGAAATTCAAAGATATATACCAGAATACTTCTAATGAGTCTTAAGCTGGCACAAGTAGTTTATGACCACAAAATAAAGGACTGTGTTTGGGAGATAGCTGTACTATACCACAGACTAGATAAAGCTGATTGTTTCCTGTAAACAAGAATATGGGTGACAGGTGAATGAGTTAGCCTGGGGTTGACATTTTAGATTATGTCATTATCAGACACTTATTGTATATAAGCAACTATAAAGTCAGTAGCATAAAAAAATAAGCATTTGTTCTTACATATTTGCTGGTTGAATAGAAGACAGCTGGGGGTCAGCTAAACAGTTTAATAGCCGTGGGCCAGCTGAGTGGTTGCCTAGCTCAGTTCTGTTCCACAGGTTTTCATTGTGAGGCCCAGGCTGAAGAGACATGAGATGCCTCGTGTTGGAGATAAACTAACTTACTGTCCAGAAATGTCTATTTCCTCCCACTTACTTGTACAGAAGTTTCCCTGTCCCATTGACTTTGACTCTTTCCATGTGACTTCCTTTAGCTACTGGGATGTTAATAGGTGTGATGTTTCAGAGACTGAAAAGTGCTTGATTTTATACCAGTTCCTTTGCAATAGCTGTGAGAAGCACATCCTACAGACTATCCCGCCAGCCCTAAAGATGAATGAAAGAACTGAAGAGAAGACTAGTAAAGAAAAAGATGCACATGTCCCACTGAAGACTTCCCATATAGAACAGGTCTGAGTGAGGAAATGGGAAACTGAAAAAAAAAAAAATGTGATCTAACATTTGTACTATAAAAATTAATTTTCTTGTGTTTATTATTGTTTATGAATTATCAGAAAGTGTACTAAAGATACTACCCAGAAGCAGAGAGAGTTAAAAAAAAAAAAAAACACCTGTTGGGGTGATGGGGAGGGAGATTATGGTGAATTTTTCTGATTGTACCCTGGATATTGCTCATTCTATGACATTTTATATGTGGCTGTATATGTGTGTCTATTTGAGACCTACAGAAACTGAAAGCAAACATTTAGTAGTAAAATTTAACAATGAACAGATTTCATCATGTGTTTTCTAGAAACTAAATTGTTTTTATAAAGGGGAAAATGTGATTTTAAATTATGCATTTCAACAAAAATCCCTACATTGACCTTTTATTCTAATCCAACAAAAACGATAGTAAAACATAATTCCAAGCTTTTTAATATTATTTAACTGTGTAAAAGTTTATGAAGAAAATAAATAGTGCAATGACATTGGCACTCAAACAAACTATAGCATTATCCTTCATCCAACCACATAAAACATCTCAGTCCTCACCACAGGAGTTAGCTTGCATCCTTCGATCTCTCTCTCTCTCTGTTGAGTAGTATTTATAGAAACTAATTAGGCCTACGGGATGAAAAAATGTCTCTCCCACCAGTGTTAAGTTCTTAGATTGCATACATCCCACAGGGGCCTTCTGAGATGTGGATTTTTGTTTGTGTTTTAACTCAAGGCATCAAAGGCACTAGATCACCTGGGATAGGGGAAAAATCAGTTTGCTTCCACAGCAGCAGAGGTTGCAGTGTTTGATTAAACCTATTGCTGTCTTGAAGTTATGGATAAAACCTGAAAACAAGGGCACAGGATCACTTGGTAAGGAGGAGAAGCAGCCAAAAGATCCAGGGACAGTCTTTCTGAGAAACCAGTTTGGAAGAGGGAGATTCACCGGAGGCGCAGCGTGAGGGTAAGATAGCATGAAAGGCACAGGAACAATAATAAAAAGAACAGTATGACTACTCAACAGTTTTCCTCAGCCTGCCCTGCCTTAAAGACCAAAACGGAGTATGTTGCAATGTAAAGTATTAGACATTACCTGAGAGAGTCTAAGCAGAAAATTGAAATGATTTAGAGCTCTATGGGAAGAATATATAGCAAGGTGCCACAAAGAAGTTAAGAGCACACATAGTCGAATATGATAAATTGGAATGTTAAATGCCGCCACATCCCCACCCCGCACACCTTCTGATGCTTTCAGGGGATGCTGCCATTTGATTCCAAAGCTAAAGAACAGGAAAAGCTGCCCAGACTGTGACTGAAGGAGAGACAGTGGGTGTCAGATTCAACACTATTCTCTTGAAGTATCAATGTTCTCTCCATCAAACACCCTATCCTCAGTAACTGAGAATTGTTCAAGTCAAACCAGTTAGAGTCTATTGTACACTACATTAACTTTTACCAGGTTATTAAAACAAATGCCTCATGGCCAGACTGTGTTCTGGCTAAGGCCATACAGGAGAAGACATGAAAACTTCTGTCTCTTTGACAAAAAATACAATCAAGTGAAGAACAGACTCAAAAGAGGATTTTTTTCTTAACTGAGAAGATTTATCAAAAAAAGAAAAAAAAATTTTGGTTATTATGGATATTATAGCCATTAGTTCCATTTTCAGATTGCAAATATTTGGTTTTTGCTTTAGGCTGATTTCCACCTATTCATCTTACACCCTATTCCCCTCTTCCCTTTTTAAAAAAAATCATATTCACTTTAACAGAAAAGATTTTATAGCTCAATATGGTAGGGATATCACTACCTTCATACAGAAAGTATAATGCATACTTCATATGCTAGACAAACAATAAAAAATCAACATGTATTCACTGTTTTAGAGACCTGTTGGAAGCTTTCAAACCTAAACCTTCTGGACAGATGTATGGAACCTTAAAAAAGATGATCCATAAAGAATGATTGCTTTTTTAATGGAATATTAACCAGCTGCTCTGCATTTCTTTGCAGACTCTTCTATTGAGAGAGTAAAGCCTGTCAGTTGTCACCCTCACAGTGCCAGGAGAGAGATTGCAAATGTTCCTGGTGTTAATGAGCAATTACTCATATGTCATTAATAGGCTGAAAAATAGTCAGGCATTTTGGTGAAGGCTGCAAAGCACCAGGCAGGGTTCCTGGGATATCTGCTTATGAGAAATCTCAGTTCTGGGTCTGAACATTTTCATGATGTCTGGAGTTTTTTCATGGAGTCTGAGAATCACAACTCTGGAGCCAGCACTCTCCAGTGGAAGCTATCAGCATGGCTAAGACAAAAGACAACAAACAGGTGTGCCCTGGTGGAGTGGTGGTTGGGTCAATCACCTCCGAAGGACACAGGCCACATAACCCTGGGTTCGAGTCCTAGGTCTGGGGGGAAACAATCACGTGAGTAACTAAAATTGAATTAAAATTCTTCTTCTCCTCTCTCTTTCTGCCTGCCTGCCTGTTTGCCTTCATTCCTGCCTGCACCTTTCCTTCAAACAAAACAAAACAGCTAACATATCAGAAATAGGTCTTTTCTAGAATGCCTGTTAATGTTCTTGGCATTCTATATTTACTGCCTGAAGTAATATACAATGGAAGCACAGGAGATTTTTTTGGCTAGGAAACCTTTTGAAGACACACACATATACACAAACACAAGCATATGCAGACATACAGGCATACTTTTTCATTAATAGTGTACGAATGATCTTGAAAAGCAATTTCAGAAACCTTATAAGGGATTCAATAATCACAAAAGTTATGAAATGTGCCAACTATTTACAAAAACGGGAAAATACCTAAAATTTCCTGGCAAATTATGTATCAGGAAAAGAAAAGAATTTAAATTCAAGTTTAGTCAATTTGTAAATGGCATTGGCAATATACAAAAAAATATATTCACAGTGATATGTTAACTCAGTTATTTTTAAAAAACAAAATTATAAAATTTAAAGATTTTATAAATAGCCTTTAAATATTAGAAAGATAAATAGTAAAAAAGGCAAAAACCTACTTAAACCTAGAAACCAATAGGTCAGTGGTCCAGGTAAGATACCAGGTAGAATTTTTAGGTAGCAAAGCAGGATATACTGCAAATCTAAAAATTCTGGGAAGGAAAGAAACACAGACAAGGTAAGAAATGGACAAACTAGATTGACTTTCTTGATGCAATATGCAACTCTCAAGAAAATTCTAGTACTCATAGCAGCAACGATCACAGAAGTTGTCTGAAACACCAGTGACAAAGGACAGTTCTTCAAGGAAGTCTTGTTTGCCAATGTGAGGTTTCAGCAAATAAATCTCTTTATCTTAGAAGACATTTAGGCATGTTTCTTGCTTGAAAGTTTAGGAACCCATATTTTAAACAATTAACCATATATGTATGAAGCAGAGAATTAGAGAAAAGAGTATTTTTCTGACCAGTTTCTGTGCAGCTGAGCTGTAACTCCCCTTTTCCTATGGCAGCACACAAGAAGCTTCGTTAGGGGCTGCATTGTAGCTCCCAGTCCCCAAATTTCATAGGTACCCTAATCTCTAATGTGACTGTTTGGAAACAGCTTTTAGGAGACAATTAAAGTTAAATAAGGTCACAAAGATGGGACCCTAATCTGATAGGACTATGGCCTTATAGAAGAGGAAGAAAGAGAGAGCTCCCTGCCACCACTGCTGCCTCTCACACGACAAAGTCTATGTGAGAATACAGCAAGAAGTTCGCCTCTGTCAATCTGAATAAGAGATCTCACAGGAACCAAATGGATCAGCACTTTGATTTGGGGCTTCCAGCCTCCAAAGTTGTGAGAATTACATTTTTGTGGGTTAAACTATTCAGTCTATGGCAACGTGCTGTGATCACCCAAGCAGACTAAAACAGAATTTTTTTTTTTCCAGTAGGATGACAGAGTGATGTAAGGTAGTCACAGTGCATTGAGGGGGAAGTGAAAAAATTCATTCCTGAGAGGTAGAACTTTTGAGGTCCTGTTCAGGGAATGATACTAAAATCACTATGCCAATTTGAACAGTTCAGGTCACTATTTATTACAAACTAGACAAAAGAAAATGCTTTCCTCATCTTCATCTCTCACTTTGCTCATTAAAACCATCTGCTTAGCTCCTTCTATTTGTCTATGATCTGTCAATCTTTAATTTTTGTCCATTTTGCTTTCTTTTGTTTCTGTCCCTATCATCATTTTAATATTCCTTCCCCTTATTCACATATGCCAAAATAAAAAAAAAATGCACTATATATAGCAATTATTTCATGACATTGATTTATAGAATAAAATTTCCAGGAAAAAATAATACTTTGGAGGTAATTTCAGAATAATTTACAGAGTAAAAGACTGAGACATGAAATATTAGTTTGGTCACCCCTTAACCCTGGCACAGTCATATTTTACCCAGTTTAACCAAGGAAATTGAAATTCCCAGCAGATAAATCCAATGACCTTAATTCTATTAAAGTGGATCAGAATATGCTATTTAGAAGTATAAGCATGTGTACCAAATCAGGTTCGTGTAAGAGTGTAAATAATATAACACTGCGCTGATGGCACAACCAAAGCCTGCATGTATTCCTCCTTCCTAAGCACTGACAACACAGAAAGTATTGCATCTATACATTCATATGACTAGTCAGGCAAATGAAGAATCTGGTGAGACTAATCAATTTTCTACACAAAACTAAGATATTTGACAATCCAAATTTAATGTTTTTATCTTGAAAAATCTCCTTATTATGAACCATATTTGGTTCTAATTTCCAATATTCATAAAAGAGAAATCATCAAGGTACTTCCCTTACAGAACATGTCTATCAGATGTGAAGAACATTTTCGGCTTAAAATTTTTCAACACTACTGATTGAGCACCCCTGTAGGGAAGCAACAGAACCCATCATCATGCTGAAATCGTGCTCACTGACCATTCAGATGAGACTGAATGTGTTCCCACCACATCTAAATTGACTTCTCTCTAATTATAAAATCAAATGACCTAGATGAAGAGAAATAACATGTTATAACTGGTTTGTTAATTATGATTGCCCTTTTATGTGGTGTTATTACAGGCAACATAAAATACCAATACTGATAAAATTTCTATCCATCATAACTCACTATTGAGTTTTTATTCTACTCACCAAAAATAAAGTCATTTTGCACGTCTTGGACCTGGCCTTGAAGTGGATGTTAGTAGCCACTGCAATCTTTCAATCCTGCTGCCCACAGTACATACTTATTCAACCACTCAAGGCTGAGATGATTAAGCAAAATGACAGAAGAGTGTTTAAATTCACTATACTATATGTAAAGGACATCATAAATATCAGGTTAAACTGAACCAAAGTGGGCAACTAGCACCTAAGTGTATTTTATAATATAATCTGATTCAATATTAATTTCAGTTGTTCATATGATACATATGGCTCTCATAAGCTCATAAACAAAGAATGCAGAGGATCAAAGAGTTTACTCCAGATAGAAACTCAAAAATATATCCCTGACTGCTTATTATGCCTCATCATAACAATAAGATGATCTTGGTTCAGGTTGCTTTAACAAACACAGAGATTAATTAGTTTAACTGACAACATGATTCTCTCACAGTTATGGGGACTGAGAAGTCCATGAAAAGGGTGCCAGCTTGACTGGATCTCCTCTGGCTTCCATGCATGAAAGACAGAGTAGGGGTGGAACAAACTGTCTCATCCATGTCTCTTCTTACAAAGGCACTAATTTATTTCATTCTTATTATGCAATTATCTCTCTGAAGACTTCCTCCTAACAATATCACTTGAACATTAGGATTTCAACATATAAACTTTGGGAAGAAACATTCAGTCTATAATTACATGTATAAGGAGGCCACTATTTAAACTTGACTTTCAGATGTATTTCTCAACTATTTTTCACTTGGAAGAGTTGGCATTTGTTTCTCATGTTAAATATTAGGAATGGAGGCATGGCCCAGTGGCTTAGGCGGCTGAGATCATGTTATGAGGACCACATACAGCCCACGGATCCAGGGTTGAGACCCCCAACTCAGGGTGAAAAATCTAAATGAACAACTAAATAAAGTTTCTTCCTCCTCTTTCTCCCTTTCCTTCCTTTCTTCCTTCTTTCCTTCCTCCATCCTCCCTCCCTCCCTCCCTTCCTTCCTTCCTTCCTTCCTTCCTTCCTCGCTTCCTCCCCTCTTGCCATACTTCTTCTTATTCTTTTTCCTTACTCTTAAAAAAATTAGGAATGAAATCAAGGAGTTGAGTGTCTGCTGTCTGGCATAGACCAACAAGTATCAGAGAAAGATGTCAAGTCTAGTTTTCTAACTCATGGTTCAGTCTCTCTACCTTCTCAAACTTTGATCAACATATGAAAAAAGGGACACATCAAGATGCACACTACCGTATACTCCCTTCATCTACTTATCAATCATTTCAGATGCCCTGTGATAAACAGGAAGCAGTAGTTTCTTGTCCATTGGTGTGAAAGACCCAGTAAATATGTAATTGTGCTGAACCAAGGGAGCCCTGGGTTGCAGGCTCCTTCACATTATGGAGCAGCATGCTGACAATGGTGGTTGCAGTGCAGCTGTGATGTTTGCCTAATTATAAACAGCCCAGGGATATTAATATTAATGTCATTTAATTAGCACTTAATTTTATTTTCATAGAGTAAACCTATTTATTGCAAGATCAGGATACATCGTTACATCTCTTATTTTCCCTATTAAAGAGGAGCCAGAGTGTCTGCTTGTTTTAATACCAGTTGAAACACAGTCTAACACAATTGGAAGCATTCTATATTCAGAAAAGAAAAGCCTACTTAAAATATAAATATATACATATATGGCTATATGATAGGCAATAGACTATATATATTATGCTTCTAAATTTGAAAGTGAAACTGAATCTCTGAGTTGTGTCACCTGTGGGAGTATTATTATCTTTAACAAAGGCTTTCTTTTTTGTCCCACTGAAAAAGTATTTCATTCTCACTCAACTAATGTGTAGAAACATGACTATTATATAAAGTCTGCTGGGGTATTCTACACCCAAAGATATTATAATATGTAATGTTTTTGTCATGATAGATTGTTAAGTTTTCAAGGGTATATTATGTTCTAGTCTGTGCTAAATTTTAATAACTAAGTACAGTCATTGAAAACTAAAGGTAGATGTTAGTAGTTGAAACATACTGGGGGGGAATCCTCAATTACAGAAGGTCCTGTTAATCACTGAGTACCGCGCATGATCTGCAAGAAACTGTTGATATTTAACATTGCAGTAATATCTGTGTCCATTGACCTGAAGCTCTGCCTTCTGTGTTTTTCATGGTTTAAAGTTTCTGTACTCACTGACCCATAGTTGGAAACACTTGCTGACCGCTTTGTTCATGTCCTAATGAAAGTTTGTCAGAAATTTTCTCCAGCATTTCTCACTGAAATCAAATGACCATCCGACTTTCTTACACTCAGTATCTTCCCTTTCATCCCCTAATGTTCAAGTGTGTTTTTCATTTTCTTTAATTAATCTGAGAAAGGGCCATATTTTCTGTTGCCACCTGAGAGAGTAGGTAGGAAGAGTCAGGTTTTTGCAGTCATTCTTGGCTCAGCATCCTTTTAACATTAGGAACATATGTGCACTGTTGGCTGCTTAAAATCACACCCATCTGCTCAGATGGTGAGAAATCTGTGGGGAAGTTTGTTGCTTCCTTGCCTTAGGGTGTAAGTGTCATGAAGTGATGGGTGTATATGAACAAACTGTAGGACCTTTGATAATGACTTCATTTCACATGGACCAAAACCCCTCCTTACGTGCTGTGCTTTAAAACTTGCCAAGATAAACTAGGAAAGGAAGCAAAATTACGAATATCTTTAACTTCCAGGAACAATGCCACAGGTGCCGTGGAAACTTAGTTAAATCTTGAACCTGCATCTAGGTGAAAATAAACACCGATGTGACTAATTCAAGACATAAATTCACTATGAACATGATCTACTAAAAAGGAAACTAGATTCATGATGGTGTTATTAATTGAGCTAGAAATAGAGGAATGGATAGTGTAAGAAAAAATATATATGTATATATATTTTATAGGGTGCTCCTAAATTAAAAGTACTTTGAAACAGTCACTTAAAAAGTTCACTGCCAGGACCTAAGCTTAATAATGATCTTTGGCAAACTCTTGTTCTCTTTGGAGAGAGTTTAGAAGCCTTTTCCCAGAAAGACCTCGGTCCCATATGTCTTTGAAAATGCAAGTCTTGCAGAAGTGCATAGGCCTCCTAACCAGCAGAGAGAACAGTACTTCTAATTGGGCAGTTTTAAAGAGGGCTTCTGCTAAATATCACAAGCTTAAGTTCTTTAGGTAATCTGGACTCCACTTCTGTGTGTAGTAGCTTAATTCCCAGCCTCCCTGACAGTGGTCACTACAAAGAACACCACAGAAAACAGAGCATTCACCATTGTTTGCACTGACACCATGGCACAGAAACTATAGAGGGGGATTGTGAAAGCCCTAAGTGTAAATCTAGTTTATAAGAAGATGCATTAGGTTGCAAAAAAAAAAAAGACGTGATTTGAGAATGATTACAGGACAATATAAGAAATGAAAAACAAATCTTTCTCACAGAATCCAGAATCTCAATTCTTACAAATTTGTTTAATGCCTATTTTTAATTCATAATAATCATAGGTAATTTAACCCATTACAAATAATCCTTACTCTGGGAAACTAAAAGGGTAGGTGTTGTTTCTTTGTGGTTTGTTTTATGAGACAGAGGTAATGGAGGTAGCATGTGTTCCTTGAGGGACTGACATATTTGATGCAAAATAACAAACTCTGTCTGAGCTATACAGCTGGTGGATTCAAGGAGGGAATGATTTTATCCACATGTCAGTGATAGTATACAATTTCTTTCTGATTTTCTTCATTTAGCATTATGCACTCAAGGTCCATTCTTACTCTGCCAAATGGCAGGATTTTCTTCTTTCTCATGGTTGAGAAATATTTGATTGTATATGCATAATACCATATCTTTTTTAATCTATTCATCTGTTGATAGGCAACACAGGTTGTTTCCATGTCTTAGGTATTGTGAATAATGCTGCAATAAACATGGGGTGTGGATATCTGTCTGATACCCTATTTCCTTTTCTGTGGCGATATCACCAGAAGTGGTATTGCTGCAGCATTAGGTAATTCTATTTTTAATATTTTGAGAAAACTCCATACTGTTTTCCATAGTAGCTGCATCTATTTATATTCCCATCAACAGTGCCCTGGACCTCAGAGCCTGACTGACCTGAGAAGGACACAATGATGGCAGTGTGGCACAGGTGGCATGTGAGTGTCCTTAAGGAGCCTTTCAATGTGGGAAGAAGTCATGTAAGGAATGAGAGAGGTAGCACCGGGGAGAATTTGTCAAAAGAGCAGAAATGTTAATAACAGTGGAAAGCTACTTCTTATTTTATTAGCAGAAAGAGGATTTAAAGTACAGAAAAGGAGAAAACTAAAAGGAACCCTGCAGTGTTGATTTGGAATTGGAAGTTTCTGTGTGAACTCAGTTTTCATATAGACTTACATATGTGGAGAGAGAATTATACAAATAGATACAAATGAATGAGTGAGCATATGTGTGTGTGTACAATTACATATATTCCTTAGTTCTGTGCACTGAGACAAGCAGTGATACTCTAATAACTATAAGTACAACCAGATCTTGCTGACTGAATAATTATTCTCTAAAAAGAATCAAGTTTGATTCCAGGACTAGAAAGTATAAAGTAAGTCTGGAACTTCTATTATGGCAGAAATAATTATCAAAGAATGGTAATGTCTCTAAAAAACCAAAAAAAATCAAAGTAGAGGTCATTTGTCAATTCTTTGTCAATGTGAGCATTAACCTAAATAATTGCAGCAAAGGTTAATTCATTGAACAAAATAGGAAACCAGAGAGCATACAGATATAAATACAGAAATATATAATTTGAAAGTTTGATGAGATATTCACATAAGCTCAAGTTACATCCCCTCAAAATTTTCATTAATTACTAAGGGAACCAGAATACTATACACTGGAGAAGCCTGGAAGTTAGTTTCTTAATAAATCATCAATGTGTACATCATCAGTAATGAGGCAAATTGAAGTCCTGAGCCACTGATGGGATGCAGTGAGAACACAGACTGTCCCATGTGATAGTCCTCTGAACACACCTGAGGAAATGCCAGACAAACCAGATTGAGAGACATTTTGTTAAATGATTGACCGATGCTTTTTAAAGGTGCTAAAGTAAAGAGAAAAGTGAAGGAAATACTGAGGAATGGTTTCAGATTAAAAGGAACTGGACTGGCATGCCCTGATGGAGTAGTGGTTAGGGCTATTGCCTCTGAAGAATGCAGGCCACATACCCCTGGGTTTGAGTTCCCAGTCTGGGGAAAACAACCAGTGTGAATAACTAACAATAAAATCAAATAATATACTTCTTCTTCCTCTCTCTTGCTGTCTATCTGCTTACTCATCTTCATTCCTGTCTACATGTTTCCTTTAAAAATAAATTAAATAAAAATAAAAGGAACAAAACTATACAATCAAACTAGAACTATAACAAAAATGATGGGTAATTCTGAACTAAATGATTTTCTGTAATGGACAGTTATGGGTAAAACTTGAATGGAACCTGAGAATTAAATGTTAGTGATGCTTCAGTACTAATTTCCTAATTCTGATGATGACATTGTGGTCCTGTAGGAAAATCTCTTCTGAAAAACAGCCTAGAATATTCAGACTTAATGAGGCAACAGATTGGAAATTTAATTTCTAATGGTATGGGAAAGAAAGTTTTTATACTTTGCTTACCAAATATGTGTAAGTTGAGGCTTATTTTAAAACTTTAATGAAAGAAAAAGAAAATTATAATCTACAAATAAAGAAACCAAATGAGTGATTGAGGTGGAGGGCAGGACATCCATGTACTGAGAAAGGACTTAAGGAAACTGTCAAAGGTGATGCAAGTATTCTATATATAAATGGAATGGCAGTTACTTGGGTGTATATATTATTCAGAATATTTATATATGTATATATATACATTATATATATATGTATTCTATCAAACTGTATACTTAAGATCTGTTCACCTTATTGTATTTTGCCTTCATGAAGTAATAAGCACAGAAGAAGACAAAAAGGAGATGTTCAGATAATTCATTAAAAAGCTTATTTGGGAAAAATAGAGGAAAAAATTAAGACAGGGAGAAGTAACAGGAAAGAAAAGAGCTTTCTTTTTTGTCTGTCTCTAGATGGGGCTTTGGAATATGTGACCATATGCATTATCTGGCCACAGCATATTAATTCCCTGAACATCCGAAAGGAAAAAGTACTGAGAGAGAGGCTGTACCTAGAGAAGGTGTATTCAAGAAAGATGGCAGCTGTCTGAGCAGGGTTCTGGAATAGAAAAAAGGGTGGGATAGGATATGAAATATACCTCATCCCTGGACCAAATCAAAGTGACTTTAGACTGTGAGATGCTAGGAAGCTGAGAGTTCTCTTATTGGAAGTCTTCATTTTTCTCCTGAAATAAGATTTGAGGATATCTTATGAACAAAAAACACACAATGGCTGAGGAGGTTTTATAAGATGGTGCAGCTTAAAATTAGAATCAGAGACCCAGATAAGGATCTGAGTAGGCATTTGAATTGCATAATGAGAACCTTGTGCCTTTGCCCAATGATCCAGATTTGAGCTAGGAGGAAAAATAATTTTCTTAAATCTGTCCTTAGACTGATTATGCAGCCTGGATCATCTTAATTCCTTAAATCTACCTGACTGAATAGCAATGTACTCAAATATAAAGGATGTGAAGAAATAAAGCAATAGTCCTGAAAGAAATACATCATCTCCTGACCCACTTAGCAAACTATTCACTTTCATGTGATTCATCTCTAAGTGAATAGGATGATATACATTTTGTACTCACCCCAAAAATACAGGAGATGTATAAAATTACACAAAAGAGATAATAAATAATCAATAATTTTTAAAAATACAAAAAAAAATTACTTCTGAGTGGGCTAATGGAGACAATTTTGATAACTGCTTATACACTATTTGTATGCTTATATGTTTTTCTAGTTACTGACAAATTCTGTTTTAAAAGCATTTTTTGGAAACAAATTTACTAGTAAGATGTGTATTATATAGGATTTTATTAACATCTTTACTAATTTTAATTGGGATTCAAAGTCAAAAACTACTTCTTAAATAGCAAATCAGAATGTCAATGGAGGAAATGAGATTTTTCCCAAATTACATCCAAAACATAGCCTGGTCACCTCATATTTTAGCCTTTCTTTGAATGTCTCTTACTCCTAAGAGGGAAATGCTGTTCTCATTGCTCCCCTAAAACTCTGTTCTAATTCGCTGGGTCTTCTACAATGAAGGAACAAGTAGTATACATGCAGCTAGTATGTATTTATGACAATGTAAGCAAAATGATTGTTTCCTTTCTAAAATTAAACTACATCAGTATTTTCTTTATTCATGTAATGTATGAGAGAGAGAGAGAGAGAGAGAGAGAGAGAGCCTAGTGAGTGTATTTAATTTCATTATTATTATGGGCACTCTATATTGGGAATAACACGAAAGCAATGCTTTGTTTCTGATTTGTATTCAAGCTGACTATTAAATGATATCACTGGAAACAACATGTATTAAAGTTACATTAAGAGTTAACTTAATGATGAGGAGTCCTTTCCTTTAGGTACCAATTTCTCCATAGCTGTAAATTATAAAAGGGTTTTATTTGTGGACTTTTCCATTTCGGTTGCATGATTTGTTTCAGTTGGAGAATATCAGGCAATCATTTTTATAGCCAGCTTTGAAAGCAAATATTCTTGTTCCAATCTTTTAAAACACATGGAATTGAGAAAAACAGATTTTTTTCAATGTCATTGGATCCAGAATCACATAATGATATTCATCCTACAACCCTCAAACCATATGTGGCTCACAAAATAGCGCCTGCTGCTTTTGGTTAAGTCATACTATGGAACAAGACAACTTCCTTTGGATTGTGACATAACAATTGACCTGGAAAAATGGGAGATTTAAAACAGTCATCTCAACAGACACAGATGGACTCACACCAAAGCGAGTGGGAAAAATCATGAAGCCAGCTGTCTAGAAATGAATGACAGATTCTCCCTGACTGATTTCTTCTTCAACTAAAATAATACTCCTCAGATCATAACCTTTATTTAGCTGTTTGGAGAAGCTGTGTTTAAGTTATTATCATGAAAAAACTGTAATTGTGCATTACAATAATTAGACTGAATTCTTGAAAGATTTCTCAGTGCCCTGGATAGTATAAGCAGAGCCTAGATTTGGAGATAGACAAGGGTTACAGTTTCATTTTTTCCACTTATAAACTCTATAATCAGTGCATTCATCTCACTAAGGCCAATACATACTGTGCAGAGAAGCTGCTAATATTTAGTGATGTGATGCATGCGAAATAAATGACATCATAATAACACCCAATAATTGGCAGTTCCTATTTATTTATAAGGCTTGATTCATCTTGTTTTCAGCCGGCATCTATTGTGCCTCTATTGTTCTAATAAATGAAAAATTATATAAATTACTTATATTGAGTTCTTGATAATCAATTAAAGTACTTAATTTTTTAAATCATTTAATAAATTAATTCATAAACTAAATACAAGTATTAGATTGGTTCATTCACAAAAATCTGACAGAACTGAAAAGTTATAAATAAAATATTACTGGTTGTTCTGATGCTTTCAAGGCATTTCCAATCTTATTTAAATGGCTTGGAAGTTATGGAAGATAATGCTCTTTTGATTTTTCACTGGTTTCGATTTTGTTTAAAAAGAAAAATTATGAAATCACAACATTTTAGAGCTGGAGACAGGCAGTAGAGATCTCTAATAAATCCCTTCATTATATAAATGACTAAACTCAGGCCCAAGGAGGCAGTGACTTGCACATGATCATAACAGCAGAGCCAGGATTAAAAATCAGGTCACAAAAATTTCAAGGCAGTTTTCTTTATTCTATATTATACTGCAAAAATAAAACCTAATGCTCTGATGCTCTAAAAGAAAACTGTTGAGTTCTTATAGAGCAACAGATATTAGGATCAATGCAAGTCAAGGTGAGAGAGAAAGAGCACCTCATTCAGTCAAATTTTTTAAGGGAAACAAGTTTAACATCACTTGTTTTTTAATCCATTTGTATAGCATCTATGTATCATTCAAACAGAAATACTGTATTTTACAAAATTATTGGTATTAAAAGACAGTTGGTCTTGCCAAAGTAATAGTAAATGGTTCTCTTGAAATGGACATAATACTCCTCAAATGAGTTTTGCTTTTTGAGGATTTGTAAGTTGTGTGGAAACACACAGAAATACAAACACATTCTTCTTCAAAAGCAGAGCACTTATGCTTTAGTACACTTACTGGGTGATCTTTGGAGATTACTTAGCTAATTTGTGGCAAATTTTACACATAGCATCCATATTGTGATACTAAGAATAGTTATGAGGTTATATAGGAATATTTGGGATAATTCACAGAAATCACTTAGAGTGATAGCACATCATAAAATCTTAATAGATACTAGATTCTACTATTTTGTTCTTAAGATCATCATTATCATTACCACACATTGTCAGAAGCAAATATTCTCATATTGCATCATTAAATTCTATCCTCTTTCTTAAATTTCATGAATGTAACTTTCTGTTCACAGGTCCTTCTATCATCTTATTAAATGGTGCCACATAATTTTAAAATCTTAATCAATCTCTGCCTTTTTGCTTTTGGACTTAAAACTTCAAAAGAAAGTGATGGCTAATAAATATTCATTCTTGCTTCAATGGACTCAATACTCTTTGAAAGTCCTCTTACTCTTTTCTTCTTAGTAACTCTCCAAATCTGTTAAGCTCCTCTTCATTTAGAAATCAAGATGAACTCAGGAAAAAAAAACTTGTTAGAGATCTAAATGAAATTAGAAATAAATTGAATAGGTATCTGTAGGAATATGATTTCACTTGCTTTGAATTATGTCATATAACTTCTTAGTTTCTTAGAGGAACAATAACAGAATAAGGAAAATCTTTTTGCATCTTCCATCACCTAAGCTGAAATCCTAGAACTAAACTAAATGTATATGTAAAACAGAAAGAAGTATAAATTGACTGAAATAAAGCAATTACAACCTCATATTGTTGGATAAAATAAACCAAAGTATCATGGAAAAATTAAGTTGATAATCAAATATTTGCAGTTATAGCATTTCTTCAGTACGTATTTTTTGTTTTGCTTTTTCATTTTTTCCATACTAGTCCTCACTGATAAAATCTAAATAGATGAGTCTCGTTTCCTCGACGAGACTTACAATATATACAATTTGTCACCTCGAAATGGACAATTCTTGTGTAATCATAATCCACATGCCCATAGTTGATTACCCTGGAGGCTATGCTAAAGCAAGTTCACATTTCAGCGTATAAACAACAGATTCAGAACTAGCTAAATAATTTATTTCTCAATCACAGTGCCCATATCCTGATAAAGCATATTTTCAAAACTTTGATCATTCTAAAAAAAACTGAAGGTCATAACCAAAATTAAATCAGAAGGCAAGTGGTGACAGAATATACAGCATCCACCATTTTCAATTTTACATACTTATAATCAACTGCTTCTATGCTGAAAACTAGAATTAGAGTTGACTTTATACGAAAAAGAATTCAATTGTTAAACACATTAAAAGTGTTAATGAATACTGGAAAATTTCAAAGTAAATAAATTTGGTCTAAATAAAAATTAGATTTGATTTAGGATAGGTATAAATTATGTCTGATTATGTGTAGAAACAAAGTACTTAATTTATAAATATTTTAGATGTTAAAAATGAAAGACATCTATTTTAAAACATACATAAATGACATGTTAAATAAACCTTATTTCAAAAAACAGTATCTATGAAGTAATGCTAAATTCTCTTTTTTCCCTGGGATTTAAGCAAAGAAATTTCAGACTTCTGAAAATAAATTGTAGAATTTTCACCAATTCAAACCAAGTTTTGAATCATTGTTGAAATACTTAAATCTACTGTCAGAAAGCAATGTTTTTTTACTATAAACTAAGATCAATGTCTTCATTTTCCTCTTAAGATATTGCCTTAAGATAAGTTCTAAATGCAATTGGACTTCAAAGAGGATCTCTCTATGTTTTCTTTCATCCTTAATTACAAAGTCCACAAGACCAACAAAGTAAAGACAAATAGTGAAGGACTGAAGAACACATGCTACATAAAGCAACCCATCTTCATGGGTCTTCCCCTGTTTCATAGCATCACCTACAGAATAATGTCCTAACTCTCTTTTATGACTCTTGAGACTTCTCCTGAGCAAGGCTTCCCCAAATTCTCTTACCACCTTCCATAACCTTTGTATCAAGTTGTTTGCCATATCTGAAAGTTTCTACAGGTCTTCTTGCTTCCAAATCTGTGTCCTAATGTTCCTTCATGCTGAACTTTTTTCTAATACTATTCTACTCCCCCCAAAAAATATTTATCCTTTGGGTCCAGATAAAATATTACTTCCTTTAAAAATGTTCCTGGATATCCAGTTCACATCCCTGTGATGTCACATAATTTGAAGGCTCTTCCCCACTAGGCAGTGTAAGATGGTTAAAAGAAGGATGTTAGAGACTGACATACTGGATTGAATTTCTTCCTGTGACAATTCCTTAAAATTCTTGAACCTTTGGAAAAGTAACAAATCTTAGCAAAGAGAGTATCTACTTGACCAAGGTATTTTACAGATTAGGGGTGATGTGTCTATCAAAACGGTTTTGTGTATACACTGGGGAGTCAAATATTAGTTCCAGTACCACTAAACCCTCACTCAACTCTAAGGGTCCTTCTTCATTTTGATTGATGTAGAGACATTTAATCATAGCATATGTTCAGGAAACATCCACTGAATTGAAATAATAAATGCAAGCTGTGAGAATCTGCTATTACTCTCATTCCCTGAAAAATTCCAAAGTCACTCAAGGCCATTTGAGAATGTTCTGATAGTTTTCTAAGGGAAGGTCAAATGCCAAGATGAGGCTAAGGACAGTCAAAAGAAGGAGCCAGCTGTGACACATCATTCAATCTGCCTATCAGGTTCCTACTGTCTTCAGGATCACCTTGAGGTTCAATAGAAATTTAATGATTTATGGTACTAATCCAGAAACTTTGTCAATCTTGGCAATCACATCTCTATAATTCTACATCTGCATGTCTCCTTACATCACTCACAAAATAGAGTTAATTCAGAGATCAATTTAAAGAGTCAGTTCAGTGTCAAAGCATGGGGAATCTGAAGGCCAAATAATGTTTGACAATTAAATAACAGAAGGCAGTCATCCTACTGTTAAGATCTGACAGTTCTCCCCATAGAAAAAAAACATGTTTGTTAAGCAATCAAAATAAAAGAAAAAAAATCAGAGATGAGTATTTAACTTCTAAGTAAAATTGATCCTTGAACCCATAGCTTTAAGTCTTGGTTATCAGAACAATAGCATGTTTTCTAATAGTCCCAGAGCAGGAAGAGATATATTTAGTTTAAGTAAGAGAGAGAAAAACACATGATGCCTTTTTAAAGAGGTCAATGTAGGGGAAGAACTCAGTAGACATATAAAAACAACCTCAAAATCAACTTTAAAATGTACATTTTGAGTTTTTAATATTAAAGTAAGATAAGGAGAATTTCTCTTTTGATAACTCCTAAGTTAGACATAAAGTCTTTTTGATAGCATGCTGTCAACTCAGAAGCCTTTATACTGACTATGAGTACTGCTCTCTGTTCCCAAACACTCAGCCCCAAATATCTGCTGGCTGGTGTTCACCTGTGAAATTGAGTGTGCACCCAATTCAACCTCCTAGACAGAAAAAAACACTGAACGATAAGAGAGTGATGTGAATTTGTAAGAAATACACGTATGCTGCTGGAGTCTAATAGAAATATTTTAACCACTGGCCTGAATCCAATCTGCACAGTAATTTAATAGACTATCAACCACAAATGCAATCCATAAGGCAAGTAAATGTATACCCAATGCAATAGGTGATTTTCATGGATTGGGATTGGTGAAATCAAATCTACATGAAAAAGAAAGCAGCCTGGCAATATTATATAGCCAAATCTTCAATAAAAAAGAGTAACCAATCCTATCCTTATGCTATACTGCTTTGGAAAAACATTTGATCAGACCTAACAAATCTGAAAGGGTTTTTTTTTTCAGTTTTTTCATGAGTTTTAGGGGTTTTTTTTTTAGCATATTTTACCCCAATAAATGTATAGATATTCCATAGGAATAGAACTTGAAGCCAGTGTTTGAGAAGAACATATAAGTACATATGTTTAAGTGATTATTTCCGTTTTCAAAGCAAGTTATTATAATTTCTATCATTTACATACCACCTTAGAATTTCACTTCTGAGAATTATTTTCAGTAACTATGGTATCTTAAAGGAAATTAATTATATTATTTTATAATCATAACTCAGAGAAGAGGAATTCTGAGGGTTGTGATTAGGTCCATTAAAGTTCTCCTAAATAAAAATATTTAGATAAGGATAAAATATCATAAGGGAAAGATTCAGAAAAAAAGCTGTTGTAAAATGAATCTCTAATTTTTTTCTTTATAAAAAGACCTAAAGTTTATAATGAACTGCTTTATCTAAGAAGGTCTGGACTTATCTAAAGAGCAGAAATAAACAGATGGCCTGAATGTCCCTTCTAGCAGAGGATTAGATTTGTTTGCATACATAGTTAATGACAAAAATATTGCCCACAAGATACAATGGTTAAATACAGTTTTCTATGCCAACCATATGATTTTAGCCACACAAATCTCCAGTAACTGTTTTTCATTTTCCCTCTATGGATATTAGGTAAAATAAAATAATAAATAATAAATAAAATAAGCAAGAGATTTTTCTAATACAAGAAAGTTACTTTTACCATTAGAAACCAGATTTTTGACAGAACCTCAAAATAGGAAATATAACTAAAAATCCAACATATTTGATCCAGTTATTCAAACAACAGGTATTTATTTATGACTTAAAATGTGACAGTTTTATAAGTATTGACATGCAGAGGTTAATAAAAGAGACAATTGCCTCTGACCTCGGAGAGTTTACATTTTTATCTGGAAGACAAATTTAAGCTGTTACACAAATAAATATACAATTAAATATTCTGATAAAGGCTTTAATGAAAAAGTTAAGTAGTTTGATAGAGAAGGGAAGATCTAATTTAGATTGGAGAAAGAAACATTTAATCTAATTCTATAAAAATATTAGAACTGGATTTTCACTTCAGCCAGAGAAATCAGTGTGTACAAATGATAATCTTGATACTCTTGAAGGATTGAAAGGGAAGCAGTGAGGCAAAAGTTTTATTAGCAATGGAGAGTCAGGTGAGGCTGGAGAAATGGGTATGGACCACATCTCGCTAGATTTGGTAGTCTTGTCTAAGATTCAGGCTTCTTTTTTATATGCAATTAGAAATCATGGAAGTGTTTCAAGCAAGGGAAGGACATGATATGACAAAATTCAATTCATGCAAATTTTTAACAGTGCTAGGTGAGGTAGAGATGGATTATGGAAAGACCATTTTACTTCTGATGTAGTTACACCACATAATTCAGGTAGAACTCAAGCAGTGGCAGAGAAGATGGAAAAAAGAAGACAGCTCTGAAAATCATATCTTACATAATAACACAGTGTAAATTTAATTTCAGGAAATAAATAAATTTTAATTTTCTTCTTTTTGAGCTAGCTTTATAAAAAATATGTTAACTGAAATACTTTATAATAATAGTTTACAGAAAGCAGAATCAGGCATTTGAGTTTGTAAAACTTATCATGTGTTCCCCTACCGGGAAATCTCTCTAATGCCTGTAATACCATATAATAAATACTGATTCATGTCAAAGGTTTCTGTTGTGATTAGTATCCTACTACGTAGAATTAAGTTCAGAATTTACCAATTCATCATGAATTTACTTTAATGTGAAGACTTAAGGAAATAACAGTAGACAAATTATGCTTAATAAGATAAAAGATAAAACAAAAAGTATTTACTCATAAATAAATATGACAAAAGAAATCATTAAACAGGATTTCTAATGTGTTTTAAAGTATTTGTCCTTGAATGTGACTAGGGATTTGGATGCATTAAACTGAAAACAGTTATGTGCAAATGCCCATATCAATAAAAGTTAAAAAGGTTTGAGCGGAGTTAAACACAGTCCTTGGAGGTAAGCTAATTAGTAAACTGGAGAGCATTAAAATTCTCAAGTGCCATCTTTGAACTGAAGAAGACATCTACTAATGAAGTCCCCAGTGGGCTAAAATTCTAGATCTGGCAGCATGCATATTTCTGTAGCTGCATTCCAACTATGTCGATGCACTAAAAACAATACGAGATTACTCTACAAAAAATAAAAACACAAAAAGAGAGAGGCAGAAGGGCATAAACATGTTCACAGTACGATAAACTGAAAACATTTCATTGTTAATTTCTTGATTATACCAAAAGCACATAAAATAGATCCAACCAAAGTGCCCAATACACAAGGAAAAGACAAAAGAAATTGGTGTTTTAAGGAGTGGGTAGATATTAAATCTCACTCTGACTCATTTGCATTCCATAAAAATAAAAGAGGTAAGTTTGACCCTAATAAGAAATTTTCTTTCTAAAATGTGAAGTTTTTATGACCAAGAATACTATTCTTTCAAATGGGATGTTTTAAAGCAGCATAATCAGAAGAGATATTGAGTTGGAAATTCTGTATAGATCACCCGGTTATCTTAATCTTAAGAAGAAAAGAATTGTTCTAGCAACTAACACTACTTACAACCAAACTTCATAGAAAAGTCTCTTGTAATGAGAATTGTGGTTTTTCTCTCTTTCATCAGGCGAATCTCAAGGAAATGAGTAGGAATCAGGGACCAGAAGAACCTTGCAAAGCAGGCATGGCCTTTACAACAGGGCCAATACACATAGGGCCATACACAGGAGAAAAAGCTAAACACATAGACAGCATACCTTCTTCATTCCCTGGGGACATAAGGGAGTTCCAATATCAATATCCTATAATATGAAAAACTGAAAAATGGAAGAGCAAAAAAGGAGATACAATTAAAATCAAACAAGTATTCATTAGTAGGTAGCAAGATCATTTAAACTAGCAATAATACTCTTTACGTACCTTCACCTTATCCCAGTAAAGAAGATTTTGATGATCCTTTTCAAACAAATTCAGACTTCTTAGTCAAATCTTTATATGATCATGCCTTTGTTTGATATGTGTCTTTGTAAAGAGAGATAAAAATGAGAAGAAAGGGGGAGGAAGAGTGGGAAGGAAAAAAGAATGGAGGAAGAAAGGAAGGAGGAACAACAAATCTCTTGCAAGCTACTGAGCTCATCAGAGCACTTTAGTAGAGAACTCAAAGAAAATAGTTCAGAGCTTCTGAAGAAAAAGAAAGCTGGGGAGATCAATGAGTGAGGATCAAACAGACTGATATCTTTTTCCATCACGAAAGGAAAATTTTCAGGTCATAAGCTGATTCAACTAACTACAGTTGTCTGATATTTTATCAGTGCTTACAGTGTTGTTTAATCTTGAAATGAAGTGCAAACATTGATTAATAAAATAAAGTCATTGGGGATAAAGAAGTTTCCAAATAATGCTTTTTTTTCAGATTCGGTAGAATGAAGAAAAACGTTGACTAATGGTTCCAATACAGAAGAAGAATAAAGAAACAAATATGGGAAACAGAAACAAATATGGGAGACAAGGGAAATAGCTGATGGGGTTGTATTAATCAAAAGTAAGATTGTAAAAACAATACTTTTCTGTTCCAGGATGAAAAATGATACTCATAGCAAGGGCAGGGTTAATGTAATCAGAGGATACTAGTATTGAGACAGAAGAGGAAAATATAGAAATCAAAGAGACAAAAATATTTGAGACAGAACAGAGTCTGTGTAGCTGTTTTCTTAAGTAAGTGAAAACCTTGGGATGTTCTTGAGAACAGATGATAGTTAGAAAAAGAGATGATAAACAAAGCACCCTTTAAATGCATCTTTCATCCCTTTGTATGAAGAAAAAAATTAATTTTTTTAATTAAGCTTGTTCTGCACAATTGCAGGTTATATGTTTGGTTGGTTGCCCTTATTTTTACACATTTCTCTGTGTCAGTTGCAAAAATTAGATTCAGACAGAAGTGAAACTACTATTGATCTTAAAGGACCAGCCCAACCTTCCTCTGAGTACAACAATTTAAGAAAAATCATGTTGCAGACAGACTTGATTCCAATTTACTTTTTCAAAGAAAAGGGCAATTTAAATGTTTTTATATTATACTATAATGCAATATGCAAGTAAAATGTGAAAAAATAAAAATAAGGTTTTTTAGAAAAGGTGTGAGGCATGTGGTCAGCAACAGCTCTGGGCACATCACCCAACAGGGAGGGAAACTTTCTGCACAAATGTCACAGGTTTACAATCTAGCATTACTCTGTTAATCTATGATATACTTTAAAAAATGAAAGTGTGTCTTATCGAAGTATCTTTGTTTTCACTTATTGTTTTCCTAGCCCAACACTTTCCAGCCTCAGTTCTCAAATCTAGGTCCATACGTTCATAGCCAGTGCTTTTTAGTCACCTGAGCTGCAAGGAGGCACTACACTGCTTGATTTTTATTCCTCAATGATTCATTATCTTTCTCTCTTCATCCTTCATAATGTAAGTTGAATTTTTGCTTCTCCTCCCTTTTCCTTTTCATTTATTTAGCTCTCTCTTTCTGCCACCATAGTATTTTTTTTTCCTGTAATAAACTCTAAATCTAAGCTCCTTCCAGCATCAAGAAAAACTGTTCTCCTCAAAGTAATCTAACTCATTCATTTCACTGGCAAATACTTCCAGGTCACTAGTGAATAAAATACTAACTAGTCTCTACCACAGTTGTAGGATCTGAGAAGACACATGGTATTTCACCAATACATCTCAGTTCTTCTCACTTCTATGACTATGACACTCTTTGAATGGATGTATTTCTCTGAGATTCTTTTGCATTCCTACTGGTTTCTTTTAATAATCTTCTTTCAAATATTCCCAAGCTTTTTTCCAAGATCACCAAAGATCACTTCTTTCTTCACAAAATGCTCCTCTAAAAGGATCTCTCAACTTCTTTTACCTGAATCCCTCACCAAGTCTTTACTCCCAGATCATTTTCCTTTCCAACATCGATGTGTGTTTTACTTTTCACTTCCTCTCAAGTAAATGACATCTTAACTTACCAAGTTGGGTGGAAAGTAGATGGGAAGTTGGATCTGTTATGGATTAAATAGTTCCTTAGTACAATTTAGAGAGAGAGCATTGAAGAAGAATAGGAAATGGCAGATGTTAGGTACATAATAGTAAATATTACGAAGTTATTACAGACCTCAGAAAGGAAAAGGCTTAGTTAATACATTCTACTAGTGAGCTGTCACTCTATTTATTACATTTTCTCTCTAGCTGATACAAACAAAGAAATTGATGTAAAGAGAAACTATGCACCAAGGAGAGGAGAGAAAAGGGAAGCACAAGTAGTCAAAAGAAAGGGAGAGAGAGGGGGAAAAGGGAGTTGAGATGGGGGTAGAGAGATACAAGATCATGTATATTTTAAGTAGTTTGTTAGAAAAGGACCCCAAATAAAAGGAATTCATGATTTTTCTCCCTCATTTAATGATTTTATTCATAATATTTGAGTAAAGGTATAATGCTATTTTTATTGTTCAGTAGTCAGGATAGCAATTAATTCTTTCAAATAATCTACTTTATACATATTAGAGTATCCTGATGCTACAAACAACAAAACAGGTAACCTTTATGTTTGTTGATTCTATATTAAGCAATTCACTAAGCAATTTACCTACCTTTTTGTTATCTTATTCTCCCAATATCCCTACAGTACTGTTAGTAATATCTTAATTTAACAAATAAGTCAACATGGCCTGATGACTGATGAGGCTGGGGTGTAGACCACATAAAGCCCAAGGACCTGGGATCAAGACAGGGCTAAGAGAAACAAACAAAATTAACAAACAAACAAATGCTTTTTCATCCTCTTTCTTTCTACCTGCCTGTCTCCTTGCCTGCCTGCCTTCCCCTTAAACAAAAAATCATGTAAGTCCACTCAAGCTTAGAGAAGTTGAGGAATTTATTTAAAGTTATACCGCTACTAAAGAGGAGAGTTGGATTCATATTCAGGAGTATCTGGCACCAAAGTCTATCCTTCTCATTACATGCTCCTACCAGTATATGTCGAAATTAACTAAAACAAAATTGTTTGGAGGATCATTATGTTGATTTTTTTTCAATAGAAGCCTGGAAGAGGAATATCAAATTCAGTCTAGTTATGGTAGAATTGGGTATCAAAGAATACTTCTTAGAAGTCATATAAGAGGTGAACTTTACTTTTGTTAAAGAGTAGATTTTTATCCTATTTTTTTAACTTCATTGAAGTAACATTGCATGATAGCATTTCATAGGTTTAAGGTGTGCATCAGTGAAAGTCAACAGCTGCATATACCACATTAAGTTGACCACCAACAGATTAAGTTCATCCTTCACACTATAATAGATGCTTCTAATTGATCCACCTACCACCCACTCTTTAGCAACCACCAATTTTGTCTTTTAGACTAAAAGCCTATTTTTTGTTCAATTCGATTCTTTCATTTGTTTGGTTTCTCTGTATGCCACATATGAGTCAAATCATATGGTGTTTGGTCTCTCTCCATATGACTGTTTCACTAAGCATAATTTCTTCTAGGATTTAAATAGATATTGGAAGAGAAATATACCAAACCATATTATCTTATAAAAATGACTGAAAGAATATTTATGTAGAACAAGTAATATAAGCTACATGTAGTAGAATATATTTATATTTAATGATTAAATATCAATATCCATTCATTACAACAAGGAGATGCCTTTGCGTTCAAGTAGTGAATTACTAAAGTAGTTTATCATGTAAGTCCTATGTAATATATACAACAAAAATCATTGATTTTATGTTGAAACTCATTAAGTTTTGAAAATAGACATTTTACCATTAACTTCAAATTTTTCATCATCTGAATTTTACTCATATCTCTTTGTCATTAAATTCTACCGTACCTTGGCACCCTGATGGACTTTTAGTCACTATAATTTATTCTTTTCTAGAATTTCGTATAAATGGTTCCTAGAATATAGAACATTTGGTTAAGTCTATGTTTCCATGTAGCATTATTTATTTTCAAATCTGAAGAAAAATTCTAGACTTTTTGTACAATGAAGGTCTACCGGCAATAATTTTTATGTATGTTTTTCAAATCTGAACATACAATTTCATCTTCATTTTGAAGGGTATCTTCTCTGGATATAGGTTATTGGCTGACTTTATTTTCCTCCACTGCTTTAAATAGTCTATTCAAATGTCTTCATATTGTATTCTAATGTTTTATAACCTGATGAAAATATAGGAATTGATCTAATTTCCCAGTATCCAATGTGTCATTTTTCTCTGGTTATTCTATTGTTGCCTTTTCATAGATTTCAGCAGTTTTATTGTGCTGCATCTGGGAGTATGCTTTCATTTAACTTGTATGGAGTTGTTTGAGTTGCTTGGATTTGAAGACTAACGTTTTCATCAAATTTGGAATGTTTTGGAAATTTGTCCTTAATTTTTTTTCTTTTTCTTATCTCCCATTTCTTTTTGAGATTTCAATTACATATGTTCACTTCTATTTTCCCCCAAGATCTTTAAGACTCAGTTTACTTTATTCCTCTTTGCTATTTCTTTTTCTATCTTCAGTCTCCTAATCCTTCTCTCATCTGTTGAGTGCACTTAGTGATTACCAATTTTTCTCTAGTTGTACTTTCCTACTCTATGGTCCACATTTGTAATTTGTTTCCATTTTTTATTGAGATTTATTCTATTCATCCCATCTGTTTATTCACTGAGGTCATATTTTTTAGAGTCAGGTTGCTGAATTTGGATGACAAGTCAGAGCAGGCAGAAGCCATGATTTTGGATCACTTGTATAGTACCTACGACTGAAGATATTTAAGATTCTTTGAGTCAATTTATATTGATTATCTTTATTTTCCTAATTGTTTGTCACATCTAACTGTTTCTTCAGATGCCTGATTTTTAGTGAGAAACTTAAACTTTGCAGATAATATGTTGTAGTGACTCCAAATTCTATCCTGTTGACCTGAGGATCACTCTGTGTTTGCTTTATTGCACAGTTAACTTGCCTGGAATTGCTACAAACTCTTATCTACCTCCTGCCTTTTGCTCCCACTTCACCTATCCTCAGGTCCAGCAGCATAACTGCTGTTAATATACCTTCTTTTGTTCTTATACCTTCCACCTGCTGCATTTTTAGCCTGGATTCCCATGGTTTACTCAGTATCTGCCAAATTTTCAGTCAGTTGGACATTTCAGCAGATATGTGTCTCATGCTTTCTGTTATTCTCTTGCTTCTAGGGAATCTACTAACCTCCCATTGCTCTATTGGCTGTGGGCCCTGTACTCTGACACTTTAATCTTTCTACTGACTGAACTGAACATTGTTGAAGAATACAGTTAGGAAAAGCATCAAACTCAGAGATCAGAATATGTGTTACTCTATATTTCATCCTCTGGTTTGTTATTTCCTTTTCATCGTGCCTCCGAGGTCTCCCCTCTGTACGAGTAATTTAGCTATCAGCCAGATATTTGGACAATATATTTTCAGAATGGGGGACTATTTACTTCTAATGCTGCTCAGATTTTCCCTTTTAAATTCCCAGCTGCTTTTCCACTTTAGAACACTGACCCAGTGGCCATTTTAGATGCTATAGATTTAGGGGAGGAGGGCACACTCAGGTCAGAAAGCATCAAACCTGAATTCCAGTCTATCCTAGTTACCCAGCAGTCGTTTCAAGAATAAACCATCTCCTGGCTTCTGCTTTTTGTTTGTTTGTTTCACTTTGTTTTATGCTTTAACAATGTTATTATTTTATTTTTTTAAAGGAAATGAACAAGCAGAAGTGAAGGAGAACAGGTAGGCAGGAAGAAGAGAAAGAAGCATGTATTTACGTTTTCTAATTGCTCGTCTTGGTTGTTCCCCTGGCTCTGGTTTGTGAGCCCAGGTTCCTGGGATGTATGTTTATTCCAGCAGGAGATGGCTGAATTAACCGTTAAGCCATCAAGGCACACCTTGCTGGTGATTTTATGTAGTTATTTATTTAAATGCTATCCTATGTTTATGACTCTTAACTGGTGAGTTAGGACCTTATGACCACATTATTCCTTTCTGAGATTATATAATTTTACCTTTAAAAAATGAAAAAAGAAAACCCCACAAGTCTAAGAATACTTGCAAAATATTAATGATGATTATACACGGTACAGCGCAATATTAGTTAAAATCTATTTTCATGATAATTGATCACTAACATATTCTTCTTTCCATACATGACTAACTGCTTTATTATATCTTGGTCTTTTTATTAAACATAATTCTTAAGTTCTTTCTTGTAGATAGTCAATGTGAAAATAAACATGTAAATAAGGCAACTAATCACTGCAAACTCACATTTTGGATTACCACGTCTCATCTGTGCCCAATGGTCTTCTATGAACCAAGTAATAATAATAATTGAGGGAGAAGAGTAAAATGCTTTATACTGTCAAAGTTATAATGTGAAGTTCAATAAAACCAACCTGAGTAGAAAAATATTTTGAAACTAGAGGGTCAAAGTATTTGGATATGGTTCAGAATCTTTTCAAATCTCTGACATTATATAAACAAGCCTGAGATCATAAGGCATCAGTGTTCTGTGAAGCAATTAGGAACAATCCAGAAAGGGATTTCTGTTCATTTTGGAGACTCTTACTGAGATCTGACCCTGTTCTTCACAATAATTACCAACCAGTCCCAGGTCCAACCTCAAATCAGGTATCTAAACCACAGACAAACTTACTGACTGACCTGCACCATCTCTTTCATCCAGTAAACCCACCACCTACCTGTGATCTGCATTTTATCCAAAAGACCCTGCTGCAGAGGTTAAGAGAGCAGGATGTTTCTGTGAGACTTTTCTTTTTTTCTTTTTTACATATTCTGAGTGAAGTATAAATTGGTTTCTTGTTTTAAGAGCCTAAATGTCAAGAGTACTTAATTTGATCCGCTTTACATATGTTAAGAAGAAAATTAGGAACCCTATTAAAAGCTGAATGCTAAGTTTTCATCAGTGATGAGTCTATCTTGATATCACGTTCTTACATGTTTATAAGTTGTCTTGGAGTTATGAAATTTGTATTCATATGATAGAGACAAAATATGATTAAATTGGAAGAATATTTGCCTTAATCCTGATACTACTTTTCTTTGATCCTTTATGCATACTTTAGTCAGTCAACCATCATTGTGTTGAGATGTAATGAACTTAGAAAGGAGATAAAGGAAAAGCATAAAATGACTAAATAGGTTGCTATAAGAAAATGGAGAGGTGTGGGAAAGAGATTCTTAGTGGTAACCGAAGGAAGTCAGAAGGGAGAAGTCACAGTATTGGAGCAGCTGAACTAAGCAAAGAATATGGGACTTATGAAGGAAAGGGCCAGTAATTTTGAGATTTCTTTATAAGATAAAAAGAAGACAATCAAAGGAGAAAGTTGAGATTTGGGCATCTACCATGAGAAAAAAAGAGGTATCTAGTTAAGCTAATATTTAACATAATGGCCACATCTGAATTCCCCGCAAACTATAGCATTTCTCGCCTTTTATTTTTAAATGCTACAGCATGCAGTGACTTTTTTTTAGGAGGAAAAATAACTTAATTGTATTCAAGTAACATTTCAGGGATTTATATAATTTTAGCGATAAGGTGATTGCCCAGCCATACCTCAGTGAGCTATTGCCGGCAACAGAAACAAACTATGATTGGATTGAATTTACAGTGCTATACTAAGGTGAGAGGCAAATAGTAAGAATTACTCTGAGATTTGGAATGTCTGATTTTTAGCTGTACATATCAAATACAATAGAGAACCATAAAACTATGTGAGATTGGGAGATTGTAAAATGCTGAGTCTCTTTCATGAGGTAACGGGATGGAAATTAGTGTTTATACTATATCTCTGGATACGTAGTTTATTGTACCATCAAGTCTTTCTGAGAAGAGAAGAGGTCTGTAGCTTGTACAATTGAATAGATTTAGGGCTTTTTTTTCCTGACCTCACAGGCTAAGACTTGATTCACTGACACCTGGAGCTCTCAGAGGAGAGAAAAGTCTTTCTCTTCAAAAACTAGATAAAACTTCAGAAATTACATTCCAGAGCTAGAAAAGAGAATGTGCCACTGACGCATTACAATAGTAGCAGGTCTCGGAGATAGAGAATCAACAGAGATTAAGAGGAATATTTTCAGCCTTGCATTAAGAATAGTTTGAGGATTTGAAGCCACAGACTTCCATTCCAATGACTGAATACTTAGAGCCCTAAAATGAATGCAGAGCAAGACAGGGAGTTGGTGGCATCAATTTATCAAAAAAATGTGCCAGCGAAAAGAGAGTATTCTGCATAGTGTTGAGATGCAAAGTCCTTGATAGTAATCACACTGTTATGCTAAAGCATAGTTTGGAGAGGTGAAATGGTTACACCGTCAATGCAAAAGAAACATAAGGCCAAACTTTAATGAACAAATAGACTTTTTCCAGTATTTCAGAAGGCCTCCTACATGATCAATATTAATGAATTTAATTAAAGATGAGGAAAAGGAGGTTACCATGCCAGCCTTCAGGCACAGGGCCTAAGAGTGTTCCTGTTTGGCTAAAGGTCCTCGAATAAGCACAGGGAGCAAAAAAAATGAATAATGAAAAAGTGGTATATACAAGAATTAAGTCCTTAAATGTATAGGTCTTCATAGGCCTGGTTACAAGCACTCTCCATTTTTTATCAAGACTCTCAAGATTAAGCAAGGGACAATTAGTGTGGATTATGTCTCATAATTTACCCTCTGTTCCTAAAAGTTGGCCAATGACATCATTTCTCTGGCTTTTAAAACTAATCTGGAACTTATCAAATATGGATATGGAGACAGATACTTTAACAGATGCAATTAAGTTAAGGACTTAGAGACATAGCAACACCCTGTTATACTGAAGTCAAGCATTTGTTGGCAAATTATACTTAAGGAGGAAAGTAAACAGCAATACTAATTCTCCTTCCTGATAAACAGAAAATACTTTGGTAAGCAAAGTCAACTGAAATCAGAAAGATTATTAGCAAAAGTAAGAATAACAGAAAGTCATGACACTGAACCAGCAGAAGGAGTACAAGAGCAAAGGATTGAGATTTGGATGGAAAGGGACACTAGGTTCTCAAATATACATTATAGACGTTTGGATAAAGGATAAATTTCAAATTGAATTACAGCAATATTAATAAAGTCAAAACTATTAATGGCATGACCTGGTAGCTTTATAGTTAAGTTCTCCAGACACAGTCCACATACACTCCAAGGACCAGGGTTCATAACCTCACTCAAACATCTGAAAAGCTTCCTTTAATTTCTGACTAAGCTGTACAGCTCCTGTTCCTTCCAAACACTGAGCTATACTAGAAAATATGGCAGTAACAGGTGTCTATATCTGGAAATAGGCAGAAAAGAGTAATTAGAGGAGGTTTCTAGAGTTAAATGTTGAGATTCACCATGGGGCAATTGAGGAAGGGATGATTTTAGTTTCAAGTTTACTTTGAAAAAAAAAGGAAAATCATGACAGGATAAAATTCTTTGTTCAACTTCAGAGGAAGAGTAGTAATTTGGGGAGAGAGCTAAAACACCTTTTTATCATTCAATTTCCAAATATTACCTATTTTGAGAGACCTTATCTGTACATTCTCTCTACATAGCCACACACACCACATCTTCTTCTATGTATTTGTTTATAAACTTCATCAAATTGTTGTCATGTTTAGTAATTATTTATATATTAATAATGTATTGTCTATTTCTACTTTTATAATTTAATAGTTCTATAAACTCAGAATAGATTTTTGTTTTGGTCACACTATTCAGACCTACCACACTCTTAGTAATAGAGATAGCTAATATATAATTAAAAAATGAATGATTGACAAAAAAATTGAATAAATGAATGGTTTAATAAAATTTTTCTAGTAAAATATTCTAAAAAATGCTCTTTTGTGTACAGCATAACCTCCCAAGTCTTGGTTTTCCCACTGATTGCATTAGCATAAATATGATTTTCAAAAATAAATGATCTAAAATTACTCACGTTTTCTTCATTTTTTAAAAGAAAATAAGCAGTTTTCTATGTTTTAACAAAGGAGTATGACAGAATCAAAGAGGATTATCTCCATATTGACAAGATTGAGGATAACATACTACTGTCACTTTGTGTAACAAATATATTCCTTTATTCATATTTGATTCTTTATTTTAAAAAAACTTATTTTCTTGTCCCTTTTAACAGCTTGTGACTGTTTGCAAACTTTTATCCTTACAGATATGGTATAAAAGAGCATTCCTAAAAATTAACCTTAACCTGTTGACTTTATATGAACAAAGTATAAGACTTTGTTCTCTATAAATTCACAGTTAATTGATACTTAGCTTTAATTGAGGTCTCACCACTCAATTCCTAGGAGACAGGGAAGTCTACTCTAATCAACACACAGAACCATATCTAAACTGAAAACTGAATACATATTTTATATCCTTATTTACCATCCTATTTACTATTTGAATTTCATAATATAATTAGGTTTGAAGAACTTAAATTTACTTTTAAAATAAATTCCATTCCCTAGAATTGCCAGGTAGAGGATATACATTTTTTACTATGTCTCTGTTTAGTTCTGACATTTCTCCTTCAAATCTTTGATAACCAATGATATCCACAGTGATATTATGATTTTCAAGCTTCTGTTAGAGAATTATTTCTTTTGTAATAAATAATTTATTTTTCAGTCTTTCAAATGTAGTCCTTTTCTCAAGTCTTACTTAATGATTCAGGTCAAATCTTCATTAAAACTCATTAGGATCACTGAAACACTGAAAGAACTGGATTTCCCATATCTAATTAAAAAGTTCTCAAACACTAAACTACATCCTATAGAATAGAGGTCTCATAAAATTTTGGATCATTCATCTTTCAGTAAAAATTACGTGTGTATATTCACAGTAAGTTGTATTTATTTAGCTATTTATTAATTATATCCCATTTTATTTGGTTAATACATAATATATGTTTTAACTATACCAAAAGAACTTTAGAATACAAATAGAATTTCTAATATTTTCTTCCCCCAAACCCAGTGGATCATTTATTTTGTCCCAGCGTAGTGATAAGAAAAGTCTAGAAAACCCTATATTTTCAATGTGTATATATAATATTCAAGTAATCTATGACCTCTTAGGTTAAGATTCAGCGAATAAATCATTGACAATGTCCAATGATTTATTTCACTAAAACACAGATCTTATCCTGACACTCAATCTTTCCTCCAAATATCTGTGACAGTTTAAAAGATTACAATATCTTTTCTTTGATGACTGAACATAGTTCTACAAAATCTGAGGCTGAACTTTGAAGACTTACAGCCCTGGCAGTCCTGCTTATCTAAACAGAAAACACTTTTTTCCTCAGCACACTATACAATGCCACACTTTGGTGTCATGTTCTATTTCTTTACGAAAGGAACTATATCACTCATGTTCAAGTGATCTTAAAAAGAGCTACCATTTATTAAACACTTACTTTGGGTTATGCCTGTTTATCATTGTATTAAATCTTCACAATGATACAGGATAGGTATTATTATCCCCAAATTGCAGAAGAGTAAAGTCATTGTATTTTTTTTAAAGAAAAGGCAACGGCAGGAATGAAGGTAAGTAGGCAGGTGGGCAGGAAGACAGAGGAGGAAGAAGCTCAGAAGCTTTATTCATTATTATTTAGTGTTATTCACCTTGGTTGTTTTACCCAAGACCTCAACCCCTATCCCTAGGTCTTGATCCTAGATCCTTAGAATGTATGTGAATTATATCCAGTTGATTTATCCATTAAACCACCAGGGAACAACAGAAAGTCATTCTATTTTATCAATGATCACAGAATCAAATCCAAAGGAAAGACTGGGCAACTCAAAATTTGAGTTTATTACTGATAAACCATAATGCTTCCATATCTCAAGTGTGGTCTTAAAAGTAAACCTTCTCCTGATGCCCTAGCCAAGACCGCAATCTTCTCTAGGCAGTATGAGGAATTACATACCTTCCTTTTCATCTGAAGACTGTTCATACCTCTGAGCACTTACAACTCTATATTTGACATTTCATGTTTGTCTCTCCCACCTTATTATAAGCTGTTAGAAAATTAAGAATCTTTTATTATGTCTGGCTCCTCTATCTGATATTGAGTAAAGGTCTACAGATGCTCTTATAGTAATATAATGAATTATTATTTAGTTGTGAATTAATTCACATTCCATTTTTAAACAAGAAATGGACATTATCTTGATTTTCATATTGCTATATCCAAGTTCTTGTGGTCAAAGAAACCAGGTGTTCTCAATACTTAAAACTATCTCTGATCAAAATTAATGGTAGTGAACTCAATATTTTTGGAAAAATTTAAAATTTCAACATTTCTTCAAACTCAACAATGGAAAATTGGCATAGTATTTAATATTTATAATTCTAAAAAATCCTCCTTTGTGGGAAAAATATATATTATGTGCTTTGAAAAGACTAGAAATGTCAGAGATCTTATAAGATACTACACAATTGTATTACATCTTAAGAGAAGATATGAAAATAATCAGACAATTTCAGGGAGGAATATCCAAAACTGGCCTAGACACTTAAAAAATGAATATGGCAAAAATCAAAAATAACTTGGTGAACTGCTTCTGGATTCAAGAAAAAATATAAAAGATGTGGATATATGTAATTAATGGAGAAAGAGGGTTTCATAGAATATTATTGTAACACATGAAAAATTCTTAGATTTCCCTACAGTGATACTTGAAATGCAATTTTTTTAGGAGCATGCCTGCACTTTGGTGATATATATGTTGAGATATGTTAGTTAATAATATAGTTGACCTCTGAGACTAGTTTTAAAATGACTAAAACAAAGATAAAAGAAAATAAAAAAGGAAAGAAATATGAGTAAGGAAGAGAGGAGGAAGAGAGACAGATTAAAAAGTAGAAGGGCACACCATGGTGGAGTAGTGGTTTGGTCAGCTGCCTTTGCCTGGCACAGTCAACATATATCCCAGGCATCTGAGTTCATGTTCTGGGGCTGGCAGGGTGGAGGAGGGAATAACCAGGATAAATCACTAAATAAAAAGAAATAAAATGCTTCTTCCTCCTCTCTCTTCCCAACTGCCTGCCTCTGCTAGCCTCCATTCCTGCCTGCACCTTCCCTTCAAAAACAAATAAGATGAAAAAAGATATTTAGATACAGATAAAGAAACTACAGCAAAAAGTTAGCAACTGATGAATCAAGATAAAGTATACATGATTTGTCATTATATTATAATTATAACTTTTATGTAGGTAGATTTTTAAAACCACGGGGTGGCGAGAGCAAAGATATTATTAGTCATTTATACTAACCGTAGAAGTTCAGCATTATATTAGTGCAATTACTCAGTTTTGACTAGCATGCTTCACCGTAGTCTCTATACAGTGAATCAGCTGCGAAACGCCCAGGATACTGAATAAATCCACCGGACAGAGTTTTATTTAAGATTCACACTCTGAAAAGCTCTGCCAAAACTAAACTTTTCTGTTTACATTAATATTGAACTCAACTTTCCAACGTTGACTATAAGCGGGGATGCCTTCTGTACCCATTCCCAGTGTCCAGTAACAAAATGATATGTATAAAATAGAATATCCTTGACAATTTTATGGAAGACAGACAGATTAATTTTTTAAAAACTGTCAAAATATTTGGTTATTTCAAATACATTAAACAAATGTTTTATAAAACAGTTCAATTTCACACAATATTCAAACGCAAGCCAGCCCACCAGCAAATTATTAATACTTCTTTATACTATTATTATAGTGCTGACTTTAGGCTTTACAAAAAATCTGAAATCTATCCTTAATTTTTTTTTATTAATCGTGGTAGTAAAAGCTAAAAATATGTCAGTGAAATTTGCAGACCCTAGACTATACTTCAGATATTAGCCTAAGAAATCTAGAGTTTCCATTTGAATAAAATATACCGATATGTGATTGAGATGACCTTGTAAGACAGGCAGCAGAATAAAACTTAACCCAGCTTGAGTTACAACCTGAATCCCAACTGATGGAGCAATCTGGAGTGAACCAGTATCAGAGCATAACATCTAGGGTATGCACTAGATCCACTTGGTGGTTACATATTGAGTAAGCCTCCGTAAACACCAATAATCTACTGGTGCAATTTTAGTTATTAACTGGCTTATAATTCATTCTACCATGACTTTTTAAAATCCATTCAGCCCAAATAGACTCTGAACAGCTATATGAAAAAAATAAGAAAGATAAAGGTGGATGTTTTCAAAATAATCTAAACCATACTTTTCAAATAAGCAAAAAATGTTTGCTAACAGGTAATTATACCACTACCACTATCTGAGGTAAAATTAAACTTCAATCAAGACTCTTGCCAGAGCTTATAATACTGAGTATGTTGTGGGCAAATATAACTGCTTACTTTTCTCTATGACAGTGGCAACTATTTCCAGAGAAATATTCCATAAGAAACCTATCTTCCAAAGATTTTTAATGATAAAATACTAACAGAACATTGCAAATTATACCACTTAAAACCCCTTTAAAGTAAATGAAATATGTATAAGATAAGAAGACAAGAATTTAGATAAATTTTGACAGGATAAATAGAAAGGGTAAGTCTAGTTTGGCTGTATGAAATATCTATTCATAAACATCATAAATATTATTTTATGTGCTTTATAATTGTGCTACTAGTCTTCTAAGATCACCAGTTAAAACTCTTTTGTTTCTATCAAAATTATTTTGTGTTATTGCCAATAAAGAAAAGACTTAACCCTGGAAAAAATGGGAAGGCATTTTGTAAAAAATAGTGTTTTCTCAGAGATAAACATTCAACTAAAAGGAGAGGTAAAAAGCACATGTTTTTTCCTTAGTAGGCCTATCTGCAACAATCCAAGAAAAAAAATCTTTTCACAGAGTTGTATTTCAATAGTCCACATGGCAAGTGACTGTAAAGCTATTTATTTGTCTTTCAGGATTTGGACAATTGACCTTCTTAGAAAAAAAAATAGAATAACACTCCGAGGACATACCAATAGAGTTAGATTTGAGGAACTAATCTCAGTAATAATGAAGTAGGGTGAAATGGTCGTAATTTTGATATATATGACTGAAAAGTCATGAACTTTGGCTCCTGATCTGCTTGAGTCTTATTCTTGCTCTGGCTGCCTCTGTGACTTGTAGGGTTCCTTTTACCTCTTCCTTCAGCTGTCTGAGCTCTTCTTTGGTGGCTGGGAGAAATGGCACTAGAGTCAACTTCCTCACATATAGAGAAAGATACCTGTCACAGTGTACTCCTCTGACATAATATAAGGACAGAAAATGATTTGAGAGGACTTCAAATTCACCAAGTCTTCATGAAAGCTGCCCTGAATAAAAAGATGATTCTGTTTGATTATGTTCAGGAAATTTGTCCTGTTAGTATTTAAGTATAAAATCATGTTATTCAGACATATAAAAAAACAAAGCAAGCTGTGTTCCAGATGTGTCGCGAGAGCCGGCAGAGTTTTTCATTTCTCCTTCATTTTTAAATAAGCATATGCAAGACTGACTTCTCCATAATGAGATTAGTTCGGGAAATTGTTAAATGTTCTCATTTCCTTGCCAAAGAGCCCTCAGAAGTTCACAGCTCATTGGAACATTCAGAGTAGTTAATAAACAAAGCTTGGTATTATTACCTAATTAAAATATATCTCATTTCAACATTTTATTACCCACTATTAAGATTCTTCTGCTACAGAGGTTACATAAAAATTATTATTCAGCTTTCTTTTAATTGCAGATTTCACAGGGTAGCTCTTTCATATCAAAACACATAGAAATTGCAGATGGAAAAGTTATGTCACCAATCTAAGTTCATGTAAATAAGCTCTGACACAATCTCCTGAATGTGTGCTCATTTAGAAAATCTACCTCTGAATTTGTACCTTAATAGCTGCTTTTCTCAAATCATAAATATAAATAATTTGAATTTAAAATATATCTATGAGGACATTTTCTATCCCTTATCGTTGTTTCATTAACACATCTTAGCACAGTGGAAAGACCATCAGAAAAGATCGACATGCTATTCTTGGTGTCTGTCTCTTGTCCATTTCAAAGCAAACAACTTATTCTCTCTTCCCATTTTTCTCCTTTAATATGCAGTTACAACAATATCTTCCATAGACACTTTATAGAATACATACGAGGATGACATGGATTTAACTTAGAAAAATGAATAGGCACCTTTTATTTTCCTTCTTATGAGTGAGAGGTGGCATGATAGACCCCATAGAAGTGATTACCACCTTACCCCTTCCCTTGGGAAACACCTAGGCAAGAAGGGACCCTAATTTTTGGATGAGATCACAGCCTTTCGGGAGGTCAAATAAGAGAAGACTGCAAAGTGTGCATTGGATTTGGTAAATCTTGACCTTCATAAAAGAAAATTCAGTGACAAGTATTAATGTACAAGGTCAGAGGTTATGCCAGCATTCCCCAGGAGTGTGTGAAAATGACCACAACAAATCAAGATATAGACTCTCCTGGCATGAGTGCCAACATAGAAGGGACTTTTAAACTATACAGTAGCAGCGAAAAGCATTAGTAATAAGGAAATGCTATTCTTACCTCCAAGACACATGCATTAGGTTAAGGGAGATTAGTAAACATATTGGACTTGGTATTGTCATGGAGGGTAGAAGGGGTCTTATCCAGTTTTATTTGAGGAAAGAGGAGGAAGAAAGATTTTCTCAACAGTCTGAGAATATTACAGAAATGATCTATAAGTGGAAAAAGATGTGATTAGGAAAATTGTGGGAAAGAGTAAGTGTGTGAAAAAAACAGATAATCTGCATTTGGGTGGTGGTAATGAACAGAGATAAAATGGCCTCCAATTTCCGAACTAGAAGCAGTAGCTTTGAGGCTCTGTCTGAAACTTCAAGTGTTCTCAGAGGCTTGGTGTTATGCGAAGCCACAGCCAGATGTGAAATGAACAATCTAGACTGAAGTCTTCATACTGCTGAGGACAGAGTTATATTCACATGTAGTTTCAACTCAGAATTACTTGCAAAATGTTAGTAATAAGTGTCAAGAACCAGGAAATCATGAAATCAAAATTATCCAGGGAACATCCAAAATGGAGTAGGGTGGCCTTCAGGAGACTGATGTTTATGTGTTTTTACCATGCTTGACCTCTTAGCAACCTGGATTTACCACCACATACATTACTCGCATTAAGCCAGCATCCTGACAACAGGAATTTGGGGATTTGGAAGAAACAGCAACTGATTTCTCACAGGAAACAACAAACACTATCTGAACCTGCTTAGAAGAGGACAATCTACCACTGAACTGACATGTAAGCATCAATTCCTTTTGTATATTTTCCTTTTCCCATGTAACAAATTTTATTATTTTACCTGTATTAGGTAGCTCTGACTATTAAGCTCTGTTTTCCCTGCCCATTCCCAACATTGGAATGCTCATTTGGCTTGCCGTATCTGTGATTCCCAAATTGCAATTCTCCTAAAGGCCCCAAATACAATGTTGTTTTCATTGGCAGACTAAGCTCTGGATGGTTCTTAGATTATTTCCAACTCCAATTACAGATATACCCCTGAGAACCTCCAATCAAAGGGATAGGCAATGTAGGATTCAGTATTAGACCCTCTTCTAAAAGCAGAAATAACAGCAGCACCTGGTAGTTAAGAGAACTCTTACCTCATTTTGGGGGAAGGCAGTCTCTTGCAAGCATCCACTATGCTGCATAAGAATGAGCCTTGGGCCAGAATTTTTTCTTTATCAAGAGATAAAAGAATCCTCTTAGTCTATAAAGGCTTGTCATTTTGTGTAAGAGTATCTCTTCCTGTTTTAGCCTCAATATGCACTCCTCTGTATTAGCTAAGCACTGAAGCAATGACTCTGGTTTTCCCTATTCCACACTGTAGATATGGAGAGAGCGATGGGGTCCTTCCATTGCAAAGTGCAGTAGCAGGATGTGCAGCTTCACTGATTTGAACCGCTACAGTTTATCCATGAGCGTGGGGAACCAGTGTATTGCAAAAGGCGAATATTTTGCATGCTTTCTCTCCTCCTACTATAAGTAAACACTGTACCACTTGATTCTGGTGTCTGTTCTCATGACTTTGCATCATATATGATCTCTTCCTTGGGTGGCACTCACTAAACTTTTGACCTGCCTATACAACCTGGCCCTTCGGTTAATGGCAAAACATTCTCCATTGATTAATCATGACCTAAACTTATCAAAATTTCTGCTTAGCAGAGCATACTAACTTGAGGACCATGGGTTATTTGTTTTTAAATAGTGACATTTAATGATTAGATTTTCTGACTTCACAATTTTCATAACACTCTTACATAAACAGATAAAAGTGACAAAATGAAAAAGAAGTATGAATGTACAATTGTAAACTTCTGGACTAATCATGCCTTTTTCATAAGTTAAAACAACTTTTCAAACTAAAGCTTTATGCATTTTTTCATGTCCACAATAATTTATTTGCCAAGAGCAATGTTCTCAATCCTGGACAAGGAGTTCCTCTCAGAATTGCCTAGGGAACTTTTTAAAATATTGCATCCTTTTCACCAACCTGAAGGCACTTCAAAATTTGACCTGTCTGATGGTGAGTGGGAGACAAGTTGCTGAGGGGGAACTCATTTAAGGAACCAGGTTGCTGAAATCTATGTGGAAGAAATTATTTGGATGATTCTAATAAACAATATCTCCCAATGCCATCCCTAGAAATGATTTGCTTAGATTAAGCCAAAGTCCCAAATGTCAAGCTTCGGTCAGGCAAAGTGTGGTAAGGTTTGGTGAGGCACAGCTGTGATTAATAAGATGGAGAGAACACCGAAACTGCAGGAAGAACTGCCCGGGTCATATTTCCAGTGCGCGGCTATCAGCAGCATGATGCCAGACAAGACATTTATGCCTCTTCAGCTTTGTTTTCCTCAGCTCTAAATCAATTGTTCTGAAGGAAAAGATGTCTAAGATCCTAAGATGACTTGTCATCTATCCCTTTACCATTTTTCTCCCCAATTGCAAGAATTTCAATTAAATTCCATGAGATAATCTCTCTGAAACGCGGTGAGTTCTTCAAAACAACAAAAACTAATAATATAAAGGAACTTCCTACCAAAGAGTTCAGGCTCTTCCTTAGTGATGAGTTATTATGAATAAAATTTTGTTTAAATGAGACTTCAAACCAGTGACATTGAATCATTTCTTAGTGAAATGAATATCTGAGACTCTAAGTCATGATTCAGTTCATTAAGTTTTAGATTATCTACCTGAAATTTAGGGTCATGATTACAATAAGACTGATACAGGACTGAATCCTACTTCTGGTGCCTATCTATGCTGCTACATGATCAGAATCCATAGATATTTACTCTTTCAAAATATCTCTAGGGCACACCCTGGTGGAGCAATGGTTAGGCTAATCGCCTCCAAAGGAGTTCAGCCTTACATACTCCTGGCTGAAAAACTAAATAAAAATAAAATAATAGTGTTTCTCTTCCTCTCTCTTTCTTCATGCCTGCCTAGTGCCTTTTTTCCTGCCTGAACCTTTTCTTTGGAGGAAAATAAAATATATATGCATATATATCTTAAAAGCATCTATAATACTACACTGTCTGACCAGTAAAAAAATTTAAGATTAAATATAGCAATAGGCATAAAATAGTAAATTTAAATTATATTCATATATATTAATAAATATACAAAAACACATGTATATATGCCTATATATGTATATTACTTATAAGATAAAGGTCCTATAGATACATATTGTGGTATTTGAAGTTCCTAGTTGAGAGTGGTATAAAGCATATTAGCTATCCAGTAGAAAACAAAATGCCTATAATGAAATACTTGAAACAAGCAGCTCTCAGAGATATTTGTTCTGCACGACCTCAGTAAGTAAATAAGACCTATGTGCAAATTCCTATGAAGAGATACATTTCCACTCAAAAAATATGATAGGTATATAATTGATTTCAAATTATTTTTACTTATCTTTATCCCCTAAAATGTCTTGATTCAGTTTTATTTGTTAAATTAATAAAAAAATATTTTAAACAAATGCAATGGTAAAATGGAATATCATGGGAAATAATGAGTTTCCTAATATTAACGTAATACAAGAACAGTCTGGATGACTACTGACAAAGATTCTATTAAAAAAAAAAGATTCTGACTTGTCAATAGGATCATGGATCATCCTGGCTTGTCTGCCACTATCCTGATTTTAGCTCCGAAATTCTGGCATCCAGGAAAACCCCCCAATACTCGATAAACTGGAATTATTGATCATCTTATTCAAACATATGGCTGAACTGAATAGCTAGGAGGTTTGGGTCACCAAAAAATAAAGCTGACTTTGGCTGTCAATCAAATAGAAGACAACTGAAATAGCTGCTCTGGAGCCCCATTGCCAGAAATCAGTCCTGGGTAGCATACCCCAGGAGTGAATAAATAAATTGAGTAGATTCCCCTGCCTTAATAGCAATGGCCTTTACCCTCAAATGTTGCTCTTTTCAACACAGTTCACTTCATGTCAGCATTTATCAGCATTAATTATGAATTTAATCAAGACATTCCCTCCCTAGATACCGCCAATGACTTTCTATAATCTTTAGCATTATTACTTATAATCCTAGGATTATTAGTCATGCATCTAAGAAAAGTCCCACACCATAAGGTCCCTGATGCCTTTTTATCCTCACATCATTAGTTTGTTGTTATCCACTTATCTTGGTTATCTCTCAATTCACATGATAAACTGCACCTTCTATTTCAAGGTCTTCAATGATGTTACTTCCCCCACATATTAGCCTAGATAGCTCCTACTCTTCCTGTGGTTTCTCTTCTTCATGGATACCTCTCCTGACCAGGATGAACTGTAACAACATTAAATTCGTCCTTGATTGCTTACCTAGCCTCTTGTCCTTTGCCTTGGTAGTATCTGTTTTAACAATATATTTTTTCCTATCATGTGTTAATTGTATACATCTTCCCCAATATACAGAAAGTTCTACAGGACGGGACAGTGTTTGTCTTGTTCTTTAATGTATTCTAAATATCAAGTTTATGTGCTAAGCAAACAAAGTAACTGCTGTAGGGAACTCACAGAGTAGAATGATTTCAATATCACAAGCTATCAGAACCAACTTAGAAAATCCCAGACATAAAATCACTGTCACTTTGAGAATTCTGTGATTTACAGTTGGTAATTTTTACTCTACTGCAACAAAACATGGTCTGAAATCCCAGCCAAAAAGCTCAGTGCACATTCCCTTGAAATGGTGGCATAATATTTAGTACTCTACTTCCTGTCAAAGTAACTTCCATTTCCCGGTCTAGGAATCCAATCACATACATAAATGGGACTTTAATAATCGTGTTCTCAAAGTCTCATTGAATGAATGCACAAAAATACTTACGAAAAATAATTCATTACTAAAGGGAAAAGTATCTGTACATTGCCTAATGAATTTACTATGCTTAATTTTTAATGTGCTACTGGTCACATAAATTGCTCCAACTTAAAATAGAGGTAATTTAAAATATTATTTTATGCTTATTACAACTAGTTGCAAATATCCCTACTTTAACAACTGTAAGAAGCTAAATTGACTTTCTATAAAGCCCGATTTCTAAGTTATGAATGTTTAAGATTTTATGGCTTCAAATGTTTATGCTGCCCTTTCTCTTTTTTTGCCTTAAACCATTCTTTCAATTTTCTTATGATGAGCTTTATTAAAAAGTTGATAATTGAATTTCACCAGCAGAGATTGTGAAACACTATATTACATTTACAGTAAGGGTATTAAGCTGTTTAAGTCCTTTTTGGATAATACAGCATGTAGAAAATTAATTATTTTTATTATTGGGGTGTTTTTAAAGTTTTCACAAATAACATGATCATTAGGTCAAATATAATCATGAGAAATTCTGCTTCTAATAAAGGCTTTTAAATTACATTTACTTAGTAGAAAGAGATAAAGTCTTTTACCTTCTGAATAATACAGTCTCTAGCACAAATAATTTACTGTGAGAAAATTTTGTTGGAAAAAAATTGAATTTCCTAAACAACCTTCATACAACTATGAATTAAAACATCTTTTCACAAATATTGAGTTTGACTTCAGTCATATTTTTATTCATCATATTGTTAAATGACTTTGTTTCGCATTTAAATGCATGTTAGGCAATCTGAGGAAGAGTGAACCATGATCCTGAGAAGTTTATAGAATGAAATAAAAGCATTGAAATATCAACATATCAGATATTTGAGATTTGTTCTAAGGACTTTCATGAGCACAAATAAATAACTCAGATATTTTCCAAAGCGTGGAGAAGGGACAATTTCAGACTATGAATTACTTTCTACAACTCAACCCAAACATAAATCTCTACCAGCAACATCTGGGTCTCTCAAGTCCCTCCTTTCACATATTTGCTAAGATTTTAGAGGACCCTTGATGCTTCCAAGATCTACTTTGTCCTCCTAGCAGTGCAAAGTGCAATCCAAGTAGGAGAGAGAAAGTCATTGGTCCTTCTTCTGCATGTCATTGTGCTTTTCCTCCTGTTTGTCTTTTTCATTCATTCACTCATTTCCTCTTTCAGGCATTTATTCAACAAACATCAAGTTCAAGCTGTTTCCCAAACCACTTATAAGCATTGAGGATACAAGATAATACATGTTCTTTGTCCCTGGAGAGTTTTCAATTGAAGAGCCAACAGAAAGGAAAGAGAAAGTGTATTTGTCACACGACAAATGCTAAGATGAACCTTATAGAAGTGGCTAATGATACAAACAGTGAAGTCTTCAATCAAATTCAGAGGACTAGACCCTTTCCTGAGACTGAGATGCTTTTGCTGAAATTTGAAGAACTAGTAGAAAAGGAAGAAAGAAATATGAGGACAAAGATATTTCATGGAATAAATCTATATATTCTACAATAAAGAAGTTGTGAATATATGTATATATATAAATATAACAAAAAATGATAAATTTCTGCCTTTTGTAACAGCATGTATGGACCCCTGAAGGCATTATGCCAAGCGAAAATGTCAAAAATAGAAAGACAAAGTTGTTCGATCTCACTTATAAGTGGAATGCAAAAACAAAAACCAAAGAAACAAACACAAAACAAAGTCAAAGGAAAAGAAATAATACTTGTAATTACAAGAGGCAGAGAGTGAGGGGCAGAGAAATTGGAGGCTGGTGATCAAAAGATACAAGCCTTCCATTATAAATAAGTAATGGAGAGGAAATGTATAATATGATGGCTATAACCACCTCTGCTGTATGATGTATAAGAAAGTCAAGATAGTAATTCCTGAGTTCTCATCATAAAGAGAATGTGTTCCTCTTTTATTTCTTAATTTATTTTTATTTTATCTATATGAGAAGATGAATGCTAACTGAACCTAACTGAGCATACTGTGGCAATATTTCACAATATATATAAATCAAATCCTTGTGCTGTAAGATTTAAACTTATATGGTGACGTATGGCAATAATTTCTCAATAAAAAAATTTTACAGTGTTCCATGAATAAGAATAAACACTATATCCAGGAGACACAAAAAAATGCATGCTGCTTTTAGAGAAGTATAAGTATTTGCTTATGTTAAGAGCAATAGTAATTTGGGAAAAATGGCAGAGACAGTTTGAGATGACAATGGGACTGTATTCCAGGCAAAGGAATCTAAACTTCATGATAAGAGTATGAAGATCAAGTGAAGATTTTAAGCAGAGACGTGACACAATATCACAGTTAGGCTTCAGAAAGATTACTCTTACAGCAGTGTGGAGGACAGACTGGAAAATCTCCAAATAAAGATTAGGAGACCAGTTAAAACAATGCTGCAGTAATCCAAGCAAAAGTAATAACAATCATGTCAGCTAACATTTACAGAGGATGCATTATGCGCTGACTTCTGTTCTTCATGCTTCATATGCATTGCCTCATTCAGTCCCACTATTATTCTATAAGAATGTACTGTTTCTTTTTTCAAAAGATATGGTCATTTAGGATAAGAGAGGATGATATGCAAAATGCCAAGATCCACATTATTAGTGAACTGAAGAGTCGAGATTTGAACTCAGGTTTGTCTAGCCTGGGATTTCATACAATGCTCTAAGAAATAGTGTTTGACATTGAGAAATAGTACTGCAGATAGAATAACAATATTCTAATATATTTAAAATACATATATATTATATAGAAATATAGATAAGTAGTTGAATATAATTACATATCAAGAAAACAAATGAAATAGACTCCTCAAATTTCTATTTGCAAGAAAATTAAAGAACTTTCTTAAAAAGAGAGCTCAACTCTGGAGAATAAAAATTCAAGATGTAACTTTAGCTCAAGGCTAACAAATACTAAGTGCTAACTGACTGGAAAAACCACTAGGTTGCTAGGTTGCTAGGTTGTTATTAGTTAAATTTCTTAGGCTGGCCCCTAAGGACACATAGGAAGGCAACGTATCTCCTTGTTTTCTTCATAAAAGTCAGTGGGGCATCAGAACAGATGAGAAGCAGTGGCACAGGTCCATGGGAACAGTGCTGGTTGTGATGGCCTTGCAGGACATGGTGGGAGGATCATCAGTGATTAACGGACAACTCCTCCCCATCTAGAGGATGAGCACTGGGGTTCTAAGTTCTGAGTGTAACACAGTAGGTGATTCTACTAAAATAATCACTAGAGATTATAATCTTGCTCCCAGATCAGATGGTGAGTATAAAGGTGAATAGAAGTGCTCAGTCATTCAGGGTTTGGAGAACGTTGCATCTGATCTTTCAGGAAATTCTGACATCAAAGGTGCATGAGTATTGGAAAAGAATGACTCATATCCTAGCCTGAGCAGCTCAGTCATCCCAAATGCACAAGGGTGGAAGAGATGTACAGTGTCTTTGACACATTCTCCTCCTCCACCTAAGATCCCACAGGTGAATCAAAAATTACAGAGGTGCAGGTCTCACCAGCAGACATGAGAAGATCCATGGTGTCAGGGAAGACTGTCACCTCCAGAAGTCATCTACCATTGCCAAAGTGTGGGAGATGTATTAGGTACTGCCAAGGCATCCTTTTTCTTCTGGCTCTGGTATGACAGGAAAAGGTGTCACATACACAGCATGGATCTGCTTCTGAGATTTTGTTTCCAGTGTCTCAGTGACTCGGACAAAGAAATATTCACATCCCCATCATTCCAAGTTGGAATTCTTTAGTGAGGTTCTTAGAGAAAACACAGTTATTATACTGCAAAGAGAATGTAGCAGAGGGTCAGTCCTTAAGACTAAATTCTGTTTGCCCTAAGATTCAGCTACATAAGGGCTTCTCTGGAAGATAGTTGACCAGACTTAGCCAAGGGTGTCACACAGCAAATGATCAGGGAATATAGTGAGGAAGAAAATTAATTTCGGAGACTTTTGGTACACCTGTCACCAGCCATGTACTGTCAGTAAAAGTAACATCAGCATCATCAGCAACAGTAATGAGAAGTCACAATCTCACCAGGGGTCTGGATACCGGGAATCAACGTTTAGTTTGTTTCTCCAGCCTTAATGCAAATCACATAAACATAAGTGGTAGCCACATTTCTGTAATGCTGCAGCAGTGGCCCTAGGGACTTATATAATATGATACTGGGGAGATCACTTACTGTTGATCTCAGAAGCAACTGAAGAAATAAGGTAAAGAGGCTGATAATAGATCTCAAAGAAGTGACAAGTTCTTGAAATAAATATGAGATGGTCATTGGAAATGCTAGGAAAAGTTTAGGAAGCTGTTTCTGGGATACCAGAATTTCCAAAGATAAGACAGGAAATATTGTCTTATGGCCTATTGTATTACCTCAGAAACAGATTTTATTTAGGAGATAAAAACTGTAAGACTGTTTGGATATGGGCAATAAGGGAGATTTGTATGAAAGGATAATAATGTTGTTTTGCTTAGGTGATAGGTACATGGTAATGCTAAAGATAAAGCAGATAAAAATAAAAGATATAATGAAAAGAGTAAATTTAGGGCAGAATAAGGGGGCGTGGCTGCTTTGAAATATAGTGAACTTAACTTTTAACTTGAGTTGTGAGGATTTTTCAAGTGGAGATGGTCATCATGTGGGCTGTAACAGTCAGTAGAGGAATCATAAGTGCAAAGAAAATAAAAATAAAAAGGGCTGATGGGATTGCCAGTATATATTTGGTTATTTGCTGAATGTAAGGAATGCATTCTCAGGGAAATGGTGAAGGGAGAGACAGAATTCTGTGTGCTGAGGTGTAACTGCTTAGTGAGAAAACGTAAACTACTTTGTTTTTTCTTTCTCTTTTTTCTTCAAAATTCTGAAATAAGGCAAAATAGAGGACAAAAGAAAGGTCAAAAGTGTATCTTGAGGGAGAATTAGAACTGCTTTCTAGAGAAATAAGTACAGATGTCAGACTATTTGAATTTAGGATAAAAGTAAAGAGAATTTTCAAAACTATGAGTCAAAATACTACATCACTTAGGCTCCCTTCAAGTGAGACTCTCATCAGTACACGTTTCATCCACATTCCAAGCTTGTTTTGCCTCAATATATCTTCTTTCCAAGAAAGAATCAACATCCCAGTTGCCGTCAAAGTTGAATACCCCATCCTTGGATGCTTAAAAGAACCATGACATGGAGATTAAGAAAAGCACTGGAGGCTTAATTTATCTTTGACTCCCAGAAAACTAGTGATTCCTTGTTGGTACAAAGCAGAGGGAGGATAATCCTAATACGTGGCCGATAGTCACAAGAACATTGCCTTGAAAGGGAGAGCAAGGTGGTAAGCCCAGTGTGGCGGATTCTGTCACCCCTTGGTCTACTCCAGTGGTTCAGCGGTGGCACTCTGCTGACAATTTTGCACTTTGAGTGCCCACATCTCTCTTCTCGTCATCCTATTCAGTTTCAAAGAGGTATTTCATGGAGACATGAAGGAGTTAATGAGCCCGGAAGCCCCCCAAGAAAGGAGACAGGAGCTAATGCACCAATGCCTCTGCTCACTGGCTCATCTCTGTAGGCTAGTTTCTCAGAGTCCCCAGTAGGTGGGAGCCCAGTGGCTCACATGGGTAATTCACTTGGTACTGCATCTTTTATTGGCTTTTCTTCTTTCCACATCTTATTTTCTCTAGTTCCTCACCTGGGCATCCTGAGATCCTCCATATACATTCCTTACACATGAATACTGGCCTCAAGATTTGTTTGGGGGCAAGAACCCAAACTGAAAAAAACCAGTTAAGGTGCCATCTGGCAATGTACCTTAAGAACAACAACAACAACAACAACAACAAAAAAAAATTGTAAATGTTGGGGAGGAGATCCCTGTAAACAAAGATTGATTTCTGTGGTTTTAGTCATGTGACCTAAATCTATCAGTGATGTTAAGATACTTAATACTTAAACCTTACTGACTCTGAGCAATCCTATAATGTATTTGAAAGCCCACAAGTAGTACCTTATTTTACCCCAGAATTGCTCAAATTTTGTCAAATTTTGTCACTTTGGCAGTCCTCACTGCCCCGTCATTGATACTGCTGTTTCTTCTCAGCAGATTCTTGAAACTAGGAAGTTCATTCTCTCCTCCTGAGTTATGTTCTGTGTGGGTAGCAGTTGTTCATGAGTGTGACCTGTTTCAGAGAATTACCAGGAAAGCCCTTCAGTTTAAACACATGGCTCTTCCTTTTTCTTTGCCTTCAAAGCACGCAGGTATCAGATCATCAACACCAAAAAAGGTTTCCACACTGTAATCGCTTTGCAAAAAAGGTGTATCAAACCATCAGGTTGCACAACTTAAAATCACGCAATGTTCTATGTCAATTTTAAGTCCAAAAACGGGGAGAAAAAGATGTCTACACCACTGTCACATTAAGTTCAAAACCATGAGGCCAGTTGTCTAGACTGCTAATGGTGAACACGTATTAGGAATTCTGTCTGATGGATTCATGTCCCTCTGAAGCTTGCCTGCTGACTGGCTGACATCCCTGTAGCACCTACCTAATACTTGCACACAGACACACACACAGAAAAATGCTATTCATATATGTGCACACACATGCACACATCTACAAACTCACAGGAGCATACACACACAGACTCATATGCAAACATGACTCAAGATTCCTTTTGAAGGACTATCACTGCCATTAAGATTATTTTCCCAGTCATGCAGTATCCTCAAAATTAATGAAAATAAGTATTTCCCTGAAGCAAAGACTGTTATCCATATCAAAACTCCAAACATATTTCAATATGGGGCACCGAGTCCCTATTAAAATAATAAAGAAAAAGAGAAAAGGAGGGGAGGGGAAGCGAGAGAAAGAAAAAAAAGAAAGGAATAAATGAAAGAGAACAAGAAATAGAAAACTCAAATGTCCCTACTATGGGAAATGATTAAATAACTATAGAATTATCTATTATGTGGACTCTTAAATTTATTTAGAATCATATCTATAAAGAATTTGCATAGGCATATGACTAACCATTACCATTTAAATAAAAGTAAATAAGATATGAATCAGGATAATCACCAGTACAGTTAATAAAAGTGTAGGGAAAAAGCCAAAAGATATCGACAGTAATTTTTCAATTACATTTGGGCTATAGAAATAATAAAAACGAAAAAAGAAATATTTTCCAGTAATGTGAATTTCCTACAAATGTCAGTTTTATATATATAATATATACAGTATACATGTGTGCATACTTGCAACGTGTATATACACATATATGCATCTGTGTATATGACGTGTATGTTTCCATAGCGAACAAATACATATGTATATATGTATGTGTGTATATATATATACATAAATATGTATATATATTAAACTTAATTGTACCAAGGAGAATGACTGGGACCTGAAGCCTTTCGTCATCTAAATCCTGGTTCTCAGGCACTGCTCCTCATTTCCTCTTGTACAATTACTGTTCTTAGATCCAGGCTTCCATTTCATTTAGAGATTCTATAGAAAGTAGATAATCATTGTATGTGTGTAAGAAAAATGGGCCCCATTTAATATCACACCTCCTTAATTCCTTTAATTTCCCCATTTTCACAGCTCTAGCAAAGGAAGACAGGAAAGTCAAGAGTTTCAATATTGGTTTTTCTATTTCTAAAATAAAAATGATAAATTAGGATTGAGCAATAATGGTGGACTGTTTTACCAAACGGTACTGAGTGAACAAAGATTTCAACACACATATTTTATCTACTCTTTTTTTTTTTTTTTCCAACTAGATTGGAATTCCAAAAAAAAAAAGTATCTGCTCAGGTTGGAGAGATAATTTTTCTCTAAAATCAAAAACAACTGGTTGTCTTACAAGATATTATCCTTACTGTCAGTCTCTAGAGGACTTAGAGGTTCCTAGTACTCACTTTCATCAATCACAAGGGAGATCCAAGCAGTAGGTGCCACAAGAAAAAAGAAAAAGTTCTGCTACCACTGTGGACATCGAGTTCTCATCTCTAATCATAGAAGAGGCCACAGGCACCGTCTGTGTGACAGGCACATCATCTGAACAAAAGAAAATCCAGTCTCTCGCCTTTCTTATGACTCATATAGATTAGTGTTTCAATTGATCTAAACAATTTAAGATCTCACACCTAGTAGCATGAATTAAAGCAGAAGAGGGAAAAGAATAAACATTTCAGATGATGGAATTTCTCTAGATGTAAACTTAATATTTCTCAAAGCCTAAGAACAACTAAAATATATTTCCATGTTGTTTGTAGTTGTGGAATGAGTTCTCCCACATCCCCCTTCAGACATCCTAGAAATGGCATTGGATTTTATAAAGAACATGAAGCATTTAAATTTTTGATTACAGAGAACATTCCTCCTAAGGGAACTGTAGGCACCAGTGAAGGTACTTCAGTATTCCTTGAGTGCTGATGCTGGCATGGCTTCATTTTCATCTGTTGAGATCAATTTCTGTGCACCACTAAGATGATGGCACTTGTGTTTCCAAAGCATCTCCATGTTTGCTTCTTGCAGTGATCTTTATAAAACTTAGATGATAGGACTTTGCAGAATAGATGTTCTTTTAAAAGACAGCTGTTCTAGAATAAAAGAATATTGTCCCCCAATTTAATTTCTGTGGGACTCCATATATATTCTGCTACATTTCACTGTACTCAAAACTCAAAGTACATTAAGACAAACTTGGTGGCCAGGAAACACTGAATGCCATGATAGAACATTTAAAATGAGTTACCAATAGCAATGACTTTTTTTTATACTTTTTATTAGAAGAGTGAGAAATTCCAGTTGTGGAAATGCATTATATAGCACCTGGAAATATGATATCCCCATGGTTGAAAAGGAGGTAAATTTGTCAGGAAAAGGTTGCTTCCAGTTCTTGCAAAATTACTGCTAGCCCAAGGCTGAAATATAAATTTTAAAAGCTAGTGTGTTTAAGTGGGTAGGAATCCACAGATGATCCATAAAATGTACTGACACAAAGGAACACAGAAATTATTGTTCAAGTGAGAGAGATAAAAACTCTAAGGAGGAAAGGGAATAAAGGGAGAAAAGAACATGTGAGGTCTTTAGAAATGCTCAGAATCATGGAAGCTAAATGTGCTAACTGTAAACCTGGGCTAGCTCCTAAGCACACTCCTCAATTAGTGTTCAGATGAGTAGTATGACTGTTATCTCAATCCACCTTTTCCTAATCTCACTAATTGCTTCTAATTGTAGCCTTTACCACAATGCTAAATAATTGATAGATCTCTCTATAGGGTTAACACTCTCCAGTCTCCAAGTGATTGTAAACATTCCTGCCCTCTTAGTTGTCCCTTACCATTCTATTTAATTCTTTGAATCAGCTCTTCTAAAAAAATAATCCTGGAAGTTCCTTCACCACTATTATCACACTTCTCTGTACTTCTTCCATTTTGACTATAATTTTTCAGGTAACAAGATCCCCCAAACAGAAGTATTGTTTATTATTCCAATTGTGACTGTATCTCTCTGTCCTGTGAGGAGACACAGCTCCCCTGCTATGTAATAGGATCCTTCCGAGGATGCTCTAAAATCATAACATTCCCACGTGCCATCACATTTCAGCTTTATTTCTAATTTACTTTTTTCTATTACCATAGGTCTTTTTGACAACATTACTTCCAAATTATTATTTCCCCCTGAATACCTGCTTTCAATTATTTTTCCAAGAACTGTGATTTTCCTCTATTTCACACAGAATTCATCATATGGTTCTTTGTCCATTTATTTAATCACAAGAAAACCATGTTCAGTTATTTTTATATTTGTCAGTATTGGTATTGCTGTTATTTACAGGAATGTGCAAAATACTTTCATTTATTTTTAAATTTCCTTCTTTCATCATATTATTAAAGCTAACATATCAACACTGAAGACTGTATCTAAAGATAAAAATCTTTCACCATTTCTGTTTAACATTTAATATAATTATAAAGGCTTTTTAGTGGTCTCAAGCCCCTTCTAGTTTTGACTTGATGTTATTCCCTTAACCAAAAAAAATTATTCAGATGAATGGATATGGTTAAATAACCAATCGAGAAGTTACAAAATATAGTCATGCACCATTTACAATAGGGATACACATTGGGAAATGAGTCACTAGGCAATTTTATTGTTGGGCAAACTTCATAATTACACAAACCTAGATGGAATAGCCTACTACACACATAAGCTATACATACAGGGACCACTGCTGAATATACAAACCATCTTTAACTGAAATGCCTTTATGTGGCTCAAGAAGAATGCCTATTTATATTTCATACCTGGAAGGTAAGAATTCACTCTTAGTGAGAAAGACCAATATTTTCTCTTCATTTTCTTCAGCAAAAGCTTCCCAAAGCAAGTAAGGTTATAAAAATTCTGAGCTAAACAAGAAGGGATATCTTTATATACCAATGAAGAACTATGTTTAAAAACTATCACAAAATAATATAAAGAAATGCTAATGTATCTTTAAAGTCTTGGTGAAGTAAAGCAACATTAAAGTCATACAAATCCAAATACAACTCTGCAGTTGAGTGAATGTAACTATTTGGGGAGTTAGCCTCGGAATCTTAATTTCCTCAGAGATAAAATAGGTATAATCAACCTGCGTTCACATGTTATGAGGTACAGAAAATAATGTGGATAAAGTAGCATATACAGTACTTTTTACACATCAGTAAGGTATTATTTGTTCAACTGATATGGAAAAATATAAACTTGACTTTCATACCATAATCATTTTATTTTGTTGCTATGATATGCAAAATCTATTAACATGAGTCTAGTATTGCAAATTCTATATCCTGTGCCATTAGTTTGTTTTCAAAAGCTTGTCCAACTTCATCAACCATGGATTTTAGAAGTAAAACTTTGGAAATTAAAGAAATTTTAGTTATGATTGTACTTTCTAATTTCTATTATACCAATATCTGTAACATTATATTTAATTATATTACACTAATATTATATCAATCATATATTTTGCCATAAAAATTCTTTGTTAATGCTTAAATACCATATTTAAATGTTTCTCATTGCAGAAGATTTTGACGTGACCAACATGTAAATCTCACAATAAACATTCCTAATTGCTTTTGTTATTTTAATTCAGGTCTATAATCCAGAAAATCTCAATTATAACATCATTTATCATTATAATTTTAGCTGTATTATAGCAAATATATTGCTTCATTTCTCTTAATATATGGATGATCAATAAAAAGAATGAATGTCACTTAACAAGTTCTCACTAAATGACTTCCATATTAAAATTTTGCATTTAAACATTTTATGACATAATCTAGGTCACCTATATTTTTTAAATAAAGCATCATTATCTGATGGTTATGTCCTTCTCATGTTCACTTTCATCTGCATAGTTGCTCTGATTCCTATTGTCATTCCTCATTGAATCCTCATCCCAAACGTCTACGTGCTGTATCAATGGGTTTCCATCTGCTGTCTAGGCCTCCAGCCTCCTTCTCATCAAAAACTACTCCTGTCAAAATAACCCTACTAGAATATTTTAGACTGCGTAACCTTCATTAAAACATTTTCTGACTTCTCTTTGCCGAGAGCAAAACATATTTCATAGAACATTCACCCCACAAATACTCCTTACAAACACTTGGAACATGTTGCAAAACACAAAACACTTCATTCTCTCTTGAAAAGTCACAACGAAAGTCAGTATAACAAAATCTCCAAAACTGTTAACTCCTACTTTCCAAAAATTTTGGCCTCAGAATTCATCTTTGTATGAAATCCCTAATTTGTATATCTAATTTTGATCTGTGATAAGCTCAGTAAGATTAATCTAACCTAAAAAGAACTTTTAACACTTACTTCCCTTAAATTGCTCATACTCATACATTCCCCACTCACCCAATTGCTCATGAAAAGCTTAGATATCATTATTAATCCCTGTGCTACTCCTCTCTATCACATTCAAGTCATTAGCAAACTATCAGTCCCATTTCATGAATACATTCTAAATCCAACACCATCATGCCTTAAAAAAAAATAATAATAATAATGCTGATAACAAGCCAGTGAATAATCCTCATCATCACATTCCAGTACTAGAACATCCTTCTAAATGATTTCTCTTCATTCATCGGATCATCAAAATTATGAAATCTACAAAAAACCTAGATGAACTAAAAATACAAAACACAGGTAAATATTCAGAAGTGTAATAGCTGGATAATATATGTTCATAATTTTTGAGTAATATCCATGTTATTTTTCATGATGACCGTGCCAGTTTACACTCCCAATAACAGTGCACGAGGGTTATCTTTTCTCTATACTTTTGTCAACACCTTTTTCTCATTTTCTTATGTATGCCATTGTCACAGGTGTGCAATCTTATTTTCTATGTGCCTTAATAATACAAAAACACTAATTTGAAGAGATAAATGCATCCTTAAGTTCACTGCTGCATTAGTTTCATTAGCAAAGATATAGAAACAAACTAAATGCCTATCAATGGATAATTATTCCATTTTCAACAGCATGGATGGACCTAGAAGACTTTATGCTAAGTGATATAAGCCAGAGATTAAAAAAAAAGATAAATATCAAATGATCTCACTCATGTGGAAGAGAATGAAACAGAAATCTCTGCAGGCAGAAGGAATGATTTCATGCAGAAATTTATTTCTATTGAGAATAAAAAGCACCAAAAACAATGGCCACTATGTGGACAAATACAAAAGTATGGGTTTGAATTTTTAGAAAACTTTCAAAATTCTGATCAGATTTGTAATTTAGTTCATAGACTCATAGTCTTGAAAGTCGTGCTGAGACATCTAAGATGTTAGCATTAGAGGAAGCTGAGGAAAAGATATACAAGAAATCATGGTTCTATTTTTAGCACATTTCTATAAATCTAAAATCCATTCTAAATAAAAACTGAATCAAAAAATTAAACTTACTCTTTAAAGCAAAAATAATGTATGTTGGGGATTCTGACATATGTAAAAGTAAATGATTAGATAACAAAACTTAAAGGACAGGAGCAAGATATGAATTTGCACTATTAGAAGGTTCTTTCATTAAGTGGCATAACATTATTGGAAAGTGGACTATGCTATATTAGAACGTTTTTAGGAAATAAACCATAAAGTAATTTCTAAAAGTACATAAACAAATAAAAAACAATAGTTATGTCAATAGTCAAGATAAAAAGAAATACTAAAAAAAAAAAATATTTAGTTAATCCAAAAGAGAGTTCTGGTCAAGAGTGAAAAATAGCAGATGGGACAAATAGAAAACAAAAAGCAACATGATAGGTTTAAATCAGTCTTTCATATTAAATGTAAAATTCTAAACATGCCAAAGAAAATGCAGGGTTATAAAACAGGTTTGAAAAATTATAAAAGTATTGAGATTATGGAGAGTGCATTCTCTGGTCCAAATATAATTAATGAAACCATTACAGAAACTTTTTTTATCTTAATACTGAGGCATGTGGTGTTTTGTCCTTGTCTTTCTCTAGTTACTAGAATGCCTGAAGCTGACCTTCTTAAAGTAGGTGGTGGATACTGGAGTTTCACTAATTCAATTCCTGCACCCACCATCATGTTCAATTAGCCATGCTCCACTCATCAGATTAGAACACTAACAGCTTCAAATGCATTTGCTGGCAGCTAGAGAGCTAGAAGAGTCCTAAATTCTGCTGTCCACAAAAGACATCAGGAGGAGCAGTCATGAATGGGGAAATGGGTTCTTCCTGCAAGCAGAGGCCTGTAATTCTTCCAGACAAATCAGCTGAGGCTTGAAAATTTGATCTGACATTTAAGTTTCTCTCTGTATGAGCCAGTGACAGTAATATCTCTGATACAGAAGCCAGTTCTTTGATGAGAATGGTTATTTCATCTGGCAGCTGATATACCTCCTTTTATTCAGAACTAGCTTCCTGAAATTCCAGAGTAAGTTACCAAATAACGTACAATAAATCCTTGTTTGCTGGATTAAGCTTGCGATGAAGAATCTTGACCAACAGGAGCTTCCAGTGTTTGCCAGAGACCTCCATTCCCTATCCACTGATGTGGGTAATTTCACATCTGCATTTCTGTTTATGAGGTGATTGCAATTCCTTAAAATGGCCATTTCAATCTTCCTGTGGCTCCTGGGAATCTGCCAGGACATCTTCCATCTATTTCTGTCTAGGTCTCATTACCTACTCACTTGGGCTTCTTGGAGAGGATCTGAGGGAATTATAAACAGGAAATCTCTCATCTACTCCGTACATTTTTAGTTCTTAGTAAATGTTAACACAAATTTCATACTCATAAAATTGTGGGAGTGGAGGCTGAACAAATATAGCAACCAATTTCTTTTCTACTGTCAGAGAGAATAAACTCCAGCCTTAATCTCTCATTTTCAAATGTCTCAGTATTGGCGCACCCTGGTGGAGCAGCGGTTGCCTCTGACTTGCCTCTGAAGGACGCAGGTCACATACCTCTGGTCTCCAGTTCCACTTCCAGGGGAAAACAACCACTGTGAACAAGTAAAATGGAAATAAAATAAAGTGCCTCATCCTTCTCTCTCTCTTACTGCCTGTCTGTCTACTCACTGCATTCCAGCCTGCAAGTTTCCTTTAAATTTAAAAAAAAAAAAAAAAAAAAAGTCAGTATTTTTAACACCTGTCCTCTATGGCTCCCAAAGAGCTTACAGAATCGCTAAGAACAGACATAAAATCATGTCTGGATGCAACAAAGCCTGAATGATAGATAGCATCTGAGGTATGCTCACCCTCATATCAAGCTCTCTGGTTGACTGAAACCCCTGTAACTTGAAGAAAGGAGAGAAGTCAGCATACTTTCTCATCCTCCTGGAGACAAGGGCAGGACCGACCCACCTCAATCATTCTCACTAATTCCAGACTCTGTTAGATTCTCTAAGTTCTTTTAAAGGCTATACGTGGAAGCAGAGGTGTTTCTTAAAACCAGTTCTCAGCTAATTTGTTAGAAAATCTTGCTTAGGTGGTCTATAACTTTAATTTGGGGTGTGAGAATATCGGCCACGTAATTATTTGGTTCTCGGTTTCTGGAAATAAGTGAAAAATCAGGTGCAGGAGTCATTTACCTTTATATTCTAGATATTTGACTATATTAATATTCCCTGTCCTAGCCAGAAAAAAATCTGCTTAAACCCACTTCTCATTTCTGTTTACTTTCTACTCACTGAAATCGACTCTTAATTTTAGGTGTTATTATTTTATTAGGAGCCATTTTTAGATGATGACTGTGTATTTGGAGATAACTTTGTATTTCAAAGTCTTTACCATTTCTTGGTTTTTAGACAGTGATGGACACTCTAAACACAGTACCAGTACTTCACTCCTTTTTTTTTTCGTGGTAGACATCATTGGTCATCTCGGTGCTCCTTCTAAGTCATTGGATAAAATCTTTTCACACATCTCTGAAGACAACTGTTATCAACCAATCATTACTGACGCATGAAAATTATTTCACATCCTTTAATTTTTAATCTATATATGCACACATACACACACGTATATATACACATATATACACATATATACACATGTATATATATATATATATATATATACACATATAATCCCCCAAAAATCAAGGTAGCCAGAGGGTATAAATCAAGCGTGTTTATATCCCTAATACTGAAGACAAATTAGACCTCAGCAATGTTTGATGCTTTTTACAATGGCTTTTAGCAGTGATTGACTTTTAGCTCTTATTCTCCTGCTGTTTGTCAGTCTTTTGTAGCAAACACATACTAAGATTCTAATGTATTTTAATGTTTTAATTTTTAAGTGGGTGACAGATGATTATTTCATTTTTAGACATTTTGTATGTTTGAAATATTTCATCTTTTTTTTACAATAATGTGATGAAGAACAAAATCCCAAGGAGTAGAATTCCCTACTGTAGTTGATGGAGCCATGCAAATGATCTTAGACACATTTAAAACACACATATTCTAGTAGAACAAATGGAAGTCTAGGTACATTTTGCTTAACAACAGAATAGAAGAAGTATGTATCTATAGCACACAGAACGATAGTCACAAGGGCAAAATCAAGCTCCTGATACTTTCTTGTTCCAATTTTACCATGATATAAATTAGAGATCTTCATGGTTAGAACATTCAAAATGCAATTAACTACTCCATTGAGAATGCTATTTCTATGAAAAGTAATAACCAAACAGATACTCAATAAAAAACAGATATGAGTCCCACTCTTTCCATATTTAGGAATTAGTAGACAAACTATTGATGGAAGATAATTTTGTGTATGTCTTATTTATTCCCAGTATCTACCATGCTGTCTTTTTACACACACACACCACACACACACACACACACACACACACACACACACACACACACTTAATGATTATTTTCTAACTTTCATTAATAAGAATATTTCCTGGTTAGATTAAATTTTCATTGAAATATTTTTCCATTAAGAACATGCCTAAGGTTGGGGCTTGTAATATTCAGTTATGTATTCCTCAACACTAACCCTAAAATGTTCTTTATCCAGAGTAAAACGGTTGACTGAGAAAATGTGATTTTATTCAAACTCTAGTATTCATGATTATATAAAAAATTATCTCCCAAATAAGCCAATCAGAAAGCTTAGAATCCCCAAATAAATTTAATTGGTCTGAATTCAGTTATCCTGAGTAATAAGCATTCTTTTGTAAACATATGGGAAAGATCATTCGATTTATGCATTTATTCATAAAATATTTATTGAATGTCTACCAGCTAAGCTGCTGGTGTTGCATATTTTGTGGCAGCAAAAATTGTGACACGAAGTGCAATAAAAATATCTTTGGAAAGATACATAAAATCAAGATTGTTATAGACAATCTCTCCTTGGACTTTTGACAACTACACTAACATCCTTCTTCAAACCCTACTGATCTTTTAAACCCTACTTATTGTTTGCAAATGCTTGAATTTACTGCCTTGTGTGTGTGTATTCACATGTCTTATTTCTGTTTGCTTATCTAATCTCATTCCCACCTTTTAGAGATAAAATTATCCCACTTTGGCAATATCTCATTATGCCACTTCACTTTTATGAAAGACACTAGTTCCTGTTTTCATTAACAGAAGGCAATCCCAACAGAGCTTTCAGTTTTCAGACAAAAGACAAAAAGTAAACTAGAGTTTAGTGTCTGCAGTCACTCTAGAGACAGCACACCCCAGCAGAGAGTGGCACTACCAAATCCTTCCCAGGGAAGTTTTTCATACAGGCTATGTATGTATCATGTCATTGCTGCTTTTACAATGTGTTAATGTCATTTTAGGTTTTGTGTGTACCTGGTATGTGTAGCAGGTTATTTTGGAGGTCTGGAAACTAACTTGAAAATTTTCCCACATAAAGTAATGGTAATAGTTTCTTTCACTGATGCCCTTTTGATTTAGAGAAGCTTTCATCAGCATAGTCTCCTTCCAGAAAGCAGGAGAAACCTGTACTCTGCAGTCATGGTCCCCAATCTGCTTTTTTTTAGGACATGGAGTAACACCTGATGAGTCATCCAGACATTAAATTCTGTAAGACTAGAAAGAAAAGAGTCAGCATAGGGTGGGGGGAGTAGTGAAAAGAGGTTGCATCAAGGTTCACAAGGAAAGATAAAGATAGTGGGTATTAGCAGGGTGAATAGGATTTTAAAAGGTTCAATTAAAAGCTAGAGATACCTCAGACATATAAGACTGCTGAGCTAAGGCAGGCGGACAGTCTGATCAATGAGGTCAGTTAAAGGATTTGGACAGACCAGTCTGTCAAGGGATGCATGTGAGTATTTGAAAGATGAGTGACAAAGACCCCACCCACCCTAGTTATTACCGTGCAAGTACGTGCTGCAAACTACACAGTACAGCAAAATAGTTTCAGAATCCTTCCATCTTTACACAGACTTCTCTTCATATAGTGGAAGGTGTGAGTGGTCTTCACTAGTCTATCGAGTCATTTCCAGGGCTCCAAGCTCCAAGAAGTAGCAGAAGACAAACAACAACAACAACAAAAAATAAAACACCTCTTGAAAAAAAGTCCACGAAACCTCCATAAGAATGAAACTCAATATAAAAATGTTCTGGGTAGGACTTAATTTTCTTTGTTGACAGGGTTTATTCAAGCTATTTTCTCCTTTTGCCTATTTCAAAAGGACTCTCAGTTGCCTAGTAAATGTTTCTGGCACAAAGTGACATCCTTCTCTCCTTTTATGATCTCTCACACAGACTGCACCTAATAATTTTTACTATATTCACTGTAAGAATCATTCCACTACATTTCAATTATGTACATTAAAATGCAATGTATTTTCTCCATTACTCTCCCTTGCTTATGTTCCTAACTTTACTTTTTATTAGTGTACAAAATCCTGTTCAAGGTGGATCATTTTCCTACCTTAACTCCTTATTTTTATTTTCAGGTCAAAATCACTAGCCAGATTTCATGAATTCTGCTGTATAAAGTATAGTCTAAGTATGCTAAATTTATTCATCATACAGACATTCTTTTATACACTTATAAGTGTATTATATAATATTATATGTCTTTGGATTACTTAACACTTCTTTTAAAAATGTCATTTGATATTTAAAATTCCCCCAAATATGCTATGTTTGACTCCATAATATTAACACCAGCAGCAAATATTGTTTGAACTAATAAATAACTTCCAGGTTTAGGAGACAATGTGTCTTCTTTATGCCTTTGAAAAATGTTCAGTTTACTTGCTTCTTAAATCAGACAATTTATTATGCAGGAAGCTTGTTGAAGCACTAATGATACCTCTATCTATAAGAATTTCAGAAACTACCGGGAAATACAGACCAATGAATCTTACTTCCATACTAGGAAAGCTTGCTTATTCAACCAGCATAATAAATAATCAATGTAAATTCAGTGTATGCTGAAGCAGACATTATCTAGAAAGGAAAAGAAATGAGATCAGATCTGACTACTTTCAGACATAAAATAAGCATGTTGAAAACAAGTAGATTTGATTTATATTCCTTCCAAATATCTTTTTAACCTAAACTTTGATCTTATTACAAGCCTTTATTTATCTTTATATACACAATGGTTACCTCAGTAATTAAAATCTGTTATGTGCTCAAAAGATGACTAAAATTAATCAGAACACACTAATAAAAATGTAATTGAACAACACCAGAAATTTTAAGTATAGTTGCTTTTGTCAGAAAAAAAAAAAAAGAATTTCAGAGAGATAGAAATTTGTAGGCGTAAACATTAACTCCTCAGAGAGTGAAGTATAGGCTATTGGGTCCACAAGGGCATAGTATAAGGCAACATATAGCAAATATGTTAAGCTTGAGAAGAGATGCTTTTTCACTTAGCAAAATTCCAACCTAATGGGGAAAATTTACAAAAATGTTGTTTCAAGTGTGTGAAAAATAAACTGGTAGATGACTTTCAATATGAGCAAAAATCATATAAACTGCATACAATGAAAGTGTATGAGCTGTCCATTCTGAACCAGCATTTATTAGACACATGACTGCTTGCGCTGTGCCTGTACTAGGGCCCTTGGAAAAATTTCTGTTCTTTAAAATACTTCCATGTGGGCCACTGAGGATAATTAGCCTATACAAAAATCGGCATAAACTCTTGGGTACAACTTAGACAGCATCATCAATCATTCTCATTAGAAGCTACCAAAAATTCATTATATTCATTACAGACTGTTCTTCAAAAAGGATTTCATGTTACTGATACTTTAAATGTATTGTTACCACCAAAGTGTCAAAAATTATTTATTTTCAAGGGAGATGCTCAAACCAACATATATGTGGACAGATTATATTTATACACATACACACACACACACACACACACACACATACTGGGTGAAATATCTATACTTGAAAAAAAGTCTAAGCCAATACAGATGCCTGGTGAGGTCAACAGAAGTGCAATACATCAGTGTTCTCCAAAGAAACAGAACCAATATCCTCTGGAAAATGTGTGTTTACTCTTAATGTCTTCAACTGATTGGATAAAGTTCATTCACAATTTGTAGGGTTACCTCCTTTATTTAGAGTCAACTGATTGTAAATGTTAATCACATCTCCAAAACACCTTCACAGCAAATCTTGACCAATGTTTGACTAAATAGCTGACATCATTGCCTAAATAAGTTGACACATTAATTACCACAAAGAACAAAAGTAGCTAATATTCTACTTTGTGAAGATAAACAAAAGGAAAAGGGAAATTTCAGAAAATAAAATGATAGAATATGTGATTTTCTCTTTTTCAGTATGATTTTTGTAGAACTTCATACCTGTAATCTTAGAACGATAATATGAGATATTTACACATAGTCAAATATCTCAAAATTTGATTGATCATAAAGTTAGAATCAATGACTCTCAATCACTTTTGCTTTTGCTGCACAAAATCAATTACTAAAATAGAAGAATAAGTAAGACATTTTCTTAGGAAAATTTACTATACAGATGGTGTTCTTTTAGACTAAGATGGATGTGACATGCCCAGGTGGAGCAGCAGTATGATCTGTCATTTCCAGGAAAGAAAGGACCACATTCATCTCAAGCACTTGAATTTGTGTCCCAGAGCCTCAGGAGCAACCATGGTAAACAATGAAATAAAATTAAAGTACAATGCTTCTGCCTTCTCTCTCTTTCTGCCTGCTTGCCTGCTTGCCTTCATTCCTGCTGGCACCTTTCTTTAAAAACAAAAGTAATAAAGATGCATATACTGATATTCCCAAGACAACTAAGCTCTATTTTTCTCCTAATATCTGTGGTTTAAATGAATAATTTGTGTCCTTATTTTAACCTTACGATATCTGGGGTTCCATTTGATTTCTCTGCAAGCCAGAATTCTTAAAACAGGCAAAAATCACTCTGCCAAAGAATACGATGTCATAGTTCTATTATCTATTACCATTTTTATTACAGTCATCTATATACATTGCTTCAGTTGATATTTGAAATTATTTGATACTTATCATTTTCTAGATCTACTGTCAGAAGTATTGGAGTTCCTTTATCAGGACTTCAAGCATATCTGGATTCCAAAATCTAATTAACTGCTTGGGTTTACAAGTTTCTAGATATTCTCTGCTTATAATAACTAATTTTCTACTCGAGTACCTACCAGTTTTTTTTAAGCTCATTTGCGTCCCAAATGACATTGTCTTGGCTATTTTTAGCCACAAAATCTCACGATATGGCCTGTTGTCACTTACTTTAGTGCATTTATCTAACCAATCCTTAACAAACCCTTCAATGTTTATTTTCTACAGAGTTTGCCACTGCTGAAAGATATTACACCAAATGAACTAGTTATTTTGTCAATACCATCCATAATCTTCCATGCTTCATCAAAAGCAAGCATTACATTTTTCTCATAATGCATGTGTCAAAAGGAATATGTTTTCTGATTATTTGACTTAAACATTTTCCTGACTAAAACAAATAATGGATGATTCTGTAAGGTTTTAACATGATTTCTTTGCACTATACTGGAAATTGTAACATCCAACTCAATCCAATAAAAATAACCTTTGGCTCTGGACATTTGGGTCAATGATACACCTCAGGACAAATGAGCAAACTTCACTATGTCTAAATCTTAAAATAATACTGTGTCTCTGACTATCTCACAGTGTTGTTTATTCATTCACACATATTTAATTGAATTAACATCTGGTCACAACTGTCCTAGACACTACGCTATGAGTTCAGAATAGAAGGTAAACAAGATAATTTCCTTAAACTTAGGAACTTTACCAAGTGACAGGAGGAATAGAAGTAAACAAACAAAATACATGTTTATATTACCAAGAAATTGTGATAAATATTATGAAGGAAACGGTCACTATTCTATAGCAATCAAGTTTTTAAAGGGGAAGTGACTGCTTTAGACTGGTTGGGCAGGAAATTTCTCTCAGAGGAAGTGATTTGGGGGCTTACGACTGAGTAAGAGGTATCCACGCAAGCTGAAAAATAATATTTTAGTCAAAGAGAACACAAGGTCGAAAAAAGGATGGAACTTGGAAAGGGATCAGCAAGGAGATAGTGGCCAAGACCAGCCTGAGAGTGGCCAGATCAAATGGGAGTTTACGAGCAGCTCTTAATTAAATTAAATTGCTTAATCAAGAAAGAGCGTAATGCAATTTCTGTTTTTAAAAGATCATGTTGACAATAGAATATAAAATAAAAATGAAGGAAAATATAGAAAGACTGTATGGTAGCAGTAAAGACAAGGGAGAAAGCGATTTTGAGACATAAGCTGATGAGTAGAGCAAGAGCCTTTAAGCACAACTGTACAGGTCGCCTGCTGCACAGGGAACCACACTGAAGAGAACATCGCTGATACTGCAGACAGAAAATGACTACATATTCCCATTAATAAGAACTGCTAATGAATCGAGGAGGAAGATAAATTAGAAAATGGGATCAAGAAAGAGACATGTTTCTACTTGAAATACTATGCGAAGCATTTACTTTAGTTATTATTGTGAACGTCATAAAGATGTCACTTTGAGGGTGGGGAAACATATGAACTAACATTTTTGTTAAGTTTCAGTTGCCTATTAGATATCCAGGAAGAATGCCCTCAGGCTGGTGACTGAATATTTGCATATGCAATCAGAACATTCAGGGTTTAAGACACAAATGTGACAATGATCAGTTTATAGATTATATTCAAACTATGATTGGTTTAGATCATCGAAGGAGAGTAAGAAGAAAAACAGACCCAGGACTGAGTTCTAGAGACTAGAATATTTAGAGGTGGAGTTAATTGGAGGACACAGAGACTGAAAATAGTTGCCAGTAGATAAAGGAAAAGAAAGTCATTTCATAGAAAACCCAAAAGGAAAGTATTTCCAGAATGAAGGAGTAGTTGGCTGAGTTAAATTCCCTTAAAAAGTCAAGAGAGATAAAGACAGAGAATTGCCCTTTATGCTTCATAATACTGTAATTGATGACTGCCAAACTATGACACTGGAGTAGTAAGGAAAGAAGCCAACTTGGATGAGGTTGAAGAATAAGTAGAGGTGAGAGTCAGATACATAGTTTTGCCTTGAAAAATAGAAGAGAAACAGGATTAAAGCTAAGTGGAAGATGTGAGATTGAAGGAGAGGGTTTAAAATTCAAATGAAATTACTATAGGTTGAGAGTACAAGTAAAGGAACTGGACCTTGATAGGAGCAAGGGCATTTCTTCACATACAGAAGGAGAAAAATAAGAGACAGGACAGTTAAAAATGCAGATAAGTTTGTTGACTTGGATGGGAAAACGAAGCACTTGCCATCTGCTTTTATTTGATTAATGAGCTGTGAGGAAGGTTATCAACTCAGAATGTGTGGACTACATAAAGTGTGGGAAGGTTAAGGGGAAATGAAATGTTTTTTAAATAAATCTTTCAAGGAATGGAAAAGAATATTAACTATGGAAACCCAAAAGTATTGCTGGGAATTAGTAAGTATTGTTCAGATTTGTGATAATTAAAGTAAAATCAGTTATCCCAGGTGCATGATTTTTCTCCCCTGGTAGTTTTAGCTGCTCTGCTGTAGGTATGGAAAAGATAGATGATTATAACAAATAATACTAGAGCTTTTACAAATGCATATGATAGGAAGAGAGAGGAGGAAAGTTATTCAGAATATCCACAAGGAGATAATCATAAAAATGAAATGCAGTAACCAAACTGGATGTAGAAGGAACAGGAGGGAGTTACGATTCTTTGTAACTAGGATTTGCATGTGGAATGGTTCCAAGAGATGATACCTGGATTGGAAAAAACAAAACAAAACAAAACAAAACGTATCTTTTGCAGAATACAACCAGAAGGAGCAAAGAATAGGACACAGAGATAATTTCCTGAGAGAATGAGTAGTAAGGTAGCAAGAGTGTGAAGAGAAATGGGGGCAGAGCTGATTGTGGACAGTAGTAAGGCAGTTGGGTGGTCCTGAAGAAACAACCGAGGTTGGAGATCATCAGTTTCATGTGGCACAAAGTACTCATGTGTATAGATTTTCTGGGGAAGTTTTCAGTGTCAAGATTTTGAAATAAATAGGTAAGTTTGATTAAATGTTCGAAAAATTTAAAGTAGGTACAATGAGATAACAAATGCTAAGTAAATATGATATTATCATTATTCTTCCATTACTGTTTCAGAACATATGCGAATACCTCAGCTGAGTACAAGGAGGAGTCTCTTGCTTCCAACGGTATGTCATAGTCACCTCTTTCAGGTCTTCTCTCTGGTCCTTCTTCTCTCAGACATTGAGTTCAGTCAAAGTATTTCACAACTGAAAGAGCTCTGCTTCTTTCATCGTCTTCAGTCTAATTTTCTTTGGGTTAGCAAAACTGGATGTTTTCCGGCAGAAAATAAACATTTCAAAGTAGTCGTATCTTTTTTTCAACTGTTTAAATATAGACTTAAATGCAAGATAATAATATTTCCGAACAGTTATATGGCAGTTTCCTCACAGAGTCAGAGTCTAAAAAGGCATGTGCATGCACTACAAGCTTGTTCACCAAATTTCGTAATAGCAGAACTAAAGGGCACCCTAGGTAGCCTAAAAGCTGTAGTTATAAAACAACAAAAGTAAAGTACTAATTTACACAGCAGGCAGTAAGCTCATGAAACTTACTTCCCCAACTGGTGGAAAAGCCAAAAATATAGCTTTCTATAAATTTTGAGATGATAAATTCATAATAGGTTATTAAAGAGACTTGAATGCTTGGTATGCAATAATAACTTTTCATGTATTAAAATTAGGAGGAACAAAATAGATTTCTGCCCCCACAAAAATTCTTATACCTATCAAAAAAAAAAGTTTTGAACAAAAATGCCACATGCCTAAAGAATTGGTACATTTCGTTCTTTTCTGATAATACTTTGCATATACATGCAAAGGAAATACCAAGCAACACAAATATTAGCAGAATATCATCATTTTACTTATGGGACACTTGCATTTTTACTAGTTTAAATTACATGCATAGGTACCTATAAAAATAATACATCTTGAAGTTTAATAAAATATAATGTAAATGTTGATAACAATGTGATTCGGTGAACGTGGCATAGATAATGAATGATTATAATTTTAAAGACTATTTTTCACTCCTGAGAAAATAATTTTAATCTGTTAAAAGATAGAGGAAGTAATAGCATATGTTGAATATACGATGGCTTAAAAATATGGCATTATGAATGAATGCAATTTCTCATCCTGCTTCAAACAAAGCAGATGTTGAACCAATGTAAAACAATAGTTACTACATTATTAAGACCAGTAAAATAAAGAACAAAAAGTGCCAAAATCTAAGAAGGAACTCACACTCAGAGCTTGACAAGTGTGTACAGACTATATAATGGTCCTGTGGTTTCCTAGAACCTCATGCATATATGAACAACTCATTAGGGCTAAATTTTAAGCTCCAGATAAGGACAGAATATTTTAGGCTCTGTAAAATAAGAAACAAGAATAAATATCACTGCAAAATGAATAGACAGACAGACAGACAGCTAAATGATATATAGATAGGTAGATAAATAAACAAATCAATTTATTTTGAACTATAAGAACCAGGCTTTGTAAATTCTATTTTATCAACACAACATATGAATTGACCAATAGTCCTTCAAAAATCATTAATAATTGAACTCAACATCTATAAAATACACATTCTTTATTTACTTCATATGGCAAATTTACATTTATATCTTCCACATTTATCCACAGAAATGTTATTAAAAATTTTAAGACACTATTTTTGCATAAACATCAAATTACAAGTAATGTCTTTTAAAAGATGCACAAAATCTCTACCCACAAAAATATAAATTTATCTATATGAGTGAAAGAACTAAATTAAGTAGTAGGACACATGTTCATTTATTAGATAACTCAATGTCATAAATATGTCAAATTTTTCCACATGGATTTATAGATTTAACATAATCCCAATCAAAATATCAAAAGATTTGCTGTGGGAAATTAACAATTTTATTCTAAGATTTTTAGAGCACTTGTGGTATACAGAAAGGAAAAGAAGCAGACAATACATAAAGGTACTCCAGTAGCTAGAATTTTTATTTCATTTGGTTTTATATCATTAGTTAAGTCTAATGTATTTTGGATAGTCATTATAATAAAAGATATCTCTGCCTTATTCTTGATTTTAATGGAAGTATATCTCACCTCTCATCATCACATTTCTGTGGAATTTTGAATCATATTCTTTACCTCAAGGACATTCTTAATAGACTATGGGAGTATCAAATTTAGTTCTACTTTGCTGAAAATTCACATTTAATAATTTGTGTTTATTTTCCTACTTATATTTTCTTCTCAGTACATTTAATGAATTTCCTAAATTTAATTATTTTTTCATTTATAAGAATATAGAAGTCATGATATATTAGCCATATCGTTATTTCACTATATTGTTGAATCTATTTACTAACATTTTTTTTAGAATTTTGCACTGGTTTATTAATCAGTATATTTTTATTGTTTATTTCAAGAAATCTTCCTAGTATCATACAGCAATTTCCCTTTTACAGGAATTCTGTTTTATCTTATCTTTGGGTTTTATTTTTATCTTTAATATTTTGACATTTCACTATATATTTTGTCAGGATCTATTTCCTTTCATTTACATTATGCACATACAGCAAGTTCTTTAACCAAAAAATATTTTTTTCATCTTTAGAATTAATCTTTTATCATTCTTTCCATTTTTTTCTTTATTCTCTATACCTTAAGTAGATGTTTGAATATTTTATTTATGTCTCAAGTTTATCATTAAAACATTTTGTTCATTTGTACCACATTCTGTGAAAACCTTTTTTTTGTTATTTTCCAATCCATCTTCCATCCAACTTTATTCATTTCATCTTTTGAGTTTTAAGTTTTCAACTATCATTTTTTTAATTTCCAAGAATTCTTTAGTTATAAAATCTCTCAGATATATCTGAAATTATTCACTATACTTAGTGATTTTATTTTTCTTTAATTTATTTGGATACCAACATTTCATATTTTGAGTTTCATCAAACCTTGGTGATTTTTGAGTGATGGTTTACTTTTGCATTTACAAAATGTGATATAGGCTTTATGTGATTATGGTTTTGTTTATATAGGCTATTTATGATGATTTGGAGAAGGGGACATGATTTACCACTCTGAATTTTTTTTCAGTCTTAAGGGAGGGAATTATTTTCATTATGTAGGTCAGTAACTATCCATTGCCTTGTTCTAACTCTCAGATCTAGTATCAGCATTTTCTTAGTCTCAATAAAAATAAATATCATGCCTGGAATGTAGTAGAGTGAGAAGAAAAATGAAAACATCAATACCTAGTTGTTCCAAACACAGCTCCGCAGTTATTCATCATAAGAATTCTTTCAGCATCCACTTTGTCCCTGCTATTCACCTAGAGAAGGCTGGTCACCTCAAAGGAATCCTTCCTTCCTTGGAAGCAGTTTTCTCCTACAAATACCTTTAGCCATTTTGTTCTCCATTGCTCTAATTCAGGCTAATATCTGCCTTGTAGGAATTTCTAAGAATCTGATACAGTTATGAAATCCATTTTTATTTATTAGCATAAAGAAGAATTAGTACTTGGGTTCAGATCTTTCTTTTCAGCTTAAGGAATGTGAAGCAAGAGCAGAAGTAGATGAATGCCATCTACCATCTTGTTCTTACTAAATTTTGGTATCTAGCATGGATGCAGTAGTTTTTCATTTCATTCATTCTCAGTGACACCCAAGAAGTATGCATGCTATCTGTAAATAACATTTGCTTATCATTGCTAGTCCTTTTATTCCTTGATTATGTGCTCTGTCATTGACTTCTGTGAATTATTTTGCTTTAATGATCATAAAGAACCTATGAATCATAAGACTCCTGTAAATGCTAAATAAAATTTTAATTGCTCAAAAAAAAAAAACCTTTGAAAATTTGAAGGAAATATGGCTCTCTTTTCAAGGAAAGTCACCTTAAAAGAACTATGTAATATCCTCTGGATAAGTTTCAGCACAGGAATCTTGAGCTATAAGACATTTTTCAAATGTGCATCTTTCTAGAGTAAACATACAGACATATAGTAATACAGAATATGTATTTCTCAAATATATAGGTAAGTATCTATTTCAAAGAGTAACTTCATTAAACAAGTATATTTCCAGGAAGTCTGAACTTTGTAGAAATGTTCTTTCAAATACTAAGTCTATTATTTTCATTCTTTTTACCATGGAAGAATGTTATCTGCTGAGTTATGTAAGACTACTCTACCATCCCCAAATTACAAAGTGAGTTTCTATATCCCTATTCTATGACATGTATTAAGCAATGTATAATAAATATATACAACATGTCATTCTAGACTACAATTACATTAAAAGCAGTTTATAATTTAAAAGCCTGACTATAGTACAGATAATATTGAATTATTCCATTTAAATTAAGAATTATTTCAAGTTTTGAACTAAGAATGGAGATAATTTAGAGGTATGAAACCAAAGAGATTTTAATTAAATGTGGGATTTACTCAGAAAGTCAGGGACTTACTTTTTTATTCATAAATCTTGAATGTATGCTTAGATAGTACTACTCTACTTTTGGTGTCCCATATCATAATTCTACTTCCAAGCCATATAATCTTGCAAACATTAATTATTTTAAATAGTATATGTCATATGCTAAGAATTAAGTAAGACAAAACACATTAGGCACTTAGAACAATGCCTAACAAGGATAAGCTCATAATATATACTAGCTATTATTATTATTATTTATTATTATTATATCCCATTATTCTGTCAAAGAATTCCAGATTACAGAAGAGCCATTTCTTCTGAGAAAAATATTATGCTTTCAGAGTTATTTTCTGGCAAGAATTAAGTAAATAGAAACATAGTAGTATTAGTGAAGTCCACATTATAGAAATATCATTGAAACACATGCAATATTAATTTTTTGTGTTGTGAGCTGTACTGAAGTAATTTTTTTTAACTCACTAGGTGATGTGTGTTTTGCCCTCAGTAGCTTTATAATAAAGATATGACTTTAGTCAGACATGCAGCATCAAATTTTACAAGCATTCACTACTAATTGACATTAAACTGGGGGCAGTAGATGATATGTCAAGCTCAAAAAAATATCAAAAAAACCACAAAGGGAAAATAAAGTGCAGGGCATAATCCACAGCAGAAAGAAACCACTGGAGACATTGATTTTGGGGCTGGGGGTGGGCAAGGAATAAGATACATGAAGAGAAATGTTGGATGTCCAAGATCACTAATAAAATACAACTAGCCAACAATACAGCTCATTAACTATCATAGCCCACAGAAAGTATACTGCACTTCCAGACTCACAGAAAAACAGAAGAAAGAGTGGAATTCTTTATACATGTACCATATGACATAAGCATATGCATCTTGACAGTTAAAAGGTAATAAATATATAATTGCTCTAAAAACATATGCATCTTGACAGTTAAAAGCTAATAAATACATAACTGCTCTAAAAAAAGATAGCTGATAACCTGAATATCCAAATCGATGTTACTTATACTGAAAATAATGAAAGAAAATTTGAAATGCCTACAATCAGATAAAGCAATGCCTGTATGTCTGACACATATTATTCACTCAAAATGAGTAAATTATCAAAACAAATATGATGTAAATGTTATAATAATTTTGCAAATATCTGAACATGCTATATTACTACCAAACTCTCAGAATTTCTGCCACCTGAAATACAAATTGCAAATTCCATTTGTATGCACAGCACTTCACTATTTGAGCTCTTTAACTCTGACTTCAAACTGCCCCTTTTTGGTTTTGTTTGCACCACTCTCATTGACTGTTACTGACATCTACATGTTTTAAATCTGCCTTTTCACTAACTTTCTGGGAGAAATTTTATTTAGATTACAGGCCCATAGGATCCTTCTGTAATTTCAGTTTTAGTATCAGGGAACTGAAATTACAATTTCACTGACTGCTTGCATTCAAAAATAAAATGATTATTATAATGTTATTACTTAGCATTGTCACTACGTTTTCTGAGCACTTACTATTCAACCACTCTGAGAATTTGCTTGTGGAGTTTGTCCCAAGCCAGTGCCCAGCTGAATATCACCCAGGATGCCATATTCTCATTCTCTTTATAACTCAGATCTTTGAGGACTGAGTCTCAGATATTTTTGTCTTAACATGTATTGTAGCTTTCTAGCAGTTGTCCATTTGTCATCAATATTGAAAAAGTTTTTACTTTGATACAAAATAGAACATAATGTCATCTCTATACTAACTCTAAGGTTGCAATTTTAAAATCCAGTTGGGCCAAAATGTACAGTGTACATTCACTTATCCTTTAAAAAAATCTACTTTATCCTGTTAATCTTAGCACACCCACCTCCATATCATTCACAAAGATCTGGAACAACATCAGGATTAGTATTAAATTTTAGCTGAACTTTGCAGGGGATGTGTGCTTGTGTGTGTGTGTATACATTTTTGTGTTAATATTTATTTCCCACTCTAAGATACTTGATTCTATTAACTTTGACTTTACATCATAATGAAAGACCTTCCCTTTTTAGTTTAGACTAATGGTTCTTAATTTTGACTGGACTTTAAAACCATTTGGGAAGGTTTTGAGAATTATCAGTGCCCAGATCCTATCAAGACCAATTATATTAAAATATATGAATGTGAGACCCAATATTTAATATTTTTTCAAATGATAAGAGTGACTGTAGTATACACTCAAGGTTAAGAACTAATGCTTTAGACTTCACTTTTTACTTTTTCTTCCCTTCCTTATTTGTCATATTTCTTTCACATGAATTATCCTTCTATTGAATAGATCTAATAGCAATGTATTAGGCCTGTGTAACTGCTTCTGAACCTTCTAAGAGTAGACTAATATACCCTACTTTGGATTTCCAAATCAACATGGAGTACTGAAGTGAAAAGAGAAGAAAAACATTATAGCAGCTCAAATACAAATGGATTAGAAATCACACTGCATCAGACTTTCTCACTATCTGTTCCATTGGTACCTTTCGTACCCCTCCTTTCACTATTTTCCAGCCCAATAGCTGATGTCCCTCTATATCTGTTCTCTAAAATGATTTCTCTTTCTGGTTATGACAGCAAATTAATTTTTTTCTTCGTTTCATTAAGTAACAATTCTGTTCTTTTCCACTGTAACTTCAGTAGGAAAGCAGTAGCAATGGAAAAGAAAACCAAAATACTAGAAAAAATATCAAAATGCAAAGTATTAAAATATAAGAAATGTGATTAAACATTGTCTTACAATGACAAGTGCTAGAATACATAAGACCTAGTTCCTTTAACTGAGCTACTAGAATTAGAATTACCATTTACTGAACATCTTCTGTGCCTGCAATCCTATCTTGATCCTTATGACATTACTACATAGTTATTACTCTTGTTTCAAATCTGGGGATACCAGTTCATGTTCACATAGGTGAGAAGTGACCGAGTTATGACACAAACTCAGGTTTCTAATGCCAAGCAATTTTCCCTTTCCCCTGAAGTACTTATAATAGACTGAAAAAGCTGGCCTAGAACATAAGATGAATTTCATTTGGACCTATTCCCAGGGTTATGAGAATCATCAAGGAAATACTCTTTAATCTTTTCTTACAGAAATTCCACCCTCACCCCACCCTCTCCATCTCCAACTTTATGTCTTCTTGTGCTCTTTAATTCCATAGCCACATTAGTCTCTGGAACCAGTTACAGTCCCAAATACTTTCTGACTGAACTTGTAATTATCTCTCTTCTCTTTCTACAGGCCTAATGTAATTTAAAAGCATTATAGATTTATAGGCTCAAAATAGTTTAACTCTTATCATAACTATTATAACACTGATCATGATATTAGTATAGAGCTACTCTTACATAGTGTATATAGTACATGTGTGGTCTCTCTTTTATCATGATTGTTTGAAAATGGAATTGCGTTGGTGTTAGTAGTTTGTTTTTTTTCCCCAAAGTCCTTATGTCCTTATTTATTTTCACCTCGCTAGCCTACCAATTACCTTTTCGTCAAGGATTTGAGTCACATGCTACAATTCTAAATGTTGGACATAATTACAGGCACAATAACATACAATGAGTGAACTTAATCTACATTTCAGTATCAGTTTCCAGCAGATACTGCAGCAAAAGATAACCTAACTCAAATTGAATCCACCTGATTTTATGTGCAAAAGCAAAGTTTTGTCTCTTACTGAAGATAAAACTTGATAGCTGTATGATGTGATATGAGTAGAATACAACTCATCTGCCTTTCAATATTTACTTGTCAAGTATCACACAGTTCAAATACATGTTATGTTCACTCTTGAAAGAGAATAGAGGAAAATAAGTGTGAGGCCACTTCCTCTTTATAAGTTTGAGGATTCAATCTCAGAAATAAAACAAAGCTTAACAAAAGAAGATGAAACACAAGAGCAGCCAGTGCAGACAAGGAAATAGAGAAGGAAAATGCAGCAAGACTTCTTAATGTAACACAACAATACACACAAAATAAAGCAAAACCTAACAAAAAGGAAATTTATAGGAACATTTGGGATTCAAAACATTGTGATGCTTGAATTCATCATTTTGTTTTCAAAGACAAAGTCAGAACTAAAAAAAGGAGATTGGGTTTAGTTATGGAAATTCAAGAAAGCCTTTCTCATTCCGGGTACTGATGACCCATCAAAAAAACTCTGACGAGAGACCATGAAAATGTGAAGTTGGCAGTCTAAGTACAGAATGATACAATGAGATGACAAGGAAACTGCACTCACTTGCCCGGGGACTAGGGCCTGCCTTCCATCTACCCAGCTCCTCGTTCCTATTTGGGGCTTTCAGCTCCTTGATAGTGAACATCAGTACAGACTCTCATTATTTTCTCCAAGAATACTTACAAACGTTGAAACAATAGAATATAAGTGACCTGGAAGAGTTCATAGATTCTTTGCTCTACCTATAAAGCCCTAAATCTAACTCGAACTTCCTTTTGGCTCAGAATGTTAATGCAACTTCTCTTGACAAGCAAAACCCACTCTGTATAAAGAAGCAAATATATTCAAATACAAACACACAGACATGTACACACACACACACACACACACACACACACACACACACACCACATACAACACACCACACCACACACACTGGGGTTGTCTTATAAAGAACAAGGGCCATCTTGTAGGAAAACAGCAGACCTTGAAAGGCATAAAGAACAAGGGCCATCTTGTAGGAAAATAGCAGACCTTGAAAGGCCTTGAGAGACATCATGGCAAAAGCAGAAGACAAAGGGGAAAACGAAAATATAATAAAACAAAACAAAAATGTATACAGATTCACCCATAATGCTCAGTTTTAAAAATGTGAGTTTACCACAAATATCTCCCCAGTTGACTTGAGATATTATATGTGGAATCAGGTAACCTCAGGGACATTCTTATTTGGTCATTTCCTATTACATGTGAAAATATCTATTTGAAAAAAATGCTGAGAGCTTAAAATATAACATAGAATAGGAAAATTGTAACACAAAAAAGTAAGTTTATCCCTAGGTTTGGCAGTTATTGTTAAAGTGGGAAAATAATTGTGTTGCCCCTGTCGGGAACTTGTATTATTCTTAAAAAATCAAGTTATCACTTTAATAGTAACTTATTGCCAGCATAGGAAATCTTAAAGGAGAAAAAATTGACCATGTTCTTCTATTAATATGCAAAGATGCAAAGTTTAAGGAGTTACAAGTGATCTTTAATAAGAGTATCTATATACATATGCAAAATGTTAATTATCTATATAAAATGAACCCACCATGAAATCTTATTTTATTTTCCAGAGATAACAAATCAGTTTGATCCATGTCAATACCCCTGTTGATCTATGAAACTGATCTGGTCAAGATTTGAGGACAATCTATAAATACATTTATTAAACGCACAACGCTAACTTCACTCACAGTTGCCAACTTAATCTGTTAACTTGTCAAAGAAATAAAAGCAAATGTATTATGCCATACAATACAGATGTGTAGTCATTTAACAAAAGAATAAAAGAAAAAGTAGAAATAATTCTCATTGTTATGCAGAAGACCATAGAAGGAACACACTATCTGCAAGTAATCATAAATCCCTCTACATTTCTGACTGCTTGGATGTTCAAGTGATAAGATAACACAAAACAATTAATTGGCTACTAAGAGGTTACTGTGGTGATATGAGCAAAGGCAAAACCAGAATGAGTGCATTTAGATAATAAATCAGTGATTAAATGACTTTCCATTCAAAATAAAAACTTACACTATTCAACGTAATAGGGAAGTTTAGAAATAAAATCAAATTTAGCTGGCATTACCATGATACTAGATTGTAGCTATTCAAAATGCTAGAAAAAAATTAGGTAAGATGAACATTATACTTTAGTTTAAACCTATAAATAATCTAGACTATTACTGATTTTATGATATAGACACATTGATAAAGAACAAGTTTATGATGAATATCCAATTTTAATATACAATTAATAAAAACTATTTTCTTAAAACTCATGAGAATAAATCAAAGTTCATATTTGCGCTACAGTACAGCTTTCTGAAAGCACTTCAATGAATTTATATTCAAATGAAATAATAAGCAACAAATGATATAGGAAGATGTAAGAATAAGTAAGATGCAGGAATTTCCTATTAATTGCATCATATCACTTGAAGAAAAATAATGTTTTCAAAATCTTCAGGATATGCTGAGATTTTTTTTCACATTTGGAGTCTTATTTCTATTATAACCTAGAAGAACTAAAACAAGCACACTGATGTTAGCTGGATTCTGCTAGCAGGTAATCTTCATGCCCTCATTAGTGTTTATATTCACAATCCACATGACAGCAAGAAACATTACTTGGATTGAAGTCCATTAGAAAAGGAAAGAAATGTATTTAATTTTCTAAAGGAATAATTTGGAATATACCTTAGTTCACAGCACAAAATGAGGCATTTACTGACACTGAATTAGACAAAACTTGGATGACAACCCCTTCTACAGCTAAAACTTTCAGCAAACACATTGTCACACAAAATCGGAACTACAGGATCCCAGTGTTTGCCCAACACTCTAAGATGACACTCTAGCTAAACCTGACAACGTTTCATATATACATAAAAAAGCTAGAAGTTTAAATAAAGTTTTCAATGTATAACAATAACCAAATGTTAGAACAATGAAATCAAAGAGGCAGAACATTATCAACAAAATACATTTGGAGAGGTATACCATTTATTACAAATGTTAATTTCAGAGCATAATAGATGCAGGATATGAAGAGGGAATTCAAGTATAATTTTAATAATTTATACTTATATTCCCAATGTAAGCAATGATCAAATAGAATCATTAATATCCAAGACTGATCAAAGAGGAAGAAAAAAATAGATGACATGATCAATCAAGAAAAATAAAGCTTTACCCAAGTGGAAGTTTTTCAGAATTTTAAGTCCAGTTTTGAGGGAGAAAATTGTTTTGCTTTGAAAGTTAATACAGTGTTAGTTGTGATTTAATACAAAAATAGCATGGTATAATAATGGTTGGGAAGAAAATATTTATTGGATGTATGTTTTGGGGTAAGGTACTTTAATTACTTATACACCACTGCAGTGTAGGCGTCAGTACTCCCAGAATACAAATAAGGAAACTGAGTTGAACTAGAATTCTAAGTGCATGATTCGAATGGAAAGTCTTCCAGTTATGAGCTCTGTGACTCTGGGGGACATCACAACTTCTCTGAGCTTTAATTCCTTCTCCTGCAATATAGAAATGATACTTGCCCAGTTAACCTTCCACAACTGTTTTATGATGGTAATTAGAGTCTCTGTGTTGTATAAAGCACCTCACAAATACAGAGTTTTTTATTACTGTTATGAGGTCATGCTGCTAAAATCAACATGAGCAAAAACCATGGTTAAGAACTCAGACCCAGTATTCTAAGTGTGCATCATGGGCTATGTTATTTTCTACCTGTGTGACCTTAGGAGTGCTGCTTAATCTCGTTCTTCAGTTACTATCTTATATAATGGGAATAAATATAATTGCTTAATTTACAGAATAATTACATTAAATTATGTAACAGCATTAAAACTTCTTAGAATATGTTGGTCATGTTGTCATCTTTTATGTGGAGAATCAATGATTGGGTATCTTTGTCAAACTTCACTAACAAGTAATTTGTGTATTTAATCCCATTTGTATCAACAAACATTAAAAACTGACACTGAAAAATGCTATGCCAAATATTTCAGGGTCTACAGAGATAAATAGGATAAAATCTATGTACTCTGAGGATTTAGCCTTCTGAGAGAAATAAACACAAATAATTATAAAATAGGAGTATGATACAGGTGCATCAGAGAGGAATTCCTATTATACTTGCATATGAAACAAATACTTAATCACCCTCATTCATTGAGTCTTTCCAGCCTCTTAGTAATAATAACTGAAGGACAACATACTGAGAAATATTTTTATAATTGATGAGGACTATAAAAAATATATTCATCATCTGTCCTAATATAAAATAAAGATAGAAATTTCTAAAATCATGGGCTGCTCTGTGGAAATCAACAGAAGTGGTCTATGGAACAGGAATTAGTTTTCCCAGTGTGCATATGAATACGTGCTAATCCTTTCATAATCTTATTACAATTGCAAACCACATTAAAGACAGGTGCCTACGACTGGGAATCAGTCTTTAAGCATGAAACCAATCAAAGAGAAAAGATGTGTAGAGATTGAAATGGAAACCTCATTTCTCTAAATTGCTTCCATGGAATCAATCTGTTCAATTCAGATGTCTGGACATCACACTGGAAAGGTAGCTCTATTTCCTTTTCCTGTGCAAGGAAAGCAAGTGTCTTGTCTAGATCCATGAAACACAGATTGTATCATTCAGCTCTTCATCAAAAATTCAATTAAACCATCAACAAAACCCTTCCCCTACCATCCCAACTGTACTTCACAAAACAATCTTTTCCAGATCCTCGCTGAAATTTTTCATGGATAGTCACTACTTAAAATGTAAACATCTTACCTAGACTTTTGCAGTAACTTACCTCTTAATTGGTCCTCGTCCTACAGTTTCGTTTATTTTCAATTTCATTTGGGACAAATATTCATAGTGCTCATCATGTCAAAGTACTTCTACTACTTTGTCATTCAGTTTACCAAGGGACTGAGCAGACTCATACAAGTGAAAATACAAATATAATTGATTCATCGCTGATAGACAGTAGGAATTTCTCTCTGAATTATATATAATATATTTAATTATCATTATTTATATGTTTATTTCTCATTCACCTTTTCATCTCCTAATGCACAAGTAGAGTACAATCCAGATCACGAATTTTCAGTGGTTACTTATTGGTACTTTACTGAAAAATTAAACTCCACAATATATCCCCCACACGCCTAAATTCCAGTCTTCTGATATTCTCCCATACTTAACTTATGCTCAGATTCCAAACTTAAATAGTTAAAGGAGAGAAAGAGACTACTCGATTTTATCTTCTCACCTCCAGCTACTCTACACTCTCCACATTATTACTCTTATGTATGTGTATATACATATGCATAGATATACATATATGCTGATATTCCCAAGTCTAAAATAATCAAATTATTTCCTATTCTCCAATACTATTCTGCAATTTCCTTCCCCCAATTTATTTATTATCAGCCTAGATGATCTGTTCCTTCTCAGATCACTGCTTCCCCATGCCCATCTTAAATAACACTTCATGCATGAGGCTTTCCCTGATTTATTGCTTTTCTAAGAACTTCCATGACATTTTGCTTCTATTTTTCTTTTTTTATACCATAGCCTCCCTTATAATAGGGACATATGCATGCCTGAGATCTCAATTAACAAATAGAATAATCCCTTTAAAGGAACTGTCAAACTTTTTTTTTTAATTCTCTGATAGACTAACAACATTTTATATATAAGTAGGTATTGTTTTAAATCTGCTGTTACTCTGTTTTGTGCTATTTAGTTTCTAGAGTTGTCCTACAATGTTCCAGTTGCAGATAATTAGCAGCCGCCTCTACACAATTACTGCATCACCTAAGGCCTCTACTTGTCAAAAGATATAAATAAGCATTCATGATCACCCTAAATGTGCCTTTTTTCAGAAGAAAATGTGTTACCCTCTAAATGCCAGCAACAACCCTTTGTCCCACTGGGCCACATAAACTTGGAAGCTTCTGATTATCAGTACAGCAGAACACAGCTTTTTATGCAGCATCATAACTTTGAACAAGGGAAAGATGTAATAGGTGGAGTGAAATGAACTATGCAGATGAACTTAACAGGAAACTACCTTTTGGCGCTGGTGTTGCTGTTGGTTGGGGAGGGGACGCTCATGATCTCCTGCACAAGGTCTAGAAGGAAGTTTCTGGGACATCATCCAATAGAGCTTCAGTGCCTGACGGAAGGGGTAGCTTGCCTAACCAAGTTGATTATGACACCAATTTCTTATTCAACGCAGCAGGAGAAATGAGCTCTGAGGCCAACAAGGAGACTACCCATTAATCTCTAATCCAATTCTTCACTTTATAAACCAAGCTCCCTGATACCCTGAACTCCTTAGCACACTGGCTTCATCTACCCTCCTTACACCAGCCTGTTCCATTAGACCACTAAAGCCTTACATCTTTGCTGAAACTTGAGCCATTTCTGTTCCTTTCTCTTCACTCCTTATTCTCTAACACCTCTCCCCCCCAAACCCCCAAATGTGTATTTCATTGTGACATGAATTATTTTGTTCCATTAATAGAACCCTTAAGGGCCTTACAAAGGACCAGGAAACAACAGGGATATCTTGAGGTATTCTGGCATGGTAATATGCAGTAACATATTCCAAACATAGTGCGAGGGAATATATTTTCACAAGCTTGATAAAATATCACTTTCACCTCCCCTCACCCAGTAAATACAATCCCTTTTATATTGTTCTTAACATTTTTCCTCATTATTGCCTCTAAATCACCAACATTGCAATCACTACTATGACACCAACAGAGCAGGTCTCTGAAACTTTATCCTCCAAACACGCATCTGTTTGGGGATTTTTGGTATCAGAGAGCCTAAAGCAGTTTTAAATTACATTAAAAAAGAGTGGTAAGTTTTATGTTTATAAGAGAGGCATAGGTTCTTAATATCTGGAAAAGTAAATACTTTATAAAGAGAGCACTAATATAACAAGATAAACTGCAACTGAAATATAACTTGGCTCTTTGTAACTAAGGGAATACAAATACTCGAATGTAATGGCCATGAAGTAAATCAATGTTTCTGGGAAATTCTGGACATTTTCTCTAAAATTTTTCTAAATTACATTGTTTTTCCTTTATACTCCTAGATCCCATCAACCATAAATAAGTTTAATTTTATTTTCTTGGCTACAACTAAAAAGTTTAATTTATCATATCTATTTGTCATCTGATAAATTTTTAAAAGCATACCAGATAGCTGATCATTTTTAAGATAAAAATTTCAGGAGGTAGTCACAAGTTTGTGAAAAAAAGCATCCCCTGACCCTTCTATAATCTTTTCGTAGTTAAGGAATGGCCACTGAAACCTTATTTCCCAGAGAAAGCAGAAGAAATCTAAACTTGGAAAATCTCATAGGTCAAGGACTGAGAATGTGATTTAGGATTTAGATGATTTAATGAATAATATGACCTTTTCCTCTACATCAATCTTTCTTATTAACTGTGACCTTGGTCAAATCACTAAATTTATCTAACATGCATCTGCTACTTCTGTAAGACTGGAGATTAAAAATTCTGCTACATGGATTATAATTAGAAATATGTAAAATAAAATATGAACAAGTGTTTGTAAATTTTAAAGAGATATACAAATGAAAAAGGTAAACATTCCTGCTTCTAGACCTGGAACTCCCGTCTGACATTTTCCTTTGATTTTCTATATGTTAGATACTAATCATAATCGATGAATGGGCCAGTTTGTCACCATATTTGTTCCTGAAGCACTCTTTTATGTGCTTCATTTCTGAAAGTAAAACATACCAAATATGATTGGTGAATAAGTATTGCTCTTTCTCTTTAGCCTCCTTTAAGTCTGTAAGACAATCCCATATACCTCTCCTACTCCAATATGTGATCTAGATGAGTATTTCCGTATTTTTCCTTTCTAAATTTAACATACTGCATATCCTAGACACACACACACACACACACACACACACACACACACACACACACAGCAGGTGATTCTTGGGAGAAGGAACATAATCAGATAGTATTTCTTTATACATTTCAAATGTGCGCAACACCACTTGTTCTTAAAATCAGGTTGAGTTCCAAAATTCACCATTTAGTAACCTATGTGATCTCGAGTACACCTACCTATCAGTCTTTTTATACCCATCTGTTAAATTCTATAAAACAGAAAAACATTATCTCTTTTTTAATGTGTTTTCAGTTGAAAATGTATCAGTGCTTTATAAATTATAAAGCAGCTTAAAAATATAAAGTATTATTGCTATATTATCATTAATATTTATCACTATAATTATTATTTATCAAATGAACAACGATATAGACTGCTGCCGGTCTAGGAACTCCACCTCGTGTACTCTGGGTGATGTCCTGTACACCCTAACACTAAAACCAGGACTTCTAGGTTGAAGTGAAGGTCACAAGCTGATTGGTAATTACTAGAATCAGCATCAAGCATGTAGTCATAAGTTAGTCTAATCCAAATAGGACAAAACAAAGAGGGAGAACCAAGTTCAATATCAACTACTTTTGAAACTAGGGAAGATGAAATCCCTCTGAAGATGACAGTGGTTCAAGTGAACAGAAAGGAACAAATGTATTTTATTTTCTTTTTTATGTTTTTTTGTTTGTTTTTTAAAGTAGAAAGAAGGCAGACAGGGATGAAAGCAGGCAGGTAGCAGGTAGGAAGGAAAGTTAGAGGAGGAAGAAGTATGTCATTTGTTGTCCATTTTAGGCTTCCCCCACAGTACAAGGCTGTGAATGCAGGTCCCTGGGCTGTGCATGAACTGCTCCCCAGGCTAGAGCTTAACACCTAAGCCACCAGGGTACTCCTTTTTATCTTTCTGAAAAAAATTTAAACTAGAGTTACACAGCTTATGTTATCTATTCATGAAATGCTACTAATAGTATGGTATCTGGGAAATATCGCATAGGGAATATCACATAAGGAATATCACACAGGGAATCTCAGAATCAAAGACATTCAAGGCATTGGTGTCACTCGGAGTTACAGACTAGCCCAGGAATAGATGGGGATGGTTAACTCAGTCACAGCTGTGGTAGATCATACATTTGATCCTGAATTACTTTTAGCTTGAAGCTCATGTAAATTTTGTAAATAGTTGGGTTATAGATGATACTGGGATATTACTTCTTTCTTTCTAGAATTATTGTAGAAAATATCTCAGAATCCAGTTTTCCTCTCATCTTCCCAAGCTATCTTAAATACGGTAATTTTCCAAAGTGCCAATAAAAATCAGCAGAAACTGCCATTTATGAGGAGAAAATTCATGGTGTTTCTTTTGCTATGGCATGAATCATTTTAAAAAACTGAAAAAACACTACAAGGTCCACCTCCAAACTTACTACCAGTTATTGACTTATGATTAAAAATAATAATTATTAAAAATATTAAGAATATATAATCATTGAGTATATTATAAATATGTGCATTTTAATGTGACTCAAAAGTTTTGTTTTCTTTTTAATATAAAATTTCTATGATTTCAAAATTTTAATGTGACTCAAAAGTTTTGTTTTCTTTTTGATATAAAATTTCTATGATTTCAAAATTTTAATGTGACTCAAAAGTTTTGTTTTTAATATAAAATTTCTATGATTTCAAAATTTCAGCACTGCCACATGATACCAACCATTTAAAGAAATGTTAATTGACAAGGACAGAAAGGTAGGATGCCATGGATATTAAAATTTAACATTAAATATGTTTACACTATGAAGATAATAAAAATAGATATTTTTTACCATTAACTACTTATTCAGTGTGTCCAATGTTTTTAATTTATTATTTTATTTATTCTTCATAAGAACGTGAAAGACTCACAGAAATGTGGAACCTTAACGATGCATGCCTGCAAGTCACCCTATTAGTCATTGGACTTTCACTAGCTCTTTTTACTTTAATCCAATTTGAGTTTGATCTCCTGTTACTCCAAGTGCAACTGAATAACCTAACAGAGAGAAGAACATCATAAAGTCATAAAGATTTTCTTGATACTCCTGATACATTGCCGTGGTTTGTTTTTTCTCTTCTGAGCTCCAAAAGACTGCTTGTGTGGTGATTTACATGACAGTATATGGTCAATCACATAATTCTTATTATTACTCTAAGATGATAAGTTCCTTGAGCAGCGGTTCTATATTTTACTCTTTTCAGATATTTCACTCGGCCTAGACTTCGCCTGGGTTGGATCAGGTGCTCAAGAAATGATTTGCTGATTACTAATTAATACATTTATGTAAATGCTTGGCAGCTATTTATTTTTGTCCCTGTTGCACTAAATCTCCTCTGATGATTTATGTTTGTCATCCACCTTGACAACACAGAAAAGTCTGCTGTGGACAGCTCCTTGTGAATCTGCCTCCCTGGACCCAGCAGCTCGGAAACAGGACAGAACTCCAGCAGCCCAGTCAGATCTCTGACAGGTGCCACTGCTCTCAGCACAGCCAGAGACTCCAAAGAAAAACATCAAGTAAAGACTGGAGCATCAGAGAACCCAGGGTGGCACCACAGAACCATAGGAGCCATGTCTGGCTAATGCTGATGGGAGACCCTTTCTCAGGGGCCAGCGAACCTCACAGTCAAACATCAGGAAAATGACAGTAGCAAGCCTTCAGTTAAGACAAGGGAGATAAAAGGTAGTCAAACTCAGTGAAAGTAAATTAACTCAAGTGTTAACCTTTGAATTTTCAAAAACTCAGCTTCGATTTTTTTAACAGAATCAGTGTTCGTGTTTTTTCCCCCTGCATTCCTAATAACATAGGGAGATACAGAATTGTGTGTGATTTATCAGCGAGGACACACAGGAGACAACGAAGCTCCACATTGTCATCCTGTGCTTGCTCACCAGATCAGACTATTTGTTTTGGTGACTGCTCTTCCTCTGTGCTGTCACCAAAGATTTAAACGTCTAAGGAGCCCTTCATAAACATTCTTTCTCTTTACAATGCTTATATTTCTAGACTGAAAAAACAATATCATCTATTTTTTTCTAGAAAGCATAAAATATCTTTAGTAAATTGATAGCCGAATTATAATATATTGGGGGGATACCCACAGAGTTGTTTTCAAACACTCTTTTTGTCTTTAAGGATTTCTCTCTAGCTGGCGTGATTCTATCTGAAACAAAAACTTTCATTTTCACTTCACCCTATTGTAATCCCAAAATAAGTAATACTTAAAAGCATACCTTAAAGCAAAATAGCCATCTTTCCTATCTTTAAACTGGATAGAAGTTGCTTAAAGTAGAATTTCTTCTTCATGTAATGCAGGAAACCATCAATCTTCAAAACAGCCTCTTTCTGCATTTATTTGTCTAGAAGCATCCTTGGAGTCTTATTTAAGGGATAACTTAATTAATAGACATACACCCTGAATTTAATATAATTGAAGCTAATGGAAAATCTGGTCAGTGTTTGCCCATGTAATACCTACAAACATTTCTACATGAATGAATGCAATTCTAATGGTATCTTTAGGAAAGAAAGCTAATTTACTCTGCTAAAAAAGTTTGAAATGTATTAAATTAGATCTTGCTGGCTGCAGGCAGAGCTATCTGTTTAGGGTGGCACTGAGGTAAATTAACCATCTCCAACTGTTTTGGGTTTAAAAATTTACAAATACTTCTCTCAAATGCTGATCAGTCAATTTGCTCTTAGAAATCCACAGCACACTCAAGCAGTTTGCCTATGAACACAAACAATGGTCTATTGCTCCATAGAGAGAAGAGGCAAGCATTTTGCTTCAGGAGATCAGAAATGTGCTTTTTGACTGGTATAAATATCATTAAAAAGTCATCACAATGAGGAAAGAAAGTCAAATGAGACAGGAGATTAAAGAAAATAAGACTGTGGCAATTTATAAAGGGTTCAATATTTAAAGATAGTGAATGAAATTTAGTGTATTTAATCAAATCTAATATTCGATAAATGCAGAACTACTGATCCATGATAAAATTTTAAAATTAAATAAAGGGATTTCAACGTCTAGTTCCACATGGAAGGAGCTCTAAAGTTGTCGCCCCAACCTAACAAAATGGTGACGATACTAAAAAAAATTTTAATAAAAACTCGTATTTTATCCACAAAAGAGGGGACTATTCATGACAGATCACTACCCTCAGTTTAGAGAAACAGTGAGTACAGAGAATGACAGTTTAGTGGAGTGAAAACAAAGGAGTAGAAACTGCCACGGGAATGAGTGTCGGTGTGGGAAACCCGGAATTGTAATTGAGGAATTGTTGGAGGTGCCGTGTGAATAATTCTGAGTTAAAAATGCCAGTGGAATTCAGATAAGTGGAGAGAAGAAGAATTCCTAGAGTTCTGAAAGAAATATGTTCAGAAACTCAACTAGTTACTTACAAAAATATCAGAGCAAAATCTCCTTTACTTTTGCCAGGCACAAGGTAAAGGGAACCATTTTGAAACCTGCCCAATTATTCTGTTCTTCATAGGAAGACCTGCCCTGAGGAGAAACGAGTTAACTAGAGGCTGGTCTGCTAGGGTATTATCAGAGCTTCACTGACCTGAGAGAAGGGAAATATGCATTATCAGACCATTCTACCAACTCTGTCCCATCTACTGGGGAAGAGAAACACTGAGAAATAATTGTGAAGTTCACACTCGAGTGATGTCAACTCACTTCAATAAAAATATGAGATGCAATTATAGGACAATCAAACATTTCCCTTAAACATACCTCACTACCATATAACTGAAGGTCTGTTTACAGCATTTCTTTTCAGCAAATATAGCATGTCTGCTGTCAAGAAACATTCAAAGGTAGACTAAAAGTAACCAAAAATGCAATTTGAAAAGATAGAGCCATCATCAAAACAGAGATATTGAAATGACTATGCTAGGAAATTTAAATAACTATAGTTGATATGTTTAAGCTCTAATAGATAAAATGGAAAGTCTGCAAGAACAGATGGACAATGTAAGTGAAGAGATGGAAATCCTAAGAACTAAAAAGAAATGCTAAAGATCAAAAACATTATAACACAAATAAATAACGTCTTTGATGGAAGTACTAGAAGACTGGAGAATTCAAACTCAGTGAGTGGTTTGAAGTCCAGAAGTTGTCCTGTGTTCTAGTAGTTTCTGTGTCCCCGTAAGCACTGTCTGAATGGTCTTTGAAAATCAGGACCCAGCCTCTGCAGCATCACAGCATCCAAGCCCAGAGGCGACGTCACTTGTATCTAGTGGGCAAAAGACTATAACAAAAGTTGATGATCTTCTTGATGTGTGATGATCACATTGTATATTCTTCCCTGAATCAGATAACCTCTTTCAAAAATGGGTGAAGAGCAACCACAGAGCAGTTGGCATGACATTTGAGGGTCTGAGACATAAGCTGTCCCTGGAGTCCCCACTGGCTGCTCTTACAACTTAACCAAAAAGAAGCTCCAAAAAGTATCATTCTACAACACCAATGTGGACACCCTTGGTGACGTTTGCCTGGAATCCTGAAGAACAGTGGTTTATTATGTATGATGTCAGAACAACCCTGTTTCCATTCAGATTCTGTTAGAAAAATATCAACATCAATAGTCCTTTGAACACAGATTCTGCTGAACTCTGGAACAAACCCACAGCCTTTAAGTACCTGCAAGAAATCTACTCAAAACTCATCTCCAAGCAAGAGCACCGATCTGGGCTGACCAGGATGTCATCTTGTGTAGTCTTATTTATTCCTTAGATGATCTATAATTTCTCTGATTTCTGTATGAGACAGTATATGTATATGTATATGTATATATATTTCTGTATATTTTAAGCTGTGGTTCATTTTTGTTTTGTTTCCATATTTTTAATGTCTCCTGTTGAGACTCCCTAATGAATATATTAAATAAGTCCATTTTGGGTTTTTTAACAAAATTCAAAAATAAAACTGAAAGCATCTGAAGAAATATTCTCTGACATAAGGATATATCAATAAAACTTACAAAACTAAAAAAAAAGAACAAAGACGAATATTAAGAGAAAAACAACCAGAGTTTCCAATGGGACAACTATAAAAAAATAATATGTCTAATGGGAGGATTAGAAAGAAAAAGGAACAGAAAGAACTGAAAGAATAATAACTGAGAATTTCCCAAAATTAGTATCAGATGGAAAACTATAGACATTAGAGTCTCAGAGATCCCCAAACAAGATAAATGCTGCAAAAATTTTACTTAGACATATCATTGTATTACAGAAAATCAGAGATGAATAAAATATCCTGAAAGACTAGAGGCGGGAAAAACAACATAGATAAAGGACAAAGACAAGATACAGTTTTTACTTCCTTTAAGCAATCATGCAAGAAGCAAATGGAATAAATATTTAAGCAATGAGAGAAAAACAAAAAATGAACCAGGGAAGTTAGACTTCTGTATTATCGTTCGAAGTTATCATACAAAAAAAATATTTTCTCAGGTAAATAAAATACAGCAATATTGAATCTTAGAAATAAGACAGAGCTCCAGAAATCAAATTTGAAAGCAGATATTTGTGACTTCAAGGACAGAGACTTTTGTAGCATAAATGTAAGGGAATGAAACATTAAGAACATCTATATTTACTTTGAACAGTAGTCTTACAGTAAAAATAAGAGATAATATAAAACAAGCAAAAAAGGGGGACAAAAAGGACAGAATATGCATAGGCTGATGCAGACAAGATAGCATCAGCACAAAAAAAGGTATCATGGATATGAAAATTTTTTATAAAATTCATGGTAAAATAAATGTTTTGAGCAGAGATACAAAGCAAGAATATAAACAAAATATATACAAAAGCTATATATAGAGAGAGAATATATATTTACATGTTATATACAGTCTCAATACATATTGATTGTATATTATATATCTATATATTGGCATACTGCTTATACAAACATAAGTGTATATAAATATCATTACATACACACATAAAAAAACTAAGATTAGAAATAGAATATGACTCAGCCATCTCACTTCTGGGTATTCATCTGAAGAATACAAAAATACATATTTGAAGAGATATAGGCACCCCAAGTTCATTATTTGCAATACCCATGACTTGGAAAAGCTAATTTCTTATTAACAAATGAATGGATAAAAAAGATGAATTACACATACTCAGTGGAATACTACTACTTACAAAAAAGACTAAATCTAGCCATTTGCAACAACATGGAAGGGACTTAGAGGGACTCATGCTTAGTGAAATAAATTAGATGGAGAAAGACAAACTGCATTATTTCACTCATAAGCAGTATATAGAGACACAAAACAAATGAACAAAACAAACTTTTCTTTTGTTTTGTCTTTACCCTTTTGCCCTGGGTCTCGAACCTGGGTCCTTAGGCTTTACATGGCCTGTACCTTAGCCACCAGAGCTGCTTGAGCCACAAGGATCCACCCACAACAATCTTTTAAATTATAAACAAAACAGTGATTATCAGAAGGTGATAGAGGGCAGGTAAATCAATTAATAGGGTTCAACTATATCATGATGGATGGAAACTAGTGTTATGGTAATGAAAATAATGTGGTATACAATGATGTTGATTAACAAGAGTGTGCACCTAAAACTATATAATTTTATGAACCAATGTTACTTCAATTAAAAATGACAATAATATCAATGGCAATAAACAAACTAAGAAAAAGAGACAGTATATGAATTACTAATGTTAGAAACATAAGAATCTACTTCATAATATATTCCATGGCCATTAAAAAGACAATAGGGAAATATTATGAACAACTCTGCACACAAATTTCAAAACTAGGTGAAATTGGCTAATTCATTGAAAGATACAATCTACCAAAACTCACAATAGAAAACACAGACAGTCTGGTTATGCCTGTGTGAAGGTTGAAGTATATGGGAAATACTGATATCTCCTTTTCTATTTTGCTATCAGCCTAAAATTGTTCCAGAAGGATATTTTTTTAAATGAGATCTTTAGTCAAAATATATACAAGTGTTGATCTACAATGATGCACACCTTAAAACTAAATAATGCTACAACGCAGTTTTCCTTCAACAAAAAAATACGTTTTAAAAGTCTTACACTTTCTCTATTCTATAGTTCCTTACTACAATGTTATGACATCAAGTTCCTATGAATTTCTCGTTTTCCTTTGGCAGGAAATGGAGTTATCTTTGCCTCATTGCTCATTTGGTGCTCTGGTCATCCTGACAAGCAGATGTTTGTAAATTTTGAAGCCAACTCCAAGACCAAAGATGAAAATTCAAAGGAGAAGTGATGGAGAGTTCTAAATTTAGAAATACCACACTAACTGGACACCAGGATTGGTATAATGTAATCAATATACTCCTGGAAAAAAGTCACCTTACCAGTATATTTTTTTTTAAGTTGAGTGACAAATATCAATTCAAACTTATCTTTTTCTTTAAAGTTGCTGGCAAGACAAAAAGGAAACTAGTACCACCCTACCTTTTCTCAAATGTTCTTGTAAAGCAGTGCATCTAGTATTCAATCAATTAGCATCCGTATTCAATACTAATATTTCTCTCCATTAAAGGAGTCAAGTTTTCTTAGAGAAAAACTGATTTTGTTTGGTAAACTCAAAACAAGCCTGATAAAGCTTATTTGACTACAGGAACAAATAAGTTCCCCCAAACCAAGAAGGTAATTTGAGTCTGGTGAATGAGAAAGGAACAGACAGTAAATCTATTTGAGTAAGCAACATATAAGGGTCTTGCTACTGAGTTGGTGAACAAGACTTTTATTGAGACAAGATCCATATACAGCCAAAAATAAGTGCTCTTGAACCTTTACTAGTTATATGTAGATCCTATCATCTAATTAAGAAAAAGATTTGTGTAAGTAAAGTGAAATTAATATACCGAAGACATGCCACAATCACCTTTATTTCTTAAAGATTAATAGATTTGTTTATACCCTAGGAATACAAGGATGAATGAATTAAACATTCCAGGAACTGGTTATAGCTACATGCTGATGGAGCCAATCAACAGTGGCCTAAGATGGCGCCACCCAAGATGGAATCACTTTGGTTCTTACATACCTTCTCAAAGCAAAAATACATTAAGAGTAATGTATTAGTAAAGGATAAAGGGATAAAGAGATCAGTCAGAAAAGACAGCTACAAGTGACCAAGTTGTATTATTACAAGCAATAAGAATAAAATAGCAATCATAATTCATTTCAATCATTTGAATATGTGAAACTACAAAATTACATTCAAAGAGAACAAAAAACATGTGTGATTTTACCCCCCCTAAAAGTGTTATGTACTAATGATTAGGTTGGGATTGATTTATCCAAGGTGGTGGAGATGGTGGAGTAAAGAATAGTATATAGTTTAATTAGAATAATTTTGATGTGGCTCCATACAAATTTACTGTTATTCGTTCTAATTTCCATGAAATTTTTCATTATAATTTTTATTGAAATGTAGTGATACGTAGCTTTGGGTTAAATAAACATTTTAACTAAGTTGGTTCCTCCATACCATGAGTATGGAGTATCTTCCCATATTTTTGTGTCTTCTATTTCTTTTAGCAATATAGTAGAGTTTTAGACTTCAGACTAGGAAAGTGGTTGTGTTTCTTTTCAGCACAGTCATTTTAATGGAGTTAGAATCTCATCTTTTTTACTCACATTAAAGAAACTTGTACTCCTTCCCTGTGTTTAATTCATTTTATTAATAAATCATTGTATCAATGAAATGAGTTCAGCTACAAATAAAAATCATGCCCAAATAATGTAATTGTAGTTACGAAATTAATTGTCTCAAACAAAAAATCAGATAAGTAATTCTCAGTTGATAGAATAGAACTATAATCAAGGATCCAGGTGCTTCCTATATTCTGGTCTTTCCCAACATGGTCTCAAGATGAGAGATTATGGACTTTCATGCATCTATGCCCTTACACTATTTCAAACTCCACTGTACTCGCCTTGGAGAAATGAGCTAATCAACTAATAACCACTACTAGATAGGCACTTATATTACTTGTTCTCTTTGAATATAATTTTGGAATTTCAATTCCACTCAATTGGACAAATTTATGACAGTGTCCAACAAGGAAAAAAAAATTGAAGTTTTTTTTATTTAATATTTATTATTGTAACTTTGATTAATAAAATAGCATAAAGCCATATGTTCAGGTTCACCATTCCTCAAATATGTGTTAACAAGCCTTGATCACCACCAAATTTCCAAAAGTCCTTCACCATTGTCTACTGGACTCTACCACCCCTTTCTTCCACTCTATTCCCCACTGGCTATTTTAGTTCTATTGCCAATATCCAAGGGTTGGTTTTTGTTTTGTCTGTCCCATTGCTTTATTTCTCTATATTCCACATATTAGTGAGATTATCTGGTATTTATGTTTTTCCTTATGATATATTACACTTAGCATAATCCATTCTAGTTCCATCCATACTGTCACAAAAGACAGGAGTTCATCTTTTTAGGGCTGTGCCGTATTCCATTGTGTATATTTACTACATCTTTTTATGCACTCATCTGACGATGGACACTTAGGTACTTTTCAATTATCAATCATTGTACACAATGCTTCAATAAACATAGGGGTGCATAAATCTCTGCAAATTAGTGTTTTGTGTTTGGGGGAATGGAGGTAAATCCCAGAAGTGGGATGACTGGATCACTTGGAATTCCCATTGTAAATTTTTTGAGGCTGCTCCATACCAATTCTACTAAGTTTTCACCAAATTATACTTCCACCAACAGTGTAAAGTTTTCCTTTTTCTCCACAACCTCTTCAACATTTGTTGTTTACAGCCTTCTGGATAATAGTCAACCTCACAGGTGTAATGTGACATTTCATTGTTATTTTGATTTGCATTTCCCAAATAAAAGATGAGAAAGAATATCTTTTCATATACCTGTTGGCCATCTCTATATCTTCTTTAGAGAAATGGCTATTCAATTCCTCTGTAAAATTTTTATTGGTTGTTTGCTTTTCTGTTGTTGAGTTTTATGTACTCTTTATATATTTTAGATATTAAGACCTTGTCAGATGTATGATGTGCAAGTATCTTCTTCCATTCAGCGGGTTTTCTTTTTGTTTTGGTGATAGTTTTTTGCATGGTGTTGAAGTCTTTTTTAAATTTGTTGTAGTTCCATTTGTTTTATGTTTGTTTCCCTTTCTGCTGCAGTCAAGTCCCCAAAACCTTTTCTGAAGCCAGCATTATGGAATGACTTGTCTATATATCTCCTAAGTATTTTATGATTTTTGGTCTTATATTCAAGTCTCAAATCCCTTTTAAATTATTTTTTGTGTATGGTATTAGAGAGCGATGTTCTGTAAGTGGTTATCTTGTTTTTCTTTCCTCATAATATGGTTTTGGCTCCTTTGTAGTAAATTAGCTGACCATATGTTTGTGAATCTATTTCTGGCGATTCAGTTCTATTCCACTGCTCTGTGTCTGTTTTTATTCCATTGTCATACAGTTTTGGTACCTATCACTTTGGATTATAGTTCAATATCTGAGCATGTGATACCTATAGTTTTATTATTTTTCTCATAATTGATTTAGCTCTGGGGGTCTTTTGCTATTCCATACAAATTCAAAATTTTGTTATATTTCCTTGAAAAATGTCAGTGGAATTTTGATGGAGATTACATTAAACATATATATTCCTTTAGGTAAGACAGCCATTTTCACAATGTTAATTCTTCTCTACCACAAGTATGCATGAATATCTTTCCATATCTTTGATCAACCTCTATTTCCTTTCAGGAAGTCATAGTTTTCATTGTTCAGGTGTTTAACTTCCTTTGTTAGGTATATTCCAAGATATTTAATTATTTTTGTTTCTATTATGGAATAGTTTCTATAATGTAATAGTTTCCTTGATTTCATTCTCTATCATATTGTTTGCATGTAAAAAAATACAGCATATTTTATATATTAATTTTGTTGCCTCCAACATTATCGTAAAGAGTTGAAGTTTTATACTTACCCCCTTTCCTATTAAGAAGAAAATCATCGCCATTAGTTTACTTAGTAGTATATGTAGCCTAATCACAAATTTTACTATCGAAACACAGAGCCCTGCCACCAATAATTAATAGGATTATTATCCTCAATTTTGATTCCTTCTTTGGAATCTCTTCAAGTTGATTTTATAAAAAGAGAATTTCTAGATATGCACAAAGAGCAGTAAGCATTAGTGGGAATAGTCACAGGAGCAGCATGGTAGAGAAAAAAAGGCCATCCCTCCCTCATTCCAGTATATTCTAATCAATATGTTCAACAACTAACAAACAATCTTCCAAAAGATATAGCAAGTAGAGGTCAGGTAATACTCCAAACTCAGGTGCTATTTTGGAAATTGTGCTAGTGTTACAGAATTAGATTATCTTGATAAAGTAGTAAGATTTCACAAATAAGATTTACTTGTGAATCCAAACTTTTTATTTCAAGCTCTCTGACCTTGGAAAATTTGCATTATTTTCCTCAGGCTCAATTTCTGTTCCATAAAATAGTGATAAATAAAGATTTATTTTGAAAAATTATGGAATAATTGGAAATTTTATGGTATTATGGGACAAAATAATAGGTAAGGACAAAATATTATAATATTATTCTATAATATAATATTATAATACTAATATCCAGAGTGATAGGTATTATATTATAATAATATAATTATATTATATATTATAATATTATAATAGGCCTGGTCCAGTTTTCTACTGTATCTCAACAAACTGTCCCAACCTCGAAACTTGTTGACTCAAAACAATAGTATACACACCTATTTTCTCTCACACTCTTTGGCGAGTCAGCAATTTGTGAGTTGTTTGGGTTGGTGGTTTTGGTTTGCTATCTTCCATGAGGTATCAATCTAATGATAACTGAGGACAGCTCAAAGGCTGATGTTTGAAGATGCAAAAAGTCAGGGATTTGTGGTGGCCAAGGAAGTTCGTTGCTCGGATATCTGCAGTAGAAACTGTTTAGGGATACCCAGCTATAGTTCTCTCGATTCCACCACTGTACATTTAATTCACACTGCATTCCAGCAATGGTGTCTCCTTCCAGCCAATGGCTGAACAGGTATATTAGTGCCAGTGCTTTCCTGCCAACGCAAAATTCTCATGGAAAAATCCCTCCAATGGGTATGTTTTTCCTGGGAAATTCTCTCAGCACTACGCTCTTATCTAAAATACGTCCTGCGGAATCCTCCTCTCTTCTTTCACATGTGTAAAGTAAGCACCTACTCTGCTGTCTCTCCCTTTTTCCTTCACAGGCACTTTTTCTAATAAACCTCTTACATGCATAGTACCATCTTGAACTTTGCTTCACAGAGTTCACACAGTGGCAAAGCTAGCTCTTGAAAAAATGGGTGGCAAAATAATTTAGAGACTGATTTCAATCTGTCCATCTGGCAAAAGCGATCCCACTCTAAAGCTGTGTGTGTGACATAAAGTTACTAATTGCATGATATTTCACCAAGGTAACCTGGGAAAAAAATCCATGTGGAGGCCAATGCCCTTGTCAGTGTAATGATTGTGGCAATTGAACATTATAGGCAAGACTCTGAGAACATTGAAATTGTTCAGTGATGGTTAAATTTGTCTTATTCCTTGCAGAAAAGGAGAATCTTAATGTCTTTGAATAGTTGAAAACTAAGTTTGAGAGGTTTAGGGCCTTTATAGGTAAATATGAGATGAATGATACTTAGAAAAGTCAAAGTCTCATCTCAAAACAGGATGTGTAGTAGGATATAGTGCTGCATTCATCTTTGAACATTACAGTATTCCATTGTTTCCATACTGAACACAAGTTTCATCTCTTCTACATGTCAAATACATTTATCCCCGGACCCAAGCCCCCAAGTCTCATCCTATTCTAGAATCATCACAAGGTCCATCATCTCAATCTGGTGTTGATGAAGCTTCTCAGATGTAACTACTTGGGAATAGCTTTTCCAGTACAGTTTTAAAGTGGAGACCTGAGAACTAACTAGATAAGTTATCTGTCAATATGATAACCATAGCAGATAATCCCGTTCACATATGGGGAAACCAGGTATCTACAGTAATTACTGATAACTGAGTCTGGAATTCAATTTTATCATATTTGCCTTTGTCCTATTTTGTTCTCTGGATGCTGGCCAAAGTTAAAAGACTCTTAAAAGATGGAGCAAAATAATTTATTACTCATGGCACACAATCAACATGAACATCAGCATATTTGTGTCAAGTCCTCTCATTCCCAAGGCCCATAGGAGTATGTGACATGACTCACGTGGCTTTGCCCACTAACTGCATTTCAGCTGAGGAACATTAAGTTGGGGAATCCATCACTTTTATACAAGAAGTAAGCAAGTATATTCTTTGACCCAAAGACAGATATTACCTCATTCTTTAAAGTCGTTCACTGTAAATACAAACTTGAGAACTGTGTTAAATTAACAAATGTCATGACCTTCCATTCTTACCACACTCACCAGGACATGCAAGAGCGCAGGAAGTTCAATGAGAAAATCTACCACACTAATCCATAAACATTCTGGAATCTACCAAGGCACAGGTCACTACTTCTTTTATGATGTCTTAGTCCTACTCTGTACTATTCTCTGTTTCTCTGGGCTAAGAGTTCACTTCTCCATCCCACCCTTAATTTCCACAATAAAGAAACTGCCTGCAACTACATAGACTTTTCAGCCTATTACCAGCCTATGAAATTTGAGGAAATGATCCAGTGACCTACTTTAAAGTTTTATGTTTCTAGTATCATAAAAGCTTTGTAGATTTTCTATAAATCTTATTGAGGTTCATTTAATTATATACAATCTTCAAATACAAATCTCTTTAAGACAGTACCTTTTCTGCTATGGGTTCCCTGTAACATTGGGACAATACCCCTCAAAGTCATAATAGTCCTGCTGTTTAATTAGATGGACAGGTGAAGCATGCCCTTAAGAAACCTAGAGATCACGTGTACCTCTGTGATTTTCTAGAATTCCTTTATATGAAACCATTATAAGACTTTAGCAAAGTTTCTTGTCATTCTAGATTTGATCTGTGTGTTGAGATATTTTCTTACCTTGTGAACCCTTTTTCCTCTGAGGAAAAAAAAAAAACATACCTTTTTGACCCTTGACATTTCTTCTAAATTATATTTTAAACTGAATAATTCACACTTTAATACATCTCTCTCCTTTTATTATTGGTAGCTGAAATAAGCCAGCTGACACCAGACAGAGCTATGCCTGTAAATATTTTTAGCTATATTATAAATTTAATTTTCTTTATTCCTTGCTAATAAAGGCAACAGTCTTATTCAACTTTATTTCATTTATTTCATAATTTTCTAATATTTATAATTTACAATATTGTCCTTGTTTTCTTTAATACTCCTGCAGCCTTATTGAGTTTTGACTTCCACTAATACCTTCATCAAGGTTCATCAGGTTTCACCTGAATATCTCCTCAAAACCCATTCGGTGTCTACAAATGACTTATCCCAAAGCTGTTGTCACCATTTTTGATGACTTGTTACCAAAAAATCCCATTTCTGGATACAAATTCTGTTCCACTCTTATTGCTGCATAACAAGTATTCACTTAAAGCAGCAAAACAAAAACATATTTTTTCATCTGCCATGTGATCTCAGGTGCAGGAATTTAGCAATGGTTCAATTTGATCATTTATGAGTTGGGTTATCTTTCAATCATAATCAGACCTTCTGCAGTTTATACAGTGGAATCGGGAGCATCTGGAAATTGGCCAAGCACCTTCATGCAGTCTCAGGGCTTCTCCATGCTATCTCTGATCATAAACTAGTTTGAGTTTCTTCATAGCATAACACCTCGTGGCAGTTGGGACTATTTACATAGCATCTTAGAATTCCAAAATTAATGTTCCATGAACAATATGGAAGCTGCATTGTCTTTTATTGACATAGCCTCTAAAGTCATGCATAATTATTTCTAATACATTTTGATAATTGCAAGTAAATCATAAATATACTCAGATTCTGTGAGAGAGAAATTAGACTCTATTTCTCATGAAAACAGTTCTAGAAATCCATGTGGGTGAGAGATTCTCTTGTAACTAACTTTGGAAATAAAATATGAGAGAGGGTCTAACTGTGAAGAATCTCACTTACTCAACCAACAAGTTAAAAAAAATTGTTAAGATAGACCAGTTCTAAATCTCAGAGCTCAGTTTAGTTAATGGGCAATCACAAATCATTTACTCAAACAATGGCTGAAACTATCAAAAGTGAAATAAAATGACTTAAAATGGAGGTCATATAAATTTATCACTAGTATAGTATCATACTTATTCATTTAGATGCATAGAGAGAAAGGGTGACACTAACAAACAGGCAATTTTACATATTATAAAGTGTGTATTACCTATCTCACAGTCGGATTGTATTACATTTAGGATATGGATATCTAAAACTCAAAGACTTCATTATTAGAAAATATTTAAAATTGTTATTGTAGTCAATGTGGAGACACTGAAAACTTGAATGTCAGTATCAGTCCCTGTTTCTAACTTTAACCATGATGGCATTGAGGTTAAATATGATTTTATTTATCTTTTCTGCTATCTATTGCTTCCTTTTACCTAGAGAGTCTATTCCAAACTTAACCACTTCCCTTAACCTTTAATTCACCCTTACCCATTTCATTTTCAGTGGATAATTTCAACTCATTCTCTTTTCTCTACGTAAATTATCAGTATCACCACTAATTAATGACACGAGTGAGGTACTTCAGAGCTTCCCTCTAATTCTCCAATTCGTTAATCCCTAACTAACTCTTGTCAAGTCTTACACATTTTATATCTAAAGAGAACTTAAAGAATTCATTGCTGAGTTCCGTACTTCATGCTTTACTTGAATTATTTCAATAAATATCTAGCTAGTCCTCTTAAGTCTGTTCTTCAATCAATTCTCCTTGTTTCCTTGCAAGCAATTCACATTGATTCCTGACATTTTTCTAATCATGAAGTGGATCAAGAAAACCTCCCTTTACATGACACCAATAAAATTTCAGTCATTTACTTCATCACACATTTCTCAACCTAAGAATTTCAGCAGTCCAGCTGATGAGTACAACTGAGAACTGTTTCTAATCTAAGAATCAAAGACACCGTGCTTAATGTGGGGAAGGAGAATCGAAATGATTACATTACATCTAAATCAAAAAAATATTTATCCAAAGTATGCAGAAAGCATAGAAAACAAAATACAGTTTATGAGAATTATGATGGGTTTAAATTTTCCCCCAATACCAATAAACTCTACCAGTCTTTTATAAATATATTTTAGAGAAATTTCACATTTAGATATATAGTGGGTAGTTTTCCTATTTTGTTAATATTCCATTCTAATTTTGATAATATGTATGTTCATATAACAAAATAGTATTACCTTTGTTGGGTGACACAATTAATAAATAAAACTGAAAAATATCTTCATTTCATTGAGCCCTCAACATCAAAAAATCTGATCCACTTTCAGATAATTTATTTATTCCTCAACACAAAAAGAATGTTGTTCTCTTACTGAAATGGACTTTACACCATTTCCTACACAGAACATTCCATCTTTTTTATCTCGGTATATTGGCTTACTATACTCTCTCATTAAAATCTAATTTTATCCCAGCTGTGACTGACATAGTCAGTCAGTATATATCCCAGCTGTGACTGACATAGTCAGTCAGTATATATTAGAGCTATTATAACATGAAACTTTTGATGATTAGTCAGACATAATTTTACCTTTCTAAGGCTATCAGGATATTCTAGTTATTTTAACAGTATGACATTGAGACAAAAATCATAAAAAATATCACACATAATGTCCAGATATCTTGGGATATCTTGTCTCTAAAAGTGAAAACTTCCTAGGACTGTGGAACCTAAAAGCGTGGGTACACACACCACACAGATATTTCCTTTCAGACCAATTGGTGAAACAAGGTCAGAGACTATTCAAACAAGGGAGTATTGAGAGCCATTGTCCATGCTTTTCACAGGGAAAAAGACTTAGAAAGACAAAAGACAAAAGAGTGAATACAATGATTTATCTCAAATAAAGTACATCAACTTTAAAATGAAACTAAAAGGAGGAAAAGAACTATATAATTATATATTTATATATACATACAAATCTCACACATAAAATATATGCAATGAATAATATAACCAATTTATAGTGCATAATTATAAGTATATTTAAATATAATTTTATATAACTATATCATTATAACACAAAATATATACCTCAAACATTCTTAAAACTATTGTTTTAATAAACCACATGTTATCACTGAAGCTGCTCAAAATCAATGAAGATTAGCAACATGCCCAATGACAAATGTTCAATTATTGGTAGAAAGCAGTGAACTCAGGTTTTCTGATATCAGATCTTTAATGTCCCCGTCATCATAATCCACTGTTGTCCAAGTGCAGTTTATGTTCATGAATCGGGCAATAAAAAATGGATGGAAGTGGATGCATTCCCAAGAGTAGTCAAAGCAAAGCAGACAGTTGCAGCAACTCAGTGCAAAGCAAGAAACAGCTTGGGCATTACATGACACCATGATTAAAGCACATAACTGATCCCTGATCGAGGAAATGTGCAAGTTGAGATAATTGGTTTCCCAAGCTCTTCATCCAAAACCAAGTAAAAATTCACCAGTGGGCACTAAGTGGTAAAAAGATAGATGATTGTCAGGGGGAGAAAAAGTTACTGAAGTAAATAGCTTATGCTACGTGGAGGTTACTTCTAATATACAGAATACTAGAGTTTTGAAGTAAAAAATGATTTAACTTGACACCTTTGCTACAAACTTGCTTTTAAAAAAAGACTTGGAAGACAGCAATGTCAAATGAAAAGTTAAGCTTTTTCCCTATTTCCTAAAGAAAACATCAGATGTTGTTAGAGCATAAAAGCATAACAATTAAAATTCAAAATTACCCCAAAGCTGAAATTATTTTGCAAGACATGCTGGATATAAATCCTATTCTAGTTAGTGAAATTCTGCATCTATGCACAATTTTACAGAGCAATGAGATAGCAAAAATCTGGAATGACTTAAAAAATTAATATTCTGACCTTTCAGGTTTAACCCCACTTTTAAGGCACAATATTCATAATTAAATGGTCAATGCACTATATAACTAATATGTGAAATCCAAATATAAAAATAAGACAATGATGGCAAGATGAAGACATACATACCTACAATTTTAGGAAGCATTAATAGTACAGGGTTAAAGATAGCAAAATATATAAATGGGAAGAAAAATCGAAAGAAAAGAAGAATTTGATGAATGTCAAATCTACTAGAGGATTTCTAGATTATAAAACAGAAACGTCATATAGTTTGGGGATACTTGCGGAGGTACCCTAAAATAAGATCCAGGTGCCTACTTGACAATGGCTAAAAAAAAAAACCTAAAAATAGATTCTGATATTTACTTCCCAAAACTTTTCTTGAAATATGACATCATTCTACTTATTTGCATAGCAATTTTAGATATTTTGACCTGTAAGAAATCATGTAATGTATCCATCTCCTGTATGAACAATGGTCCTTAATTTCTAGAAGTTATGTAGTACTTCTCTGTAAAAGACTGCATGAGAGAAGAGCAGAGCAGAGAAGTGACACATATGGAGAATGTATTCCCTGCTCTAGGCAGACCACAGGGTGAGCCCCGGCTGCATCTTATAATGAGCACCACACTAAATAATGGACATAGAATCTCCCTGCACTCTAACACGCTGCAAAGAACAAGCCACACTTGGTTTTATAAAGATAAAATGATGAAACAAATATTATGGAAAACAACACGTCTAGAATGTGTATTTACACATTTTAATTTTACAAGTCACTTAGCTTACATTTAAACGAAGTCATCTTTCATCTCCTACCACTTCTCACTTCGTCACATACTCCATTCATTTCTGTGGTCAGAAAATAGCTTGTGAAGACAGCCTAACACATTTAGGAATCAACTTATCTACTCATTAGATATTTTGTCAGAATGCATGTCAACAGCCAAAGAAAGAATTTTCAAGTTCATTCCCTTGACAAGACGAAAGGTCAGAGGACCTTTGGAACATCATATGCAGAGAGGAGCAATGATTGATTAAGGGAGTGAGCTCTGAACTAAGAATACCTTGGTTCAAATCAGGTTTCAAGCACTTTACTTTAGAGCTGTAGTATTGCCCAAGACCTCTAACTCTCAGTTTCTTTACTTTGTTTTGTTTCATTTGGTTTTGTTCTAATCTTTGAAAAAAGGATAAAAATGTCTGTCTGTTTGGGTTCATATAACAATGAAAATTTTAAATCCTATAAAATCAAATTAGAAGGGAAGGGAATAGAGAGCCTCCTATGAGGCCTCCTGTGATGAGCAAATCAGGTAAAGTAGTTCAATTATGTGATGAAGGATAGAATTGCACTTTTGGAGATAAACAATGTATAATATGGAGATGTTGATGTAAACAATTCAGTGTTCCTTTAATAAAGTAAGAAAGTATATGTTTTTAAATCACACTTCAAAAAGATTTTAATTAATCCAAGTGAATGAGTAGCATCTTGCCTAAATTAAGTGATAAATAAAGGTTTATTATTTATATTACTCTTGCTCACAGAAAGATTCCCAACACTCAAAAAAACACTCTGCCTAAAATCTATCATTGCCAAATATTAACTGAATGTCTGCCACATGTTAGGTGCTACACTGGGCTCAGGACCTTCTCAGGCATTTCTACTTGGGACTAATGGAAACGTGCACTTAGAGATACCTAGAGGCCAGCGTCGGATCAGTGACCTTGGGTAAATGAAAGCAAAACAAAATCAAAACAATTCCAAAATATATTGACCTATTTCTGTGCATGATCATTGATACTAATCTATTCATCTAGTTTAAAAAATTGTGCTTCAAACAGGGACATTGTTGATTCACGAAGATCGTAAGTCTTATTTTCCCTTCTTGCTGATTTTCCTGTGATGAACAACTATGATACAAAACATAATATTAGTCGTTCCAGGATGTGAGATATGTTCAAACCATAGATTTTAATGTTTTCTGCTTTTCCTCTGTGATCATTGGATTGACTGAGAAAGTTATTTAAAAGTTGCTTAATATTTAACATGTCTTGACAGGTCTGCTAGTCTAAGGATTACATGGGCTATTGATCTAAAAGTCTTTCATTGTCTTTCTTATTTTGCCATGTCATATAGAATATATATCAACACTTGATATAAAAAGATATAATTATTAGTAAGTCACTTGGTACTCTATTTCCAACTACAGTATAATCATACAAATTAATGCCAGTTGAAATCAGTGCAAATTATCTGGTCTCTACAAAGGTGATTATATTCATTTCCGCAGTCAGAGAAAATTAGATCCAGCCATTTAACCAACAGAAGCTAACTTAGTTTTTATTGGCTGATCATTATATGGATAAAATATATGTTTATTAAGAAAGAGCATTGGTATGCATGGAAATATAATGAAAATTCCACATAGCAAGTAAGGCAATAAATGCTATAGAGATTTCAAAGACAGCATCTCTAGGAAAGCCTGAAAGGGAAAACAATCTAAAGGCAAACTCAATCTGTTCCTCGCTTGCTTGGTCAGTAAATATCATAGTTACTCTGAATTAGTATGATTCAAGAAAAACCATAGAAATGTTTTCTGGCAACTAAAGCTATAGCAGATGGCACACCTATCTATATGCGCATTAACGTGAGCCCATCTATGCTTTCAGGAAATCAGTGTTATAAAGTGGTATACCCACAGGAGGCCTTCAATATTGCAATGCTCATTTACACTCTTATTTCCTTTATAAATAAAGCATGGTTTTCTATACTTTCTGAGAAGCAGCAAAATCCTTTCCTTGCAGTCTAAGATAAGGACCTTAGAAGCTTCAGACTCAAAAATATATAGAGTAAGCAAAAAATATAAATTTTATATCCTGGATATTTATTTTCTTCCTCAAATACCCCTTTTACGCAGTTCTGCGTTCTGCCATTCTTCAACTGATCATTGACAGAAGGAAAATCTCCTTTCCCAAAAAGCAATTTGACATTTAGTTCATATCTTTTCCTCTCCCTTAAGGAGCCAGATCTGTTTACAGGCATCTCATTTAAGGAGTATTCTGATGTTATGTGGAAGGAATTAAGAATGAAGGAAATTGATCTGATCTAATTTGATGTAACAGAAGCCAAGTGGTTTATTATAGACAAATTCCCTCAACTGTGAGTTGCTGCCCACTAAAGGAAGTTTCATATAAATGATTACATGGATGGGGAGATATAAAAATCTGGCAGACACAGACACTACAATATTAATTTTCTTTTTCCATAAACAGTATTTCATACCCTCTAAACAGGTGCATCCAGTAGCAGTCACTCAAATGCAAATAGCATAAATATCCTTATACGTAAGTGATGAAGTTAACTAACTACAACTGGAGATTTGAAGACTAAGAAAACAAACTTTAAAAGCTAAACCAACCACAAGAACCCATCAATCTTCAGTCCTCTGCAGACTGAAATCTCCTTTATCTCAGATATTGAGAAAAATCTCCAAAATGTCTCAGTTTAAAGTTACAAGATATTAAAAATAGACAGTTGCAGACAAAGACATAATTTCCATAGTTCTCACTTATTTAGAGGTGTATTAATGAATTGTCATCTTGAATTCCTTGCAAAACACACATAAATATTCATTTATTTCAATAGAAAATTATCGGGGTCCTGACTCAGTGAAAGAAGCTGTCAGGGATTGAGTTAGACTACAGTACTTAAAGTGAAATCCTCTGAACTGTATGGTCCTCGTAAAGAAAGCTTAGAACATGAAAACTAATGTTTAAATTTTTTTTTGAAACTCATTGGTACTGGACATATTTATTATATTTTACAAAGGTATTCAACTTCAAAATACTGTAAATTTAGGTGACTTGGAAGTTAAGTTTGTGACAATTCAAAACTGCAGCGCACACACATCCCAAGGATCTGGGTTTGCAACCCAGGGCCAGGAGAGAACAACCAAGATGAACAACTAAATAAAATAAATAAAATGCTTCTTCTTCCTCTCTCTTCCTGCCTGTCTGCCTCTGTTCACCTTCATTCTTGCCTGTACCATTCCTTCAAAAATATACTTTAAATTTAAATATCAGTGATGATGATGATAATTATGAAAATTTGGTTAGATTGCAGTTTCAACTAATGCATGGACTTGAGTAGAAGACTGAAAATGAAGGAACAGTAAAAATGATATCTATTTTCTCTAAATTTTGATCTAACGCAAGATCATGAATGATTTTCTTCAGGGTTAAGATCATGGACAGAGGCCGTGGAAAGACTTGGTTTGGAATCCTTACTAGCTGTATAATTTTGAACAGTTCCTCCCTTAAACCCAGCAAACAGAGCTCTTGGCCTGAACCCAAACCTCAGAGACCCTAAGATTCCTCTGCGGTGACCAGACCATAGGCTTCCAGGAAATGTATGTGCTACCCAGATAGCTCACATGAGTCCTAGTCACCAGAAGTTCTCACCTGAAAGTTCCCCACTCATCACCCACCTCTACCCTTAGAGAAGTTCCCAATCTTCCATTTAAACCTCTATATCCCATCCAGCCCCCACCCCCAAAGGGGTTGGGTCAGATGCCCCAAGGAGCTCCAGAACTCATACCTATCGCTTCCTTTCAGCGTCCTTGGCCAGACTGGTTGTAAACAGCAAAGCTAGCAGACAGCTTCAAAGTTATCTAAGATGTCTCCTATTGTCTATACAGATAGGAACCCAGACAAAAGCATGGTCCTCTCTCTCTTTGGGCCCTGATTTTAAGCAAATTACTTAAGATTTCTTAACTTCCATATCTTTTTTCATAAAAGGGAAAATAAATGTCACAACATTGTTCTGAAAATCAAATAGCATAAAAATGATATAACACCCATTATATATCTCATCCAATATAAGATTCCCCCCCAAAAAATCAGTATTATTAGTATAATACTGTAATTCAGGTGCACGGGACTTGACACTAAAAAAATTAAGTTTATATACATTTTCTTTGTTTAATGAGGAGGAGAAAAATGAGACAAAAATTTATAATATTTTGCAATCTAGATACAACCTATAAAATCTATTTTTTTTAACTATGGATCAAGTTAAATAGTAATTGAATATATTTTCAGACATTCAGATTAGGTGCTTTGTCCATTTTTATAAAGGTATACATATTCATTCATTCTCTAGTAAACATCTAATTGTCAATGTCTATGTGTCAGACATTGTACCAACGTCAGTACCAAATTATTTGACATTATGAAATACTGACATTGGTAAAGGGCATTTACTAGTTATTTAGTAAAAGATACTTTTATTGTTCTTCCCATTTTGTAGATGAGGAAACTAATTCTTCAAGGAGATTGTTGCTTTGCCCAAGGTCCCCCAGGAAGGAATTAGTTGCAAACGAAGTAAAATCCAGATCTTCTGACATAAAACTTGCAAAATTTCCAGTTCAAAAACCAACTTGTGTATAATTAAGAAACTCCCTCCTCCATAAAAGTAATATTCTTTAATGCATCCCAGCTTTTCAAGTTAGAAAAAGTAGAATAAAGCCTGCTGCAGCAATATAAGGTACAGTTGAACATGGACTGCAAACTCGTTTCTCAAAACGTAGTCCACAGAGCAGCAACATGGACATCACCTGGGCGATTATAAGAAAAATGCAGGTTCTCAGGCCTCATCCCAGGCCCACTGAATCAGAATTCGTATTTACATGATTTTCAGAGAACTCAAATGCATATTATTTATTGGGAATCATTGGCCTACAACTCTAATAGTACCTCATCTTCCTACTACCTCATCTTCCTACTTCTGATTCTTGGTCTACTGATTTTCCTAACTGCTTTTGAGACTTGATATTATAATCATAGACTTCAGTCCTGCATGAACTTGCACAAATAGACTTAATTTGTCCAGGTGTAAATAAGGATAAGAAATCATAATTCCATACATTTTATGAGAATTAAGAGAAATTATGTTTACATTTCTTAATACATAGGTAGGTGCTGGATAAGTATGCAGTCCCTCATATTACCATCAATCACAATCCAACATTGCTCTCATACAATGGACATCAGCTCTGTCCTTATTTCCATCATTTCTCTAGCCATGATTCTAGGTCTCCCCTGCGAATACTTCATGCCTCCTTTCCTATCTTCAAATGGAGTTCTCTTTGTGGCTCGTTGTGGTCTGCCATTCTCATCTTTCTCAAATGACATCCTAAGGTCACAGATTCTTGGCACAGGTGCAGAAATGCTGCAAGTCAGTTGGCTAGAAAACTCATTTCATTTAATTTCCAGGTATCTGCATAACTCAGGTAGAGCATGTACTTGCAACTGACCTCCAGTCTTTAATCACCCTCTGTATAACACTGGTCACATTTACAGAAGGGTGTTTCTTATCATTCCCCTATAGGCATTTGCTTTTGTGAGTTTTTTTACCTTGATTCCTGTAGCTTTTATCTTTATTTACTACTGAGGATCAGAAGAGCAAACACTTTAACCTCTTGTCTAGCAACAGATCATTTTGTTTAGACAAACATTTGCCTTACCCACCCCATACCTTTCTTGCTATCTAGTCCTCTGCTTCCCCCTATGGGTCTTTTCTCACTTTATCCATTGGCCTTAATTCACGGCTACTCAAAATCATTGAGCATTCTTGTTCTGACTTTAGTGTATGAGTACAGTGTGTGGAGGGCAGCCCTGTATAATATTCTTTCACATTGTAATGGACAACTATGAAGCATAAAATATCTCCTCACATGAAAGTATTCCGTTCTTGAGGTTCTTTTCACTGCATTAAATCCAAACTTTGTCAAGAACACTTCGTTACTTATCTATTCAGAGTTTCTACTAAATGGATAGCACAGTCAGAGTCACGTCACTCTGCCTGGCCAAGAGAGTTTGCCCACCAGAAATGTGGGTAGTTATATTCATACAAAGTGAGTTTGAAATAGCTTAAACGAAAGTATGCAACTGAATAAAAAGTTTAAATTTATTAATAAAATGGGATAGTTCAGCATGACCGGAGAAATGGACAACACAGGAAAGACTGGATGGAGTAAGATAATGGAAAATGAGGAAAATGGAAATGCGAGGTCCAGATAATTAGGGACCATATTCAATAGTTTGAACTTTATTCTAAAAACGCTGATGATTTATTGATAGGTTTTAACCAGCAAGTATTATGATTAGGTTAACATTTTTGAAAGATCACTCAAAAACATTATTAGACAAATCCAGGAAAGAGAGGATGATTTTCTTGACTGGGTGAATGGAAGCATAGATGGAGAAAAGCTGGTGGAGTCTGGAGATATTTAGGAGGGAGAACAAGCAGAGATTTTTAACGGAAAATATTAGTCAAGGATGATCAAGCTTCTGTTCTGGATGAGTGCATATGGTAGTAGAATTAATGAAGGTCAGTACCTCAGTTCAAAAATATGAAACTAAAGGGAAAAAATGATCAGTTAAATATCATCAAAATTTTAAATTTCTCCTTTTCAAAAAACATTGTCAAAATAAAGTCAAGCTACAGATTGGGAGAAGATAGTCACACAATACAAATATCTGTAAATGACTTTGTTTATAAAGAACTGCAATTCAATAGGACAAGCCAGTATTTATACAATGAAATTCTAGTCATCCATAAAAAGCAATAAACTATTGAAACACACACTTTCAATGCATCTAAAAAGCACTTCACTAAACAAGGAGAGTTCCAAACAAAAGCACACATACTATGACTCCATTAAATATGAAGCTTTAATAATGACAAATCTAATATATAAGAAACAATTCAGTGACTACCTAGACCAATTTGAGTAGATTGATTGTGGTAGTGTTTCCAGAAGGTTTAAATTTGTCAGACTCATTAATGTGCACTTAAAGAGGATGCATTTTATTGTTTAAGTCAATAAAGTTGATTAAAAACAAGCTATTTAAATAAGAAAGATAAATGCTTGGGGATTTAAAAGGTCATAGCATGCAATTCATGAGTGTCACATGATGAGATGTCTTTGACTTACTTCTCTGGAACTCCTTTTCATTGACTTCTTATAGGAAAATACAATGACATTTCTCATTATATATCACTATTATAAGGAACAACCATCAATTTTCAAATGCTTTTTCAACTAATGTGATACAGAATGTTAGTGCTCCTGCATCTTAAAAAATAATAGTTTAATCAAATTGTTTCAGAATATTTTCACTCTGTGAAACTTTGTGCTGCTTTCATCCTTCTAATAAAGAACCTAGCTGAATCTTCACACAACTGAAAACAATAACAAATTAGTGTGGCAGAATGAAAAAGAGGCTGTACTAACGATCAGATTTAACACAACCACTAAACAGCTGTTCAGTTCTTTCCATAATCAGCCTTACCCTTGACTACACGTTCTTGAGCCTTTCCCTCCTGGTTCTGAACCATCTGTCATTTGGCAAATAAGCCATATTCTGAGACGTCTCTATTCAGGCACTATTCTCAAACCCTGTGAGTATAGGTTAATCCTAGGCAAGGCCATGATGATCTATTTTAACATTTTGTTTGCCTCCGTTTCATTTAAAACCTTAGCACACAAGGGAAAACCTTGGAAAAAATCAGTGGCAAAATGCAGCATAATTGCCTCTGGGAAGGTTTCTTTACCTTCTGCAAACTTTTAGTAGCAATTCAATAAATTTTCAAGCCTTGGAAAGGAGAATACTGTATAATTTCCTCTAGTTGATAATGAAGATTCACTGAGGATTCAGTTACTTCAGAAGCCTCACAGAATTTGAGCATCTATAGAATTTTTCTCCTTAGCTATGTATCAATTTCAATCCTGAATATAATATTTTAATTAGTTCTGACCATATTCAGTCACCATTCTCCTGCTTTCCCAGACTTACATTATCACTTAGGAGAAATGGAAACAAAATTCTCTTTCTTGATCTTTGAAATAGCCCAGAATACCTAGTTTATTTCAAATCTATTTTCTTGGTTGAGTAGAAGAAGAAAACAAAACAGAACCAGTTCGCTGAGCTAAATAGAAAAAATTGAGTACTAAAAGGAAGAATTAAATTATCATTTTCAATGTATCAAATCTACAAGTCCATAAACAGCCTAGGAAACTCTACACTAAACTTTTCTACTGAACACCCACTGAATATATCATCTAAGGTGAGGTGAAAAACCTAGGTGCCATGCTTTCTTTGCTTATGACTATTCCTAGGAGTCCATTTCACTTAAACCAAGTATATCAGGTTCTTACTCTCTTGACAAGCTATTCAGTTTTTACATCAAAGAGTCAAAATATTTGATTTAATTAAGTAAAATGAAAAGAGCTCCTGGGTGTGATAAAAACCAAGTTAGTTTTAATTTAGATATAAAAACAGAACTCATTGAAACCTGCAGTGCTCTACTTGACCATGTTTTGAGATTCCAGGAGAGAAAGACCACTTTACTCTCTGCACAAATGCAAACATTTGAAATGACCACCAGCAGTATGCAGGAGGTCAGCACAAGAAAATACCTTCTTTCTTCTACTCTTTCTGTCCCTTCACTTTTTCAAGTTAGACCATTGGAGTGTAATATGCTTCTGCCTGAGTTAGCGGATATATCTACCCTAAGGGATAAGAGTTGTGCTGTGAAAATGATCACAGGAGAGGCATGTTATTGGTGCCCCATCACTGGAGACCAGTTCCAGTTTTGATTTATTGGCAGTTCCTGGGACACTAACCATTCACACAGCTGGAAAACAGAGCAAGTAGCCAGAGATCAAGACAGTTCCTGGGTTTGAATGCTTTGCTTACCAAGAAAGCACCTACAATATTGGAAAGAAACTTAAATCTAAAAACAAACATGCTGGAACCAAAACCAATGCATATTTTAACTATAATTCCTCTGAGAAAACAAAACAAGTCACTATTTCCACTAAGCATCCAGAGAGATTCTTATTACTACATGCACCTGGCAAAACTAGAATGGTACTGGTGACCTCCAAGCAGAAAAAATATGAAGTCTTCATATAGCCCAACCCTGTGACTTCTTGCTAATCATTCTTACCACTTTCTCTTTTAAAGACCAGTAAAGGTAAAGGAGATTAATTACATGGTGAAGGAAAATTTGAAATAGTGGTGAAATTAATGTATTATATAAAGATGTTGATTTACTATGAGATGTACCTTAAAACTGCATAATGTTATAATGCAATGGTCCTTCAACAGAATTAATTTAAGAAAAGACAAATAAAGGAAAAATAGAAATAAGAACACTTTACTGAAAATCCATTTTTATGAGTATGTAGTTTCATGCTATCCCACAAAAATAATCTGTATTTGGATTCTTCTTATGAAATAAAACAAGTCACTATTTTGGTTTTCGACATTGCCACAATCATACACACACACACACATGCACACGCACACAAACACGCACACACCCCAAAATGTATACACGATTTTCATATTTTAGAAATACATTCAAACCTAGGCACAAACATGCCTTTGGTCTGTCAAGATGTGTTCACTTTAGAAACAGAGTAAGCTGAAACCATGATTACTTTGAACGTTTAATCCTGCTTCACCACAGATGTCACAGATGAGGCACAGAAGACAGTATCTTCTTACTGTCCACAATACGTATGAAACATTTAGAATGAACCTGGAGAATCTTGACCCTACTGTTAGCAAGCCAACAAGCCAATTAAAAAGAAAAAAACAGCTGGAATTAATTCTATAGTTCACAGTTGGCTTTTGGTGCCATTTTCAACACATGTTGTCCACACCTTGAGAGGAATGCCATCCTAAAATTGGTTCTATTAATTCTTTTTAGATTAAATATCCATGATATTTTCTTATTTCCAGTGAGAATGAGTTTTGGAAAACAAATTGTGATGCAAAGTTCAAAATTAGCGGAATTAAATAACTTTCTCAGACATAGCAACGAGGTACACTTTTCTGCAATTGTATATGCATATATGTAAGTATGTGCAGTTTTATGCTTATTTTTAACCTGTGAGTAAAAAGAACAATAACTAAATCTATTTTAGGAATAATCACAACTGATAACATTCCTGTCCCTCCTTTAGAACAGACACGTTTTACTTCACAGAGTAGCAACTGAAGACAAGTCACTGTTGGTATGCTAATAGTTTTATTTTGCTTTCTCCTTCAAGTTTTCCGTTATTGTATCATGTTATGAATTATGAACAAAAGAGATTAAACAGAAGAGAAAAATCTCAGCTCAGGATATTTATTTTTAAATGTGCTTTAATGAAGGAAAATGACCACTCTTTTCATTCTTCTGCTATCACACATGACTCAACCATCTAGTTTCTAGCCTGCTACTACCCAGGATCCCTTCCCCAACCACTAAACCATTATTCTCATCTTCCTCTCTAAAACCATTCATTACTCAGACTTCTTCCAGTCTGCATACTCTAGATTTGCAGGCCCTCTACTTGCAAGGCTTCTTCAACTCTTTCAGGCTTTTCATTCATCCACATTTGGAGAGAAACAGCCTCTTTGCTTGCAACAGTGATGTGCCTTTGCCTTTAGCTGTACCTGAACTGACATGGATTCAAAAGTGCACTGGCAGTGACATCTTGGCACAGGCAGGGAAATTTTACCTCTATTTCCTTGCAGGCACACACAGAACAAAAACCACCCACACAAAGCCATTGCCACCAAGTCATTCTCCCTCTGGTTCATCACATCCCCCACACAGCTGGTACAAGGCTGAGAGGGAAAGCACAGCTGCCTAGGTTTGACTCATACCTACAGGACTTTTCTTCATTCCCACTCTCAATTCTGTGAGCTCTAACTACCTTAATCTCTCCGCCCCTTTTAACTTCATTAGAGGAAGCACAAGATTGTGGGCAGAATCCCCTTTATCTTCCTGTTTAGATCAGACATGTAAGTAAACACATCTGTTTGGTTAGGGTACCGAAAGCCTTTAATAGCATTATTGCCTAAAAAGACATCACTACCTTCTACTAAAGAATGATTACAATTAAGACCTCTCATGACAAGGCCTCTTTCATACAGTTCATCAAACAAGACCCCATTTCACAAAGCTACTCGCCTCCTTTATGCACATATGAAAAATGCTGTTACTAAGAGAGCCATAAAAGGCAGGCAATTGCATATAACAGTCAAGTAAATCCATGTTCTCAAAACAGGGCACCATGGAGAAAATCACAGCCTTTGAAATAACAACTTTCTCTAAAGCAGATAAAATCCTCTTGAAAAAAATCTGCCTGAGAGAATTCAAATCGTTTTTGTGACTATTTCTCCTCCCAATCTACTCAGTATGTGCTCATAAAAATATGTCAAATATTTTATCATGTGTGGAAAAAAAAACCTCTTGAAGATTTTCAAGTTTTTTAATAAGACAGATCAGATTCTAAACCGTTTGCTTAACTATCTTTCTTAAAGGGAAAATTAATGATCCCTACTTATGTCTCATGTTCTATTTTTAAAGAACGAAACCACTAATCTACATTTATATAACACGATTTTTTTTTTCATTTAGAAAGTTCCCAAACATTTAGAAAATCTTTATCCTTAGTTCTCTGTTTTCATATCCAGGGCCAAGGACAGTGCTGTCGAGAATCAAGTCCAGCTCCTTGTCCTGTAACTGCCTATTTTCCAGGCAGCAAGACACCGAGGAGAGACTCGCTGGTCTCCCATAGCAGCCTTGCGTCCTACCAGGAGTTCGCAGTAGGCAGCTCTTAGGCCCAGTCAGTGCAGAACACTGCCTAGTACTCTCCCATCGTGACTCACCTTTCTAAATGTCACAGCACCTGACATGCAGACAGAAAAGCAAAATTCCACAGCCAGTTTCCCCAGACCAGTTCATATGTCTGGTCAGCTTTGTGTGATGTGTGATACTGCTTGTTTACTTTCTCCTACAGTGTTACAACCTGCAGATGGTGCATGTTGAATCCTACACCTTTCTCCATCTGGCAAATTCGCACTCCTGAGATTCTGGAATCTCCTCCAGGCAAGGCTTTGCTGATGCCAAACAGTACTGTTTCTCTTTCCTTTTGCAATGCAACCAGTAGATTCTGTACACATTCTTACTTTTACTAGAGCCCTGATTATACTGCATGTGGTGATTTCTTTGCACACCCAACTTTCCCCCTGATCCCTGACTTTGCCCTTCCATTTTTCCTGAGGTCCAATCAACGTCCCTTGAGGTCCCTCAAGGGTCCAAATTGGCTTCCACTATTAGGTACTCCCATTCTGCCCTATTTCTTTACATAAAATCGCATATGTTGACTTCTATACCACATCTGTTCCTCAGAACTTAAATTATGTGACGGTGGGGACCCTGACAGCCTTGTTGACAATTGCACCCCCAATGCCTGGGACAGTGCCTGGACTCTGTTAGTTCTCCACTGTTTGAAAACATCAGGTAAACAAATGAATGCCTAAATACTATGTTAGAAATAGAACTGTCTAATTCAAGTTTTTATGCACAATTTATCCAATACAGTGAACAAATTTTTGAATCAATGATCAACTTAGTAAATTGTGTTCTTCATATATACTCTACAAATATAATCAATTTACAACAAACTTGATTCTCAAATAAAGTGTGCAGTCTAATATCCCTTAATGTATAAACTTATAATAGAAGAATAATATAACCCATTGGGAATTGAGATTTTTAAGTACAATTTATTTTTGATTATTAATACCTTGAAAATGTTGTACCAAGCCACGTAAAATTGTTCTGATAGATGCCTAGCAGCTAAATAAAAGTCAATATAGCCATCCATGTTTGTTATCAAGCATGAAAAAATTAAATCACAGGTAATTCAGAGTAATTCCATCTTTCATTTTAGGTTTGCTTTCAATATTATGTTCTACTTGTACTTGCATATTTTAAAAAATAATCAATTAGTCATAGTCAACATTTATGTGCAGAGACCATATTAGCTGTATGTGGAAATGAAAAAGAAACAGGAGGGAGACAGATGGCTCCAGTAATATACATGATAAAATGTGCTGCTTTACTCTGCCTTACTTGAATATTATGCATTCAATCTACAATGCTTTATATTCTTTTGCATAGGTGTGGTTTCTTTTTTTTTTTTTTTTTTTTTGATTACAAAGGTAAAAGACACTTGACCTATAGCTAACTACATTTTATTACCATTTTGTCCTTTTATATCAACTCATCAAATATTTACTGAGTGTCTGTTCTGTGTCAGTTACTCAGTTAGATCCAGGATGTCCAATAGAGATAAATTCCCTGATTCCATAGAGCTATATTGAATGTGTATATAAAGGTGGGGTGGAGAAAAGATTAGATGAGCATAAAAGTAGATATGAAAATCATATCTGGAAAATGTTATAAACACATAGCTATCAAATTAAGAAGTTAGGAGCTGATAAGGATGAAGATTAGTTAAGATGAGATGGTTAAGGAACATGGAAGCAAAAATCTGAATGTATTCAGGCAAGCATTGACAGATCTAGATAGAAGAACATCCTAAGAAGAGAGAATAAAAAAATGCAAAGGCTCTGTGATGGTAGTGAGCCCTTTTAATTCCAAGAACATCAGAAGGATGCTGTGGTTGACACTGAGTGACTGAGGGTCAGAGGAGATGTAAGATGGGGCTAGAGAGGGCCAGATCATGTAAGACCAGCATAGGCTCTGGCAAACTATTTAAATTTTATATTGATGTAATGAGAACCTTATGGAAGTTTTAGAGCAAGGGAGTGACATAGTTTGATTTGTCTTTTAAGATTACTCCACCTGTTCTCTGGTAAACGGCCCAGAGTGTTGCAAAAAAATGGAAACTGGGAGACCAGTTTGGTGGTATTGCAATGGGTCATCAAATGGTGGTAGAGCCATGGATTGAAATCGTATTCTGGATAGGTGAGAAGTGGTCAAGTTTTGAATAGACTTTGAAAGTAGAATCAGAAAGTAGGTCTTGCTAACGGCTTATATGTGAATTGTGAGGAAATCAGAAGTGTGGATTATTTCTAAATTATTGGTCTGACAAGGGGTGAATAATGGTAGTTCCAAGATGTGGAAAACTGCAGGAGAAGCCTAGAATTGGGCTCCCAAGACCAGATTCTCCATAAATCCTAACTGATCTTGGAAAAAAAAAAAAGGAAAAGTACTAATGAATTCCACTACAAGCGGTTTACATAAATGATAACAAGTGCATAGCCCAAAATTCCAAATCTGTAACATTTTAGAAAGTAGCCATAGTAATCAGAGGAAGAACTAGGAGAAAATAATATCTCAAAATAAATCATCTTTCTAATGTTTAATTGAAATTAATTTTACATGATAGTAGGACTTTAGCTTCACATTCTACAAAATCTAAGAGCTCTCAAATTCATTAAAATTGGTTTGACGCTTGCTGAATGATTAGCAAAGGTTTCATTCATTTATCTCCCACTTATTTAGCAGAGGACATTATTGTTTAGCATTAGAAAGAATCTCCTACCTCTAGATACTCATGTTTTCATGGAAGTTAGAACAGATAAGCTAAATCACCTTTATTAATTGTCATGATGGTAATCAGTGGAGAACTTTCAACTTGACCTCTATGTAGCACTCAGAACAGATAAAGATTAGTTTCTATGATAGCTTAATAACGTAAATATCCATTCCATCAAGCCACACTTTTGAAATTCATCTCAGAGTCTAATAGTGAAGAACCTGCTCCTTAATTGGCAAAGTTTGATTAATATGTCCTTTCTTACATCCACATGGCCCATTTGCAGCAGGTTAAATTTGCTTCATTTTTCAAGTTACAACAGTGTGGGGATTTCTGCTTGCCTTTCATCTCTGATATAAAGTATTGCACCTAAGCAGTGCACACTTATCTATTTTTAGTGATATTCTGGCTGCTTAAATTAAAAACCCTAGACTTTTACTACAGCATTCTTTCTTGCTAGTTTTATAAAGACCCAAAGACTAGACACTGGGACAAGAAGCTTCATTTCATTTGTATAGAATTCTTGAAGGAGGGAAAGTTTTGCTGCTTTATCACCTAAGACTTAAAATGCTTGCCATATACTGCTTAGCAAACCCTAAGGACAGCTTTCAATCAGTTTGTTACAATAATCCTGTGAAGATTTACTGCTGAGTTTCACATATTGTAAGTGAAGGAAATTTTACTTTTAGCCCCAAATTTCAAATGCAACTTCACATGGGGTCAGGAAGCACCAAGGTGCCACAGGCTTTTAACATAAATCTGATCTGGAACAAACTCGAAACCTTGACTTGAAAATTTTCTACATAGTATAATAAGCATAATAATGTCTTTTTTTTTTTTTTTAATGCACAGAAGGTAGTTGTAAATCACACAGTAACTAAAGAGCTAAGAGACTATTTTTCTCCCTGAAATAAAAACTAACAGTGGCTGCTTAAAGAAAATACTGTCATTGACAGGGAGTAGGAAATCCTTAGAAAATAAGCAGAGGCATATTCACTCGCTGGCAATTCTATGCCATGGTTGGTCCCATACACTCCTGGCATGTAGTATGGTATATTTGCTTTCATTTTATTTCAGGTGCAAAGTTGGTTTCCTTTTCTATAACTACAGACTGACCAAATTAGTTGTCACTTGCACCATCATATCCATGGGCTATAAAGAAGCTTGAAGCTGTAAGAACGTCTATACATTTCTTTTCATTCTTTCCCTATCAAGCCAGCATTCCTCTCTGCTGGGCTAGTCTCCTTTTTGGCAGACAGTTCTATGAATTGGGGTATTTTCAAATTTCTAATTTAGTTCTTTTCTGAGATATCTTAGTCCTCATGAAAACAACTTGTCATTTTTGCTCAAAGCTGCCATAGTGTGCTATGGTGACCACACAGTGTTTTGCAAGTAAGGAGCCCTCATTCTTGACATCACGCTGTGCACACTGGAATGGAACTGTGTGTGCCTGGAGAAAGGGGTATTTTGTTCCTAATGGACACAATGGACTCACAACAGCTCTGGTTTGCCCCAGAACTCTAGAAGTACAAATTTCCTGCTCAGTCTGACACAGCAGGCAATACCCATCAGTCTCTACAGAGTTCCCCTGTTATCCAAAATTAGACTATTGATATGAAAACATTTATAAGCCAAAGTGGTGTTAAAGCAAAGTAGTGAGCACCATTAACTTATATGGTAACATTTTTAAGTGTACCCAGATCCACAAAATAACCTAACAAATCATATATACATACATACATACAACCTAAAATAATTATAATGTAATAAAGTCATGAGTCACTTAACAGACAGGAGACAGTCTATAAAATGTGTTACATGATCTTGTCATTGTGCAAACACATTAGCAGTAGATCTTCTACACTTAGGGGCCCTAATGAACACAGTTGCATGAGATAAAATCAAGCACAAGAGACACAGTAAGTACAAAATGTGTAAATTTCTCCCTGGCATAAAACATTCTGACATTACCACATCTCCGATGTCACTGGGCAAGAGGAATTTGGGGAATACCATTATATATGTGATCCCTTGATGACTAAAATGGTGTACAGCCCGTGACTAGCAAAAGCAAGAGTGAGATGACAAATACGCAGCCTGTATGAAGTAGTTTGGGAAGGAGCTGGGCGATGCCACTCTGGTTGTGGGATGTACATTCCCTCTCCAAGGGCTCACTGCAAAACAAAAGCTGACTGCTCTCTCCATTTCTCATCTTTTGTGGTAAAAATAAATCTTCTCTGAACTTCTTTTGGTTAGCCAAAACAGGTACTAACATTGTCAGAGCCTAACTCACAGTTTCAGATGCAGAAGATATCCGTGCTCTGAAGACACCAAGCCTGGTCCCCGCGTCTGTGCTCTGAGAACACCAAGGTACGATAAAGTTCCCTCAGTATCTTCCTGATGATTTCCATATCTGATCTAGTGGGAGAACAGGGGCCTCATTTAATGTGAATGGTGAATATAATGCCTCAAAATTCTAAGTTAAAAACTAATTAATCAAATCTAGCTGCATATTTAAAGTTGATATCCTTTTAATTTATTACAGGAATGTATAGGTTACATACAGGAATTCATTAATAAAATTCATGTTATGAATAGGTCAACGAGACAAAAATTCAAATGATTTTTCATATGTTAAAAAAATATCATTAGATAAAATTTAGCATCTATTCCTAAAGGAAAAAATCTCTAAAATTCAAATAGGAAGAGTTAATATGTTAAAATCAATCATAACTTTTGCAGCCAGCCTCAGACTTAAACATTGCATGCACATTCATTGAAACCACAGCTAGTATATATATATATGGTAATTCTGAATCAGAATTAAATCAACCCAAACAATTAAATAAGAAAGTAAATATAATTAAAAGTACTGAAATAGAGCAAATATTTAAATACCTATTTGAAAAAAAACAATAAGAAGATATTAGAAACAGTGAATTCACTAAAGTGGACAATTATACTAGAAAACTGATATATTTCCAATTTCCAAATGTAAAATGTTTCACGTAACACAGAAATAAGGGGAAAGAAAGAACTACAAAGGGAATTAACTTCACAGAAATTGGATCACTTATTTGAAGAAAATTATAAAACTTTACTCAGCAGCAAAAAGAATCTGTGGAAAACACAGATTATGACATAGAAATAGACATCTTTATAAGATACAAATTCTCCCCCAAATTAAGATAAAAATGTATTCTGATTTGAGCAGAACACCCATATTTTTTCAGTGAACTAAAACTAAAGTTCTCTGGATATCCAGGAATGTTATAAAAAAGAATAATGATAGAGGACTTAACTACTCTTGATTCAAAAATGTAAATTTATTATTGTTAAGACAGGATTGTACTTTCTAAAGAAAGAATAACAACATGCATATAAAATCTGATAAAGATAGCTTTTCTAGTTCACAAGGAAAATATTAATAATTTAATAAATGACTTTGGGACAGCAGATGTGTGATAGGAAAGAAATTAGGTAAATTCTTGCTTCTTCCTTACTCTAAAATAAGCTGTATATAAAGATTCAATTCAAAAGTAAACCTATAAGTGTCATAATCATATAGAGATGATATTTATAGCCTATTTACATCTTAATAGTATATATTGTTTTTATATTTATTTATCACATACTACATTATATCAGTTCTATATGTGAAAATATAAACATGACATAAAAACAATAATATCTTTAACCTCAAGCTGACATAAATTTAAGTGTATGATGAGATACCTACTAAAAATGACAGTGTTGGTGCACCCTGGTGGCCTAGCAGATACGGGCCCCAAACATAGTCTACATACCTTTGAGGACCCCGGTTCAAGATGCAGGTCAGGAAGAACAACCAAGATGAACAACTGAATATCATAAATAAATGTTACTTCCTCCCCTCTCTTCCTGCCTGCCTGCCTGCTTGGCTTCACTGCTATCTGCACCTTTCCTTTAAAACAAAGATTATGCACACTGGTAACAAGATCTCATTTTGAAAAAAAATCAGTATGTTTGATAACATGCCTATATTATACAATTAAAAAGCTGAATGTTTAAAAACATGGTGCTTTTTAAATTGATTTTGTTTTCTAATTTTAGATTTCCAACCATCCAGCCTTCTATCAGTCAATTTAATTTAGTTCTTGCATTACTATTCTGCTCAATCCAGCAGTGACTTAATCATGAACTTAGACTGTGTTCATCAGTTACAGTTGGTTCCACAGTACATACCAGATGCTTTTCTCACCAGATCTGCTGGCTCTAGGTTTCCAGGGTATCACACATCTGCCTTCATCTGACAGCAACTGGTCACTCATCTGTAGTGGGAGAGGCCGTGAAGAGGAATATCAGTCTACTTTCTATGCTATGTTCCACTGCTGATGCCATTGTAGTGTGTTGTCTCTCAACCACAGAAAAGGGGTTCTGAAGAAGGCCACAGCAGGCTGCAGGAAGCAATCTGAAAGGATGACAGACATCTCTGAGATGCAGCACCTCTGCCTCTCTCTTATATTTGCCTGCCAGCTTACACATCAGCTGCCTCTCCAAGAAAGTCATGAAGTCTATGTTCAGCCCAGTGATGTGACCAACCTGCCACATCACTCTTGGACCAGGGAATACCCTGGAGACAGGGGGGATCTGAGGCTGCTCTCATATCTAAATTAGTCATGTGTGTATCTCCCTTGCTGTATCAATGCAAGACAGCATGAGGCCACATCTGCCCAGATGCCACTTTTAAACTGTAGCCAAAAGACAGCACATTCATCTCCTTTTCTCAGGTATCTGTGCCTTCTTTGAGGACTTCTTATAGTTCCATCTTCCTTTTTACATTTGGTATTCAGGATGAGGGGTCAAGGAAACAAAATAATACCAGCTGGTTTCCCCTCTCTCTCTCTCTTCTTCATCTAAAACTCTCTCTCTCTCTCTCTCTCTCTCTCTCTCTCTCTCTCTCTCTCTCTCTCTCTCTCTCTCTCTCTCTCTCTCTCTCTCCCCTCTCTCTCTCTCCCACCCTGCCCTTCCCACCCTTCTATCCACTCTAAATGGTTCAAAGCCCTTTGTGTAAATGGAAATGAAGAATGAATTCCTCAGCTTTTTATTTCTTCAGATGTACTTGGCTCCAGACTTCCTTTCCTGCTCCATAAGAACTCATGAGCTAAACTGGAGTGGTCATGAGGAACAGAAATACGATGTAAATAGTGTTTGCTATTACAAGTTATTATATTATATCATAATTTCATATTTTCTCTTTCTTAATATATATATAAACATTTATTAATGTTGCTAACATAGAGAGAAATTAGCTGCAGATAATTCATATCTAAATATTCATAGAGGTTGAATAGACTTATCCAACATTTATTACATTTATAGATAAATACTAAGAATATTTTTAAATGCGCTTTTCTAAATTCACAGCTGTCTGAACAATCTTCTCATTCACCTGGGTAACAATTTATGTTTCAAAAGTGTTGAGAAAATCAATGAATTATTGAGGGCACACCTCATTTGTAAGTGTAGCATAAGCCTGGATTTGAAAATCTCATTCTAGGAGAAAAACACACTATATAAGAATTTGTACAATTTTGTGTTTCATTAGGTAAAGTAGAAAGATTCTGTAAAGTAAAATTCTGCTTTACTCCTACAAATGATAAAGCCATTAGGCAGTTAAGTAGCAGAATTACCAGGTATTATCTTTCTAATTTCCATCACGTGCTGCAATAAAAAAACTTCTTTAGCATCTTTTTGATATATGCACATGTTATTCAATATACAATGAATCTTTTGCTTCACTAAATCCCTATCATTCTTAAGAACATTTTCCTAAAATTTGTTGGATCAGAGGAGTCCACTGATTATAAATCTTATTTTCCCAAAAATAACAGAAAAAAAAGTATAGTCAACTCGCCCTATCAACCAAAATTCAAAGCAAGCCACAAATATTAAAGTTAGCTCTAGTAAGTGAATGACAACATTGAGATAAGTTAATCATAACTCAGAAATCCAGAGGCCCAGGTGCTGATTTAGCATGTATAATTTCCCCACTATGTTTCAAGAATCATCATATTTTCTAACTGAATAATTTGATTTCTTGCAGGAAATATACCAGGATTGCATCTCAGAATAGCCAATAATGTCAGGTACTGGCTCAACCCTTTACAATTTTGAGACTTTAACCTTAGTTCCCCAAAGGACATTACTATGCTGCTTTTTATTTTTTAAAGGAAAGGGTAGTCCAACTTTCACTAACTTCAAATTCATAAGTGCTGCAGAAAATTCCAGTCAAAGGATGTCAAGATCAGAAAGAGAGCGTAGAAGCATGGAAATCACTCAAGGCCGAGGGTTCTTGCACTGCCAGACCTCAAGTTATTCGAGAAGTATAAGGCCAGCCTCCTGCACCTCCAACCCACTCTGCACTGACTCCACTGTCAAGGCATAAGCAGAAAACTTAATGTTACTTGGTTACATAGTTCTTCCCTTCTCTTGCAAAAAGTTACCCACTTTGATCTAATTCTTTACAATTTCATGAGGCTTGTTAAAGGGTGTATTTCAGTGGAATTCCCCTGAGTCAAACAGCATGGCAAATCTTGTTTGTTAATCGTAATAATTCACATGTCTATATAGCATTTAAACAAAACTTCTTAACACTATGTCATCAGTTCCATGTGATGCTCACAAGACTCTAGGCCACATATCAAAGTTCAATATAACAGAGAAACACATTAGGTATTTTAAGGGAAGTGGGTCCAATACATGAAAATAGATGCTTACAAAATAGGAATTTGGAATGAAGATACTCTAGGTTGGGTCTCCAGGAATGACCTGCAAAATGATGCTACTGAAACAGCAGGATGGCTGCTGATTCTGCCTTCATCAGAAGGTAGGAATCCAAGGTTACCAGCAGAACTGCCACATCATCAACAGTCCACAATGACTATAACCTGGAAATGACCAAGCAGCTGCTGCCATCGCCTTGGTTACTACCCAGAGTTGGACGCTAGAACGCTGTTGGAGAAAACCCTCATGCCTTCACAACCTGTTGCCCAAAGCTATAGAAAGATGGCTTCCACCTTACGTATTCCCAGCTTAGAAATCTGGGCTCTTCTAAATGCCAGGAGTTTATTGTTTCCAAACGAGCTGCAAGGGAGTCTGGAAAATGTGGATTTTTAGCTTTCTGAAAAACACAAAGGCTAAACAGAAACAGTTAGAAACTGCTCTTGAAGACAAACCAAGCAACCATAGCAAACAAAGGCAGAAGGTGGTATATTCACTTCACAGAGTGAAGAAACAGTCAGAAAGTCTGAGTAACTTGTACGAAGCTTCGGTGTTAAAGCAGTTACATCACCAAAGATAGAAGCTGGGTGCTTTTATGCCACATCTAGTATCTTTTCTAATTTGCCATTCCCTATTTATTAGTTCTATAAGGGATTGTTAAACTAGAAAAAGAAACAATTAACCACACCCTGTAAGAGAAACTAACATTTGCTGCTATCAGGAAATAGCATAGCTCATCTATCAGGCTATTCCAATGATTCAAAGAAGATGGTCAACTAAAGAAGAATATATAGATAGGCAGCACTTCTCCTTGGATATTGAGCAGTTGATAGAGTTTATGGTATAGATGAAGCAAGTTTGCAAACTGCAAGCTCTTCTCTTCCTTCAAAAATTCAAAAATCACTCACAAACCCGAAGATAGACAGGGGCGGCTAAAAGGGAAAAATTTATTTCCACATTTTACCTCTAGTTCCCCAAAATGAGAAGACTGCTGGCAAAGATTTATTTAATATCAAAGAATAAGAGAAAAATGTGTTTGCTATCTGAATTAATTTCAGAATTGCAATTTAAGTCAAAAATAATATATGAATGTAATTTAAATACCAAGAAACATATCTCAATGAACTTTTCACCTTGAAGATATAACTATAAAGCTATTTTAATAGCTTATCAGCTATCTAATATACATATGTCTTCTTATAGTAAGCAGTTCTTTTTACTAAAATATAAATTTGTATCCACGTCTTTCATATGTGGATCTCAATTTACTCAAATGTGAAATTCTGAGTTAATTTTTAGCATATCATCCCACATTCACTAATAGACATGCAGAAAATCTCCAAGACAGCGTCCCATGCTCACTTTTGTGACTACCTTTTTAAGGAGAAGCATTTTGGAAGAGGTCTCCTGAGAGCATTTGTAACAAATCTTTCCTGATTTCCTCTTAAGGAGGAAAGAAAAATCCATTTAAGACAATGCTTTAAGGCAAAATGTTGCCTGACTTCAGATTCAAACTTTTCATTTATTAGGGAAGAAGTTAAAGTCTCCAGGGAGTACTGAATCAGTCTTGAAGGCAAGAAGGGAAGTTACTTTAGGTAAATGGTGTCTAACTCTGGCAACAAAGACAACTCCATCCTGCCAACATTCTCTCTCCTGGAAATACCACCACCCTACTCTGCAGGGAAAGCTTATTGATTCCTTAATTGAGAAACAAGAAGATGATGATGAATTGCAGCAGATTTTATTTATTCACTCCCCACTATATGCCAACTGTGCTAAATGCTTTACATATATTATCTCCCTTAATCTTCAAAACATTATTATAACATTAATAACCCCATAGTCTACAAAATAAAACTAAGGCTGAAAGGAAGTAAAAATGTGAATGTGCCCAACATCACACAGAGGAGATATGTCATGTCCTTGTAAGCAGAGGAAGCAAGAATCAAACTCTGGTCAACTGGTTTCAAAGTTTGAGTCACATAAGGAAAAGAAATCCAATAACTCGAATAAGGCCATTTTCTATTTAAAGGAGTTACTCAAATAGAGATAGTCTGAGGCAAGCAATGTAGATTGACACAATGACCAAAAACCTACACTGTGTAAAACTGCAACACCACAGAAAAAGCTTCGCAATCTTACCTGAATGTCTATAGCAATCAATGTAAAGGTTATTCAAGCTCAGCAAACTTGCCTCTAGCATAATACAGCTAAATTTGTTCTACTTCTGGGAATGGAAGGAGAGTAAAGATTCCTATTTCCTCATTTGCAGATCTATCCCCAGTTTGAATTTTCACCTTCACAGTTAGGAATGCATCATAAAAATGATACACAGCTCTGAATAAACAAATCATACTTGAAATGACCATTAACACCCCTCCACACATCTCTATAATACTGATTTTCTTTCTCAGTATTTATTACTGATACAGGAGCTCTCATTTCTGGTCATTTTTATCATCCTTTAGCTATATTTTCTATTGTCTTTACTGAAGAATGTAATGTCTTAAATACATTATAACTTTTTTGATGATTAGGATAGGAACTGATTTTCTAGTTATCAAATTGAGTCAATTAATTTATTTTTACTCTTTTTTGGAGGGGGCAAGATATTTTGAATGTTAGGATACCTTTTCTTTTATCTAAGTACACAAATTTCCTTCCCATCACTATTTTTTTCACCAAATGTCTGCCACCTATGGTGACTCAAGCATTCAAAATCAGATGTGATGTCTGAAGCAGTATAAATGAATTGTGTGGGAAGAAATGCTCAAGACTGTGATTATTCTTCATATAGTTCTTCAAAAACATTCAGCTTTTCTGCTGCCACATCACATTATAAGTTAATTTTGCTTCCAAGTAATGCTCACCTTAATTTTCTTTTACTTCACTACTCTAACAGGTTATCTTGACTCAGACTCAGAGGCACTCGGCAACAATTTCTCTGGAGACTTTCCAAAGCTATGACCATATGTAATCACCTTAACTGTCACCTTTAACAAGGACATTTAAACAGATTTGAGTCACATTTCCTGATTTGCCTGGGGACCATGGCAGTGTGGAGGGAAGAATTTCTGACACACCAGGTAGGATGTGATATGAAAAGGGATTGTTACACTGACATAATGAGACTGAAAATACTTTCTCTACCAGGTTTTATACCAAAAGGGAGCGCTATTCCTGAATACAGGAGATTCCTTGAATTCACCACTACTGTGTAAACAATTCCTTCTGACCACCACCACCACACCAGTTATTCTCCGTTTGTCATTCTTCGTTCACCCCATTAGAGGAGGTGACTCAACTTTTTCTGTTTGTTATGTTCCCCAAATCCACACATCTCTAAGTATTTTCATTAAATTCTCCTCAGAATTGTATCAATTTCTGTCTCTCTTTCAGACCCCGGTTAAAATAGCAATTGGTACCAGAAGCAACCTCAAGAAAGAGACCCTTGGATGGAAATTTCAGTATTTATTTCACATATATTGTTTTATAACATACAAATGATTTTCTTACTTGGGACAAAAGTAGGGGTATTAACCAGTTGAGGAAAAGGTTTTGGGAAAGTAAGTGTCTGTGTCACTTAATCAGCGTGGTGATAAAATGTATAGGCTGCTTCTCACTCTACTAGAGTTTACAAAAATAAAAACAAAACTTCAGATTTGAAATTTCAACTCAAAGCCTGAAGAATGAAGAGTCAAAGGGTTCAAATCAGTTTTATATATGTTATCTTATCTTCTGTATTTGTAGGACAGACTTAGTTGATGATCATAACTATGACCTGATGATATGTGTTACAATGCCAATTGAACATACACTCAATGAACTTTGAAAGTTCAAGTTAAAATGAAAGTGAGGAGTTCATCCTGAGTCTCAGGATGTCACTCCTTTGTAACCAAGATTCTAACTGTAATCTAAGAGACTTCTTATAATAAGGCACTGGATTAAAAAAAAAAACTGAACTTTGATACTTGAAATGAGTTCCATCACTTGAGCTCCCAAAACACTCTTGATTCTTTCTTAATAGTTGAAGCAATCTCTATAGCCTCTCTTTGAAAAGTATTTTCAGTGACATCAGATAGAATGTTTGTCTAGCAAGGATATTCCCAATTCTTCAAGGTCAATATTCACCATTATTCATTGATTCCATGACTATAGGATAATTGTCAGTATTCTCAAAGATAAGATAGTTTGTATAACAAAAAGGTGTCAGAATCTTGCTAATTTTTATAGTCAGTAATTGGAGTGTGGAGAGAAGCATGTTTAGAAGGTGGTAAATCAAGGATGTAAAACTATGAGATTGAGTCAAGAAAAATTTATCAGTACAGGAAAGTTTACTTAGAATTCTGATATACTATCAGCTGCAGTTCCTCAGATTGGCTCCAATAGTTTGCTTGATGTGTAGACTCAAAAGTGACCTGTAGTAATGCTATTACGATTCTCTGCAACGAGAAAATAAATCAAAGGAATAGAAAGATTGGAATGTCTGCATGGATTTGTCTTGTATAACCCACTCTGCCACACCCTCACTATGTCTCCATAAAAGACAAAAGGATACTCCCTTCCACGAAGCAATAAACATTCTTTACTAGTGAACACAACTATCCCTCCAAAGTACTGTTATTGCTGCCCTCTATGGACCAGCAATGCTACTAAAGAATTAGGCTACCTGATCTCAGTGCGAATCATGCAGTCTTGATGAGCAAAAAGCCAGCTGGTAGTGTTCAGTGTGGGGAACAAGGTTGGCACAGTTGCCATAATAAACCACAAAGACAACAAGGAAATGAAAGCATTTTGACTCACATGGATTTATGGTTGTGTTTAATGTTTTTGTGTGTGAGAATCTGAAGAATGAAAGTGTCATCTTTCAAAAATATTAGTCTATTTTATCAAATCAATTCTTCCTCTGATAGGCAATAAATTGAATTAAAATGTTCTAGTGGGAAACCATGGCCTTCTCACCAAGTTCACAAACTCAGGACCTCTTGAGATGGAGTCCTGTTTCTTTTAAGGAATCTCTGAAGTGTGGACATAAAGAGGCACTGTAAATCTTCCTCCCAGCCTTCCCGCAGATCGATTGCCATTTTAGAGGGTGACAGTGGGAAAGGGGAATAGTCATACCATCTAAGAGTTATTAGTCATTGGCCCCAATTTAGCACAATTCAATGTGGGCATAAAGTCATGAAATAAATGGAGTATTGGCCCATGTCCACCTTAGAGTGGTCAGTGGGCTATTTCCCTTGTGGTGGTTATTTGCTGTCTTCTTGATGAATACTTGAAATAATCATACTTAACAACTGGAAACAACTTGTATTGCTTTTCTGAACCATAAAGTAAATACTATTATAGTGGAAAGAGCCAAATGGAGCCCCTGAAATTCCCCTGTCAGAAAGCAATATCCTGAGAAACTTCAGATATGTGTGCTACTATCAAAGACTGAACAAAGTAGGAATGATAACTCTCATACCATCCTCATTTCACACATTACTCTAGCTGATAGTTGAGTTAGCCATGACCCTGACTTATTGGTGCCACCCACTAGAGATGCTGATCAACACATGGTGCCCTTACTGAAGAAAATCAACAGAGCTGTTGGCTCTTATAAGGAGTACAGTTATTGATCTAGGATGTGGGTTATTTTGCTGCGGTGTGTTATTTTCCCTATGTGAATTAATGAAGACAATCAGAAGCAGTTCATCTTTATCTAAATAATAGAATATAACTATGCCTCAATGTCTAACTTCAGGACTATGTCAACTTCCCAGATCTCTGGTATAATATAGTCCAGAGGAATCTTGGCCATGCTGAAATCCCTGATGACATTACTCTGATGTATTGCATTAAAGGTATTATGCTAACTGGACCTCATGGGCAAGGAGTCACAAGCATCTAGATGCCTAATAAAACCATGTGTTCTAGTGAGTGGGAGATAAACCCTACAGAACTTTGAGATACTGCCAAGTTGTAAAAATTCTAGCAACTCTTAAGTACAGAGTATTTGTGGATATGTCTGCTAAAGCTGACAACAATCAAGTGTACCTTGAACTTGTTACTAAGAGTAAAACAATAACATATCTGGTATAAATCTTTGGATTTTAAAGAAAACATATACTACATCTAAGAACATTATTACCTATTTCCTATTGTTATCCACATGGATGTCAGTTATGACTGTTGACTGGAACAAGGAAAGGTTAGCAATAGGTTCAGCTGTAATACAAACCTCCACCTGCTGACTTCATAAGGTAGAATATCTGTGGAATTCGAACACTCTATTACAGATATTCTTTGGGCTTCCAATATGCCTCAATAAGAGAACACAGTATTCTGGAGAAAGTTCAAATTCTTTTCTACAAGCAGCTCCTTTCCATTTGTAAAACTGTTTCTGTTTTACCACTGAACTCTGATGTAACTGAAGGATACCAGAGCACAGCAACCTGGATTTATTTTTTCTTTTTTTTTTTTTTTTGAAAGTTTCAGGCAGCACTGAAAGCAAGATGGCAGGCAGGCAGGCAGGAGGAGGGAGGAGAAAAAGCACTTTGTTTAGTTTTATTTGTTCATCTTGGTTGCTCCCCATGGCCCTCGGTCTCAAACCTGGGTGCTTGGGGTGTATACGGACTATATCCAATGGCCTTAACTGCTAGGCCACCAGGTCACAACAAATCTTAAAAGAAATGATACTCTGCAACACCAACTGATTAAATGAGAACAAAATATACCTAAAAGAGCCAAGGAAGTACAGAAAACACAAACAATCCTCTGAACAGAATCATTTTCAAAGTACCTACTACTATTCCTGTATCAATAGTCCTTCAAACCACACCTGCGGTCTCATGGGGAGTTATTTCTATCTATTAACCAAGGGAAAAAAATTACTTTTTGTATGATGAATGTTGATCTCATCTAAAAATTAATGCCTATGCATTCCAGCCCTATTTATGGCATTATGAAAGACAGTCCCAAAGGGAAATATTTCTAGTAAACAATATTAGGTAGTATATTTGGTTTTATGCTTTGCATGAGGAAGAGATGATATATTGTATAGTCAAAGAATTTTAAAATATTAATTTTTGATACAAAAAGCCACAAAAGGCATTCACTTCAGGGGAGCCTCTTAATAATCAGAGAAACTAAGTGATTTCTATCACAGATACCACTCAGCCACAACCAGCTAATCCAATGCTTGTTCAAAATGAGCATGTTGGCAAGGTTGTAGAGACTTGGGGCCCATCAACCTGGCCCTTCTCTCTGAAGGACTGATGTGGCTATGACAATTGCTAAGTAATCAGTCTGTCAATCATAGATACCAAAGATAAGTTCCACTATGACACCATTCACCAAGGAAACTATCTAGTTCCCTGAAGCAAGTTTGATTACAGCAAAATGTTTTTATTTGGAAGTGAGGAAGATATTTTATACTCAAATATCTAAATACCTATCCAGATACACAGATTGGCCTCTTGGCCCACAATATTTTTTCTAGCACCCTATCATAGGGTGAATTATGTCCCCCCACCAAAAAAAATATTGCAGTCCTAATACTCAGCACTTCATAATGCAACCTTATTTGGAAATTGGATCATTTAAGTTATAATTAGTTAAAACCATACTGGAGGCACTTACTCTAATATGACCGATGTCCTGACAAAAATAAATCATGACAACAAAGGGGGAGAATGACAAAAGACAACAGAGACAGAGATTATGGGTATGCAATTACAATTCAAGTAATGTCACGTGTTGCCAGAAACTAAGCACATGGAACTGCTTCTCCTTTAGACCTTCAGAGAGAACACAGCCCTAAGAATATCTGGATTGCAGGCTTCTAGCCTCCAGAACTGTGCAAGAATAAATTTCTGTTGTCTTAAGTCTTTGTTGTGGTGGTCCTTTGAATCTGATATAAACCCTTATTTGTGTCTTTTTCACTGTCATGTTATATACTACAAAGCATCACCCTCAAGCAACTTACTTGATAATGAGTTAAATGTAGCAATGAGTTCGTGCTTATGGTATCTCTAAGCCTTACTACATGTCTTATCATCTAGAAACAGATGAATAAATGAAAGCTCACTTATGACACCAGCAGAAGAGAGTAGATTTAGAGTGCTTTAAACCAACAACCAATATATAGTCAATGTTAGGCTGGCCCAGGGACAAAAGCAGCAGTGGCCATGCCCGGGAAAATGGCAGCCAAGCCCGGGAAAAAGGTGGATGACGTCAGAATCCTATGCTTAAAGAGCCGGTCCCCCTTTGTTCTGGGCGGGACTTCCAAGCCCGCGACTTCCCGGCCCTCTACGGACTTGGGAGTTTCTCCCGGGTGTGCAAACCCCAATAAAGCCCTGGCTATTGGACATTTTTTGTCTGATTGAGCTTGTCTCCTCGCGGAGCCCAGAAAAACCTTACATTTTGGTGCCGAAACCCGGGAGGAGTTGTTGTCTGCCTAAAGACCGCTCCTCTTCCCGCTCCCCGAGGAGGCCTCGTGGCCACCCCTCCCGTCCAGACTACGAACCAGGGTAAGTGTCACTGTCCCACATTTTTTGGTCCCCAACCGCTGAATCCGGGCCCCTGGGTACTGATACCGAGAGACTGCTCTCACGGAAAATCGCAGCGCTGCGTCAGGGTGACCCTTTCCGGAGAAACTGTTCTCCTCGGTAACCGGGATCTGAGCGACAGAGGAGACGTCCCTGCACTCAGACTCCCATTTGTCTGACCGGCTCAACAGACTGGGTTGAGGGACGCCAATTCCCTGTCTGTTGTTCCTTGGGGACCAAAAAATGGGAGGGCAAGATGACGGCCAGGCCGTTATACCAGCCCGACACTTTC
>RJWH01002078.1:155080-271344 GCA_004363575.1 Solenodon paradoxus | reverse complement strand
GGTCCGGGGTGTGGGCGGGGCGTTCTGGGACGTAATGGTGTCGGCGGGGCTGGCAGCCGGTTCCCAGGGGCCCGGTCCACACCGGCAGTGCCTGTTCGTGGGTTTCAGGCCTCGCTCACGTCCTGGTCTGTGGTTTTAACGGGAGAGCAGGGAGGATGTACGGAAGCTGCTGCCAGCCCCCTCTGCCCGGGCGGGCAGGCCTGCGCGCACGCGCCCCCCGGTTGAGCAGGGCTGTCCCCGCAGATAACAAGGACGTGTCCGTGATGATGAGCGAGATGGACGTCAACGCCATCGCGGGCACACTGAAGCTCTACTTCCGGGAGCTGCCGGAGCCCCTCTTCACTGACGAGTTCTACCCCAGCTTCACGGAAGGCGTTGGTGCGCATGCCCTTCCTGCCCCGCCCGGGGCGTCTTTGTCCCCGTCCCTGCAGACGGAAGAGCAGCCCCCTGGGGACACGGCGTGGGCTCCAAAGCCCCGTCCCTTCCTGGGCGCTGCCCTGCTCCCCGCACCCGGGTCCCGCTGGTCCAGCCCAGCTGACCTAGGACAGCCTGGAGGACGTGTCCGAAGGGGACATCCTGCCTCCAGGGCCGCGAGACCCTGTGAGAAGCGACTTCCCCCACCCCACACACAGGGCGAAGAGGCCCTGCGGCCCTCCTGTCCCTGTTCCTCCGGCCCCGCTCCCTCAGCCCTCCCCTCCCCCACACCCTCTCACGGCCCTCACCCTCCATGTCTCTCGCCCCGTCCTGTCCCCGCTCTCGCTGCTTATTTCCGTGCCCGGCTTCTCTGCCAGCCCAAGCAGAGGGCAAGAATGACAGTCTCCTGCTGGTCCCTGCAGTGTTAACGCCTTTGCGAGAGAGTCACGATGCCCCCACACTCACTCGCCGGCCCTGAGCCAGGCTGGAGGTGGGCCCTGAAGGGTGGGGCGCTTCTCCCCACACTGTGCCCGTCCGTGGCCCTTCCGCAGCTCTCTCAGACCCCGTCGCGAAGGAGAGCTGCATGCTGAATCTGCTGCTGTCGCTCCCGGAGGCCAACCTGCTGACCTTCCTCTTTCTCCTGGACCACCTGAAAAGGTAGCCCGCTCTTCTGGGACCCAGGCTTCCCCCACGCACCCCCCGCAGATGGGGCCTCCCCTGTGTCCTTGGCTCTGCCCGCCAGCCCCACGGGCCCCTCCCCTGCCACTGCCCTTCCTCCTGTGCCCGGGGGGGCCTCCCGGCACCTGGAGAGCTGGGCCAGTGACCCCGAAGAACGGGCGTGTCCCGGGCAGCGTGGGTGAGGCCCGCCCGGAGGGGTGCTGACAGGTGCCCTCTGCTTCCGGCCTCAGGGTGGCTGAGAAGGAGGCAGCCAACAAGATGTCTCTGCACAACCTCGCCACCGTCTTCGGGCCCACGCTGCTCCGGCCCTCGGAGAAGGAGCGCAGACCCCCTGCCAACCCCAGCCAGCCCGTCTCCATGGCTGACAGCTGGTCCCTGGAGGTCATGTCCCAGGTACGAGGCTGCGGCTCTGGCCGTGCAGCTGGCCTCACACAGGTGGCCTCGGCCCCGTTCCCACCGGGCTGTGCAGGGAGGAGACGCAGGTTCCGAGGCGACGTGTCCAGGGCCGCGCGGCTGCGGGGCTGGAGGACCAGGGCCACCGCCCTCCGCGGCGCCTCTCCAGGCTCCTGGGGCCCGACCCCTGGGGCCCGTCGGCGTCCCCAGAGCTCTTGAGTAGCGGCTGTGCCACCGCCCGGACCCCACGAGCCGCTGCCCTCTGCCCGCAGGTGCACGTGCTCCTGTACTTCCTGCAGCTGGAGGCGGTGCCTGCCCCGGGCAGCAAGCGGCAGAGCGTCCTGTTCTCCACAGAGGTTTAGGGCCGCGCCATCCCAAGGACACAACAGCCCGGACCCGTCACGGCGGGCGCCCTGACGGTCGCCAGGCCTCCCAGGCCAGGCCTGCTGCCAGGACAGGCCCCAGGGCGCAGGGGCCCGGACGACGTGGTTTCCAGGCTGCGGCCGGAGCGGCGCGCTCCTTGGGCCTGGCCGGGAACCAGGCGACGGGGTGGCTCCAGGAGCCTAACTCATCGGACGCGCCCTCTCCGGGAGCGGACACGGCCAGACACTCCCGTCGTGTCCTGAATAAACCCTGCTGCTGCTTCACGTCCTGGGCCATCGGCTCCCTGCTTGGGGCCTTGACGCCTTAGGAGTGGGGTCTGGAAGTCGAAGGCGACACTTGTCTTTCTTTCTAGAAGGTTCTCTGTGCAGAAATGGCCTTCTCTCCGGCCTGTCGCTGTGTTCGCTGTTCACTGTCCCCAGGGAGGCAGCTCGGGCCCGTCCTCCAGCGCTGACGGGAGGGGCCCAGGCTGGCACTTTGGGGCTGGTCCTCAGGACAGCGACCGCTTCCTCTTGACTGGCCCCTCAGTCCTCAGGCCCGGGCCTGCGCCCCAGCCCCCTGCCTGGACGTCCCATCCCTCTGAAGCTCAGTCACCTGTGTCGTTTTCTCTCTCCTGCCGCTAACAGTTTTAAACTTGGATCCAGCAGCTTTTTGATACTTGAATATTGTTAAGTTTTATACACAGTTTCTAATGTTTTTCCTAAAGATTCAGACACTGAATAAGATACTAGAATGTCCGTGGACACCATCCCAGAGCCTTGTGTCCTCCAGTGCCTGCGCTGTGTCCCCCAGGGACCATTGGTGTCTGGTCCCCTGAGACTGGAAAGTGGGTCAGGAGCCAGGGCCACCCAGTGTCACTGGGACCGGGCTCTGTCCAGGGCCGCTGTGCCTGCTGGGCCCTCACCCTCCGGCAGTGCCGAGCCCACGGCATCCTGGACACCGCTGAGCTGGGGAGACCTCTTTGCCTCGGGAGCAAGAAGGCCCGAAGCTCCGACGATGGCGTCACTTGTTAAAGATGGATTCGGGGGAGGGGAGGGGACCAAGTGCAGTTTCAGCACGGCCTCCCCAGGGAGAGGGTGTCCGCCCTGGGGAAGAGCCTGGCCCTCATGGGGTGTCACTGGTCCCCGGGACCCGTCCTGTCCCCGCCCCCGTGGTCCTGCAGGGTGGGGAGGTGCCAGGCTCCCGGGGCCAGGAGGAGCCCCTGCCCAAGTTGGCAGGCCGGGGGGGACCGCACCCGTCGCACTGCTGGGGCAGAAAGCAGACCCCGACGGGGCGTGTCTGTGTGGCTTATGGCTGCGGGGGGTGCGGACAGGGATGGTGGCCTCCTCTCCCGCTCAGTTGCCCCCGGCCTGGCAGCCCCTCCACGTCCGTCCCCCCAGACTGCAGTTGGCCACACACGTGTGCTCAGATGTGCATGTGGGACGAGCGGGTCAGCGTGAGCGGCACCTCGAGCGGGAGGCCTGACGGGCTGTCATTGGGCTGGACGTGGCCCCAGGCACCGGGCAGGGCTGCCACGCCGCCCGCCCATCGTGCTCGGTTTCTGGGACCAGGGCAGCAGGAGGCCGTCAGGGGAGGAACTTGCAGGATGTGTCCCACAGGAGCGTGTAGCCAGCTGTCAGGTGGCCCTAATGCCACCAAGTGTCCCAAGAAGCACAGTTGTCTCCTCCCCGGCCCCCAGCTGGCAGAGCTCGCCCCATTGGGGTCACAGGCCGGGGCCTTGTCTGGGTCTCTGCTCCTTCAGTGGCTCTGGTCTCCGGAGCGGGGTTCCTCTGGGGGCCACAGCCCGGCCTGGTGAACTCGCGGGCCCTACCCATCCCGACCCGGGACCAGCCTGTCTCCAGCAGGACGAAGTTTCTCTGGGCTCTGGAGCCTAGTCTGGGGGACCCTTCCAGAGCACCCCGTCTGCGCCCCAGGGGTTGAGCAAATAGGTGCAAGCCCTGCTCTGCTGGCTCTGGGCTGTGGGAGGCCACCGCTCTCTCCCCTCTGTTAGCCTCCATCTGCCCACCCACGGGGACGGTGTCTGTCTCCCACATGGGGTGGGTGTGAGGACTCGGAGGCGACCCTTGTCCACAGAGGCCTGAATGAGCCCTCAGCCCTGACTCGTCCTCAGAGGTCCCCATGGTGAGCTCACTGCCCAGGCCCTGCCTCTGAGCTGTGCCGTGAAGGCCCGGGGGTCTGGCTCGTGATCCTGCAGAAGCGTTTCACCACCATCAGCTGGCAGGTGGCCCCTGCCCGGGGCCTTGCAGCAGTGGGCTCGCGACGAGACCCGGCTGCACGAGGATGCCGTGAACTCAGCCTCACACCCGGTGCCTGTGACGTCAAGGTCCTGAGGGCTCAGGCTGTGCGGGGCTCCCGGACTCAGTCCGCTGGGCCGCACACGTGCTGGCTCTCTCCACGGGCCCCCTGCTGCTGGACAGCTTCCCGGGGCCGCCTCTTCTCAGCAGATGGTGTCTGGACCTCGTGACCCCGGTGACGCGGGCCTGGGGAGATCCGTCTGGGATGGAAGCTTTGGGGGTGTCTGCATCCCGTTCCCCACAGACCGGCAGCCAGGGCCCTCACCAGCCGGCTCTGTACCCTGGTCTGCCCGGCCTCGGCTCCCTGTTCGTGTGGGACAGCTTTCTCCTTCCCTCCTGACGGCGGGGCCGGGGAGGACGCCGTCCTCTGATGGGCTCCTCTGAACAGAGCATGGCGGCCGCTGACGGGCTCGGCCCAGACCAGGGACGGGCTTGCCATGACCTTCAGAGATGCGCGCCTTCTCCGCAGAAACTGAAGGTGTGATCCAGCATGGGGGCGTCTCAGGATGGGCCCCAGGACGGAGGAATCGGGGGGCTGTTTTCAAGCCTCAATCCCCGAGCCTGAGGCCCCTGACTGCAGCTTCCTGGGCACCAAGGTGCCTTGGCAAGAGCCCTTCTGTTCAAAATCGCGGGCCCTTGATGGCGACCGTGACCTTCACCTGGATCAGAATGCTGTGCCGGAGCCGCTGACCGCCCGCTGGAAGACATTTAAAAATAAAATAAAAGTCTCATCTATTTCTTGACCTGACGCTAAACCCCAAGTGAGTCCCCTTGCTGGCAGGCTGTGGGATGATCGTCCAAGAGGCAGTGAGGACGGAGGCGGGTGCGGGAGGACGGACACAGGCTTGTGGAATCCGATGAGAATCTCAGCTCCGGAGCAGAGCTGGCTCACAGGCTGGACTGCAGACAGCGAGGGTTCCCAGTCTGGAGCTTGAAAAATAGGACTGGGGACTTCTTTTTATTTCTCTGGAGCTGGAGATGGTGGACACAGGAGTCCTGACTTGAGTTGAATTAGAGTTGACTTGAGCTTCTCTTGCTCTTAAAGATGATGCTGTTTCTTTTCTTTTTGGGTTTAAAGGGAAGGGGCAGGCAGAAGAAAGGAAGCGGCAGCATCGGGCCCTGGAACCCGGGTCCCTGGGATGCGTGAGGTCTGTGCCGGTCAGAGGCAGCTGATCAAACCACTACTCCCCCAGGGCACAGGCGGTGTATTTATTGATCTTGTTCTTTTTCTTTAAGGAAAGGCACAGGCAGGAATCAAGGCGAGCAGAGACAGGCAGGCAGGTGGAGGAGGAAGAAACATTTTATTCAAATTTTCTTTTTAAGCAGCTAATTTTTGTTTTTTTAAGGAAGCGTGCAGGCAGGAATAAAGGTGAGTAGGCAAGCAGGCAGGTGAAGAGAAGAGGAAGAAGCTTTTTTTTTTTAATTCATACTAGCGGTTTCCCCCATTCGCAGGACGCGAGACCAGGGATATGTGGTCTGTGCTCCGTCGGAGGCGGCCGGCCTGCCAGGCCACCAGGGCGCAGCCAGTTAGTTGCTCACCTCAGTGGTTCCCCTGGGTCCTTGGGACCTCTGTGGACAGCACTTAGGCCACACGGCACCCCCGTCTCGTTCTTCAGATTGAGCAGCAGGAGGAGGAAGAGGAGGAGGACAGGTGTGGGGGGCTGAGCCGGAGGAAAAGGATGACGCAATGTGGGGGGCTGAGCAGGAGAAGGACGAGGAAGAGGATGGGTGTGGGGGGCTGAGCAGGAGGAGGACGAGGAGACGGGGTCGGGGGCTGAGCAGGAGGACGGCCCCGCTGGGGGATCCTGTCCAGGAGGGTGGGGACACAGGAGGGTGGGGACACGGGGTCCCTGCCCCAAAGCCGGCATCAGGAGGCCCTCTGGAGTCTCTCATGTGTGGGCCTGACAGTCCCCCAACGAGGCCACTGCTGCTCAGTGTGTCCTTGTCACCCTGGGGGACCCGAGGCGGGACAGGTGGTGAGGGCAGCTCCGGGGACAGGGAGCTGGGACCTGACTGCAGACACACCCCCGCCCTTAGCCTTGGGGACAGGAGACGGGAGAAGCGAGAGGCCTCAGAGGGAGGGTTCCCGTGCCCCAGAGTAGAATGGCAGTGGGGACGGTACCACAGGCCGTACCTGGTCCGGTGTCAGGCTCCCATGGGACAGCGTTGCCTGGGGCTCCAAGAGCCTGTCCTGAGGGCACAGCGCCTGCCGGGCAGCAGGAGTGAGGACGTAGTGTCGTGAGCAGGCGGACAGGAGTCCGAGGAGGCCGCTGTGGGGGGTGCTGGGACCGTCCCCTCCGACTGGGAGGTGTCGTGTGTGGGACCCGCTCTGCCGGAGGCCCCGGGCCTGGGACCTGGAGGCGGCTGTGCAGGAGGAGGAACAGCCCGTTGCCTCGTGTGAGGGTGACAGCCTCGCGGTGACGCTGCGGATGTGGATGGAGACGGAGGCAGAGCGACCTCGGGAAAATCTCGCAGAGACGCAAACACGCTCCTGTTCGACGTGAAGTGACGTCCTCTGACGTCTCCTTTCTGCGCTGTCCCTGCTGGACCCCAGACCCGACCTCACCACACAGCGCGGCCGTCACGCCGCAGGAGGGGACTAGAGAGCCCGCGGCCGACTCCTCCCGCTGCCCCGGGAAGCGGAGGGTGCGGGGCCGCCCCCAGGGGCCTGGCCTTGCTTCTGAGGGGCCCTCCTGGCTCAGAGCTGAACCGCAGGCCCGAGACGTCCGCCCCGTCTGCAGCGTCTAAAGAGCCTCTTGGGTGCGACGAGCCTGGGGTCGGGGAGGCAGGGCCACCTGCCAGTGGACTGCTGGGCATGGGGCACCTGGTGCCCACCAGGGAGTGACTTCACCGCCTGGAGTGCCCGTCCCTGGTCCCTCACAGCCCGGGTGCCGGCTGTACCCGTCACACACTTCCCGCCGTGACTGACCCCACCTGGGAGGGGCGGTGCAGCCACATCCCTAGGGAGCCCGGACACCTCGTCCGCCCTGTCCTGCCCTGTCCTGCCCCAGGGTCTCTGGGGGTCGACAGTCTGGCCCCTGCTTGCTCCGTGGGGCCCTGCAGGCAGGCCCTCCCAGGGACATGCCCCGACGTCCTCGGTGGAGAGCCGGAGCCCCAGAGGAGCCTCCAGCTCCTTCCCCGTCCCCGCCGCTGGGAGTGGGCTCCTCTCTGTGCCCGCACCACATCATGTGTCTAGTCAGCGTGCCGAGGGGGTGTGCGAGTGCGACGCGCCTGTGAATGTGCACACGTGTGTGCCTGTGTGTACACCTGTCTGTGAATGTGTTCACATGTGTGTGTCTGTGTGTGCAGCAGTCTGTGTGTGTGCTCGCACATCCGAGGCTGCTGTGAACATGTGTGCATGTGCTCACATGGCTGTGAGCGCACATGTGTACACGTGTTTGCTTGTAGGTGTGCGTGTGTCTGCCTGCAGGATCACCTGTGTGTAGATTTATCGTGTGCACGTGGTGGACTGTGTGTGCATGTGTGTGAGTGCACGTGTGTGCATGTGTTCACGTGTGCATTCACGTGTCCGGGCTCACGCTCTGGATGTTCAGAGAAAGGGCCCCTCCCCAGCTGGGCCTCAGTGTCCCACTTGTCCATGAAATCAGCTCAGAGCTGCAGGAGCAGGACAAGCAGGATGGGGTGCAGCTCCTGGGCCTGTGGGGGCGAGGACAGGGTGTTTCCTGGACCTGGTCACTCCTCAGACAGCACTGGCCAACAGCGGCCGTGTACAGGCCAGGGGCTCACCCCTCCCCGCCATCGTCACTCAGTCTCACCCACAGCCGTCCAGAGCCCCTGAGAAGTCGAATCAAAACATAACATGGGCGAAAGTTCCCTGGGGGTTTGTAGGACGACTCAGCGTCATGAGGTCGTCCCTGGACACAGGTTCTGAAAGAGAACATGCATGCGATCCCCAGGGACCCCTGAGCAGGACAGACTGTGGATCCACAAACGTTAGACACAAGGTCATCGAAGCAGAAAGCCCACATCGTCAAAGCAGCAGGACAGCAAGGGCAGAAGGAAGCCAGGGCTGTTCCAACAGCAGAAAGCGGCAGGCTCCTGACACCCGGTGTGCACGGGACCCACAGCAGAAGAAAACTACGTCCCCACAGAACAGAAAGAACAACTCGGTCCGGGACGCGGCAAAGCGATACTTGAAGGGACGTTCCTGGTGACAATGTCACATTGGAAGGAAGACATCTCCGCAGCCATCTCGCCTCGCGCTCGGACCAGACGCTCCGGTGCAGGCAGTGCCCAGGAGGAAGGACGGAAACAAGACCAGAGCAGCACTCGGGGTTGAGAGTGAAAAGACGGGAGAAAAGATCAAAGCAGGAGGAGCGAGTCACACAGTCGTGCACACTTCACACTCAGGTCAGAGGGAACGGAAGCAGGAGGCAGCAGACGCACGGAGCGCGCACTTCGCCGCGGAGAAACGCCCCGGAACAGCGGCGCCTCCACGCAGAGCGTGTTTGCAACGCCGTGTAGGAGCACTTTCCTGAAGTGTGTAAGGAGCTCACACTCGGTAGAAACGAGCAAAAGCAAACACTGCGGCATAAAAATAGGCAGAGGGTCCACAAGAAGACACATGAATAATGGCCAAGGGTTCCATGAAAAGCTGACTCTGGCCTGTAAAGGGACGTTTGCAATGTGGAGCAGTGGCCACGTCCCCCGCAGGCCCAGGAGCACCCCCTCCACGTCCGTCCTATCCACGCGGCTCTGGCTCATGGACAAGGGGAAACTGAGGCCCAGAGAAGGGGCGGGGCTGAGCCAGGGCACAGGACAGGGACAGTGAGGCCAGGACCCACATTCCGGCCAGATCAGTCTCACCGCAGGGTCCACGGGAACCGGAAGCTGTCGTCCCTCCTCGGTCTGTGGGGCCATTTCTCCGAGCGTCCAGAACATGAGCACGGGCACGCACACGTGCACACACGGCATCTCCACACTCTCACACGGGCCCCGAGCGGCATCTCTGTACACGAGCACTTGACGCTCGCACAAGCACACGACACATCCACATATACACATGCACACACGGACACACACTGGCACACACATGCTCACACCATCACACACTCCAGTCCACACGCACAACACACACTCACACCCACACATGCACACTCATGCACACGCACATGCACACACCCCTCTCACGCACAGTGAAGCAGACGTACGGACCGCAGGTGGGGACAGAAGGGAGCCGACGCACAGGGGAGGCAGAGGAAGATAAGGCGGTGGAGGCACGTCGTCCCTGGACCCCAGCACCCCAGCCTGAGGGCGGTTCACACAGCCCCCGGGCCCCACGCGCTCACGGGACTGGACTCCGTGGAGAAAGGTTCCCAGGTCTCCAACCTGGGCGTCCCACTGGGGTCCCGCACGGACAGGCTCTGAAGACGCTGCAGGTGTGGGTTCGATGCTCCCGTCCCCGGGCCGCCCCGCTGTCCACTCCCAGGAGGCCTCCTCAGGACACTCGGCTGCCCTGACTGTCCACCCAGGACGGCCACCTTCTGAGTCCAGGGCTGCCTGCAGCGGCCTTTATGTGTGGGGGGCGTCACCATGGAGCTCCGCCCGGGCAGTGTCTGTGATGAGGGCTGATGTCATAATCGCTCAGGACAGATGCAGGGGGGAGGTGACCGAGGGGGTGAGCTGTGCCCATGTGACCCCTCGGACGTCGTCTCTCCTGCCCTCCTCTGGGGACTGTGTCCGAGGGGACAACCCCGCGGGTGTGGGGATGGAAAGAGCCTGTGGACCCTGAGCCGTCCACCGGGCTCTATGCTCTCTGACACACGTACCCAAATATGCACACGCACTTCAGTCACAGCCAGCCTCCAGCTCAGCTCTGGTCCACGTGCAGACTGGGCGGCAGCGAGCCCAGCTCAGAGCAGAGCAGATGCAGCCTCATCAGGTCAGGCCGGAGCGAGGCCAGGGCCGGATTCACGGCAGGACAGCAGCTCAGGCAAAGCCTCCTCCAAGGTCACAGCTAGAACCACCTGTCCCTTAGCAGTGCAGGCCGAGAGGGGCCAGACACGTATCCACACAGGGACACACGCTTCTCACCGCGACAAGACTGTCCTTCCCGCTCAGTGACAGCTCAGCTCCAGCACCGGCTCAGTCGGGGCAGGTGGTGACAGTGCTCCAGATAAAGAGGGACAAGTACACACACAGCTCGTGCGCTGAGAGACCCGGCGCCGTCCCAGCGCAGACGAGAGTGCGCGCAGACGGGCCCAGAGCCTCATTCATCCCGACGCCGGAACCAGCCCCACGGAGCGCTCAGTCAGAGGGGAGCAGCTCAGGCCAGGGTGGTCCGGGCTCCTGCTCCCATCGGAGCGACAGGGCATTACGCACACCCTGCAGGTGGGGGGGCAGGGAGGGGCCGCTTCAGGACGGGGCCCTGCTTTGGCCCTCAGAGACCGCTGGGACCGGAGCTGCGCTGCTCCTAGGGACCATGATGTCCTTCATGGCTGTCGCTCCTGAGCTGCCCGGGTGCGTGATGTCGGCCTGCCAGGTCCCCACCTGTAGCTGCTTGTCCTGTTTTCTGCTCTTGAGCCGGAACTCGAGTGTCTGGTCTGAGTCCGCGCTATCAACGGGCGCTCTCGGAGGTGCGGTCTGATGGACATGAAGGAAGGTCGCTTCCAGCACCTCTGGCTCCTGATTTCCGCTCGTACATGTGTGGTTGTGGGTCTCAAGCTGGAGAGAGGGCCACGGGGCCAGCTGGCTCGTGCTCTGAACCGGAGCGGCGTCAACGCTGATGAGAACGGGGATCGGAGCTCAGGCTGGCCTGTTCCCGCTGAGGGCACGTGGCCCTGCTGGTCCCACCGCAGATGGGCCGGTGCTGTGAGCCACGTGGCTCTGAGGGGGCCGGGGCAGTGTCGTCTCCTCCTGCTCCTCTTCCTCTCCACCTCTTTCTGCTTCTTTCTTTAGTATTAAGACCTCTTTTTTCCTTTGAATTATACTTTGATTTTCAATGATTTGATTATTTCATCTGTGTGTTCTCACTGAACGTGAGCGTCTGTGTCCACTTCACGCTCCTGACCCCGTCCCAGTGCCGTCGGGGCTCTGGTCTGAGCTCAGGTTCTAGCTCAGGTGTTGCCAATGCCACTTGACTCTTTCTGGCTGTGTCCCTGAGGCTCCTTCCCGACTCGTTGCGACTCCTGCGTAGGGGACAAAGCTGTGCTTGAGCAGCAGAGACGGCGGGGCTCTGAAATGCAGCGAGCAGGTGCCGTCTGTTTCTCAAGTCCCCCTGGAACTGTGACCAGCGTCTCCGGTCTGCACTGGGCCTGGCAAGCGCGGCTGCTCTAGTGTCAGCTGAACAGTCGAGGCTGGTGCTGCTGCGGGTCTCTGACGGCGCCCAACACGTGTCCACAGTCGGCGCCGGTGTCTGACGAGCGCCGGGGACGCGGCCTCGGTGTCTCTGGAACTGCAGATGACCTCAGACTCGGCGGCACCAGTGGTGGCTATCCCAGGTCTCGTGCTGGAGGAGCGCTGAGGCCTCACGAAGAGAAGAGATCATGCGCTCACCTTACAGGTCGCTCCAAAGATGGGGCTGCTCTCCAGCGGAGAGAAAACTCACCAAGGCCGTCCTCCCGACAGCCCAAGGAGGCGTGACCGCCTCCCCCCTGCTCCAGCCGGGTGTCTCTCTGCTCGTGGCCCTCAGTCTTCTCCCAAACACCCATCGCCTCAGTCTGCCCCCTGCTCCCACGTCCCATCTCTAGACAGAGAGTGTCCTGTCCTGGCCGCGTTCTCACCACTCACAGGCATCAGGTGCCGCGTGTGCTCATGGCCCTGCGGTCGTCAGTGGGGAGGAGGGTCGCTGTCCTGCCTCTCCGCCCACCCTGTCCTGCTAAGGCACCTGAGACGTCGAGGCTTGTGCCTCCCGGCTGCCCAGTCCAATCTAACAATAACGGGTCTCCTGGGGAGCCGGGCTCGGCCCCTGTGGCACCTGCTGGACCCCAGACCTGAGACCTGCACCTGGACACCGAGCTGTCACCCCAGGAGGGAGGGAGGAACCTGCAGGCCCGCTCACCTGGCATGAAAACAGGCTCCTGGGGAGCTCAGAGCCCCTTCCAGGTGCAGCCTCCACCAGCCCAGCCTCGCCGGCTCCTGCTGCCCCGTGAGGAGGGGTGTGGGCTGGCCCGGGGCCTGTTTCCTGAGGGGACCTCCGGGTTCCTGTTGGAAGCTGCAGTCCCGACCTTCCTGCCTGGCCTTCAGCAGCTAAGGAGCCTCTGCAGGTGGGAGTGAGCGGGGCTGGGAGGCAGGGCTCTCCGCCTACCCGGGCTTCCGGCGGGGCGGGGCTTCCGGCGGGGGGCGGGGCTGACGGCGGGGGCGGAGCCGACTGTGATGGGCGGGGCTTCTCGTGGGTGGGGCTGCCTGCAGGTGGTGGGTGCAGCACCACTGTGGGGGCCTGTCATGGGGTCCCTGCAAGGGAGTGACTGGAACGGCCGCCCCACACGCAGCTCCCCGGGCGATCTGCCCCACACCCTCTCCCTCCCGGTAACCTGCCTGCTCCTGCGGCCCTGCGGCACGTCCTCGATCACCGTGGAGCCGTCCCTCCACACTGAGGAGCCGGCGTCCCCAGGAGGGGTGCCTCCAACCGCCTTTCCCTCTGTCACCTCCTGTGTGTCTGCTCCTCTTCTGTTCGGACCGCAGGCCTTATGTCTAACGCCACTGTGTGTGCATGAAAGTGTGCACATGTATGCGTGTGCACGCGGGGGTGCACGCACGCGGAGTGTGCAGGCGTGTGCGTGAGTGTGTGCGTGACAGCGTGCGCATGTGCGCATGTTTGAGGGCGTGCCTGCCTTGCGTGTGTATGCGTGTGTGAGTGCGTGTACTGTGTGCATGAATGCATGTGTGCAAGTGTGTGTTGTGTGTGCACACGTGTTGAGTGAGTGAGTCTCAGGCAAACCCTGCGGCCGGTGGAGCCTGGCCTGGAAGGCCAGTCCTGACTTCACTCTACCTGTCTTGGGCCTCAGTTTCCTGCTGGTCCATGAGGCCAGCTCAGGACGGCCTGAGCAGGACCGTGCATGGGGTGGGGCAGCTCCTGGTCCTGTGGGTGACAGGGGCACACTGAGGCTCCCCTCGACCTGGAAGCTCCTCAGACAGCGCTCGGCAAATGTGGTTATGCCACCAACGTCTCGCCCTGTCCGCACATCTGCGTGGGACACCCACACAGCCTTCCAGAGCACCCCAAGAAGCCCGAGGTGCAGCCTGCACCCCGACTCTGAGGACAGCGATCAGGTTCACACCTGGCTGTGCCGTCACCATGGTGAGCAAGCGGGCAGGCGCGACTCTCCGGCGCCTTCCCGTTCTCCTGTCGGTGATTCAAAACAAGTCTGAAAGGTTAAGGACAAAAGTATAAAAACAGCAAACTACAAACATTTAATGGGGAAACCAGATGGCAAGGGAGCTCTGGCATGAAAACCCCAGCACTAGGCGGAGAAGTCACCCTGCGGAGTTGAGCGGGGCTGGCAGCCGGACGAGCCTCCGAAGCAGCACGTGCGTGACCCGCGAGCACACGCTGAGAGGAGGCTGCTGGAGCTCCCACAGGGACCCAAGCCCTCCAGTCGCTAAAGAAAACCCACAAGCACAAAGGGAGGCGCGCGGGAAGGAGAAAACCGAGGGGAAAACAGCCAGAGCACGGCCACTGGGCAGAGGGACTCGGAGGACAGCAAGCTGTCCCAGCAGGAAGGGCTCACACTGCGAGGGGTGCGGCGAGCAATACGTGACAGTGTCTGTCTGCGTCGTGAAACGAGAAACCCCACACCACCTGACTCCTACTCCAGGACCCAGAAGGGCACCACAGGCAAGGCCAGTGTCGTAGGAGGACAGAGGCAGGTCAGAGCAGAAAAGGAGGAATTTGAAACAGAAAGTGCTGGGATCAATAAAGAGGAAGCTCAGTTTAGATATGTGAAGCCAAAGCAGAGTAAAACAATTACCCAGGCACCTGGAAAACCAGAGGCCTGTCCATGAGGAAAACCTTGGGGAGGAGGTTTCTGTTCCCTGTTGAGGCTCAGGAAGAAGCCTACAAGCTAGAGAGTTATCTTAAACCTTTTAAATGTAAAATCACTCTGTAAACACTGTTTGTTAGAATGGCTGATTTACTTCTTGCATTTTTTCTGTAAATGATGCCTCCTGTAAAGACAATAAATAGAGGAGGAGTCAGTGATTCGGGGTAGCTATTTGGGGCAAGAGTTCCCCTGACAGTTTTACCCCCTGACCCCGCTTTCTTCTATTTTGGTCTGTTTCGTTCTTTCCTTCTTTTTCTCAATCCTTTGCAGTCCCTTCCTCCAGCCCTGACCTTAGGAGTTGAGCCCGACAGAAAGACCTTTTATAAAAATTTGCATTTGACACCAGAAGTCAAAGGCAACAGAAACACAATGAAGCAAAACAGAATCCACTACAAAGCTTCAGCACAGCAGGAGGAACACCCACAAATCCAGCGGCCACAGAAGGAAGAAGATGTTTGCAGAGACTGTCATGTCGGTTATTGTCAAATACACAAAGAACTCAGATCACTCAATAGCGCAAAACAAAAATCGAACAAGGGACTTAAACAGGCAGAGGGTCTGAGTAGACATTTTCCCAAACACGTGGGAATGGCCAGCAGGCCGGGAAGATCTGCTCAGCGTCAGCAGGAACCGGGGAAACGCACGCCAATGCCCAGCTCTCCCTGACACAGATGAAGATGGGACAGGAGGGAACTCCGCTCAGAGTCAGCACCAGGGGGCCTGGCTACCCTCACCCTCAGCAATGGCACTGACCTCTGCCGTGTCAAGCTCTGAGCCGACCTCTAGCCATGGAGCTGGGACCAGAGTGGGGCTGAGCCTTTAGCTTTGAAGCTGAGATTCTGTAGGTGCCTGTTTGAGCTCTTTTTTTTTTTTTTTTTTTAAGGAAAGGTGCAGGCAGGAGTGAAGGTGAGAAGAGGCAGGCAGGAGGAAGAAACACCTATTTATTTTCAGTTCACCTTGGCCGCTGGCCTCTGCTGGCGGGTGGGCACTAACCCGGGTCCTTGGGATGCATGTGGACCCTGCCGGCTGGTTGTGGCGGACCAGCACTCCTCCCACAGGGGCCGCCTGCTCTGGCCTTAAGCTTGAGGCAGAGCTATGTGTGATGTGCTCAGTGTCTGAAACTAACTGCTCAGTGGCCTGAGGTGCTTCGTGGTCTGCCTTTCTCTGACCCTGGAGCGCGGTCCAGGCTGGTCCCACGCCTGCTGGGACGGGAGTGACCACTCCGCCTTGGCCGAGTTGGAATGGCCCAAGGCGCCGCCTGGCTGCAGACGGCCAGGCTGCCACAGAATCGTGACTTGCGTCCCCTCTGCCCCGCGGCCGCACCGGCTGGGCCCTGGCACAGTCCAGCCCTTGACCTTGAACGGAAGGGCATTCTAACCTTGAATGAGAACGATTGCTTGGGAGTCCTCACGCTGGAGCCAGAGTAGGAGGCGCTGCTTCTCCTCTCTGAGCGTGAACGGGAAATGTGGCTGATGACTGGATTTCTCCGAAGCTGGAAGCTGGTAGTTGCCAGCCGTGGCTCTTGGGCTTAAATGAGGTAATGTGAGGTGCTCTCCGCCCATCTTTCAGAACCCTGACTGGCCACCTCGCACTGGACCCTGACCCACCCCAGACAGCCCCCCTGCCCCTTCCCCACCTCCTGCCTTGGCCAATGAAATCAGCTCTGCTCCTTCTCCACTGATTTGATTTTGCTTCCAGGCCTAGGGGAAAAAAGAGCCTTAAAAAGATTGCTAATCAGTCATTTGGAAATACCTTGTAATTAACTGTTGGAATGTTTTATTCCCTCTTCATTGTTTCCGATTTTTCGTAATTTCCCTTTTGATCTCTTCTTTACCCCGCTGGTTGTTTTGTAGTATATTTCTTCTTCGTTGCAATTCCTTTCCTTTTTCTTTGCTTTCTCTTTCCTTGTGACCTGATCATTATCTGTAGCCGTCAGCTCACATTACTCTTTTCTCTGGTTCTTGCTGCCTCTACGCACGTTTTGCTGTGTGGTTACCAGGACGCTTAGAGACAAGACGCTGTGGTTTTCTTTAACAAACGCCAGCTTTTCCAGAGTCTAACCGCCGCCCCTGCAGCGATAGGCGACCTTAGACAGGTAGGGGCTGCTTTCTGGTGCTGACACTTTTACCGTGTCCAGGGGACTCCCGTCCCTGTCCTGCCCTCTGGGCCGAGGTCACAGCACAGAAGCGTCCTGTCCTCCTGAAACTCGCACCCCCCACCCACCTGCCCCCATCATCTCCGTCGAGTGCTCCCGGCGGCGGCTGATTCCCGTGCGCGCCCTCCCCAAACACCGCGGCTCACAGGCCCTGGCTTCCGTGGCTTCCTGACCTCACGCTGCTTGCGGCGTCATCTCTGGGGATGACATGTGCACTGATTCTGCTTAGACAGCTGCCACCATCACGTCCTCACGCAGAGCTGATACTCCGACGCTCCGCAGCACCGACTGTCGGGACGTCATTCCTGAGCTCGTGTCGTCATCGCCTGCGGCCCCCTGGCTCTGCAGCTGTCCCGAGGACGGGCGCAGTGGACAGAAGAGCGTTCTTTCATGACGTCGTCCGTGAGCACTCATGCGACGTAAAGCCAGGCCACTGTGTGCGCAGCGCGCCGGCCTCCTCCACCCGAGTGGGTTTCCTAGCGGTGTGTGGCCCCCAAACAGGTGCAAACTGAGGTAACGGCTGTTCCTTCTGAGTGTGGGGACACGGGGGTGGCCTGCACTGGGATGCTGTCCTCTCGGGCAGCGGTTCGCACCCTGTGCCCGGAGCAGCCAGGACCCGCCCCAGCACCTGCAGCGCTGAGCTGCCACGTAGAGAGTGAAAAACAGACGGATGTGTGCGCGCATCACATTGTCCAGAATGTGAAGAGTTTTGAGTCTAGATTTAGAAGTTTGGGGATTTGTTTTTATTTTACTGAAGGGCTATTGCATTTTGACATTAACTTGTTTCGAGGCAGGCAGAATAGTATTTTTACATTTGCATTGAGCACAGTAGGTTTGCCAGTGGTCCTCCCCTTTTTTTTCTCTCCCCTCGTTTCCAGTTGATTCCCTTCATCCCATTTCCCTCACGCCTCCCCCAGCACTTGCAGCAGGCACGGCCCCGAGGGCGTGAGGCAAAGGCAGGTAGGCGGCCGGAGGAAGACCGACACTGTCGGTTACTAAGTGGAAGCTGAGAGAAGCCAAGTCACGACACCGGCGGTGGTCGGGGGTGGCAGCGGGGCAGTGCGGCCCGTGGTGTCGGGACACACACTCGAACGCGTGTAAGACGCACAAGTCCACTGCGTTCCGGCACGGACACAGGCAATGAGAGAGGCAAACGATGTTACGGGGGAGCCTTCAGCGTCGTGGTCACTTTACAGCCAGGCATCCCCTCGTAGGCCTTAAATGTAGGCGCCTATCAGATACGTGCAAGAAAAAGCTACGCTTTAAATGAAAATGCATCTTTCTCCTTTTCCTTTAGAGCGGTCACCCGCAGGCTTGTGCCCAGGTTTGTCAAGGACCCCAGACTCAGCAGGGCTTCACTGCGGGGCTGGTCTCCTGCTGGGCCGTCTCCGCAACATCATCCCCGGAATCTGACCAGCTGCACAGCAGCGGACTCCTGTCCACCTAGTGAGCGTTTAGAATTTACTCGCCGAGTCTTAGAGCCGCCCAAAGGCCTGCCGCTCGCGTCTGGGAAAGGGAGGTGCAGACTTGCCAACCCGCCTGGGGACGTCTGGCCCAACAGCAGCAGGTTCCAAAGCCCGCGCTCTCCTGCAGTGTCGCTACAGCGCCCCGCAGCCCGCCCTGAGCAGGACCGCAGGCTGCCGAGCAGCCCGGGGGCGGGGACTTCGTCTGGAGGGAACGCACGGTGGACTCAGTGAGGGGCATCTGGGCAGATTCCGAGTCCACCCACCCACGTAAGCCAATCTCGACGTCTGCTTCCCGAGAGCCGACCTCCGCAGAACCCGGGGCACCAACTGCTCCCTCCTCTGCCATCACCAGGCCTGCGAAGGGCGAGAGCTGGACTCTTGCTTCAGCCCCTTAGGGCTGAGGACATCGCAGGGCAAGAGCTGCAGGTGACCCCCCGTGTCATCGGAGGACAGGTCATTCAACTCTGGGTCCAGAGCCCCTCCAGTCTCTATGGCCCCTCCTTCATCATCATCATCATCATCTCCCCTCCTGGGGTTTGTGCTTTGATGCCCCTGAGGACACAATCTAGAAGTGGGTTTCATCACAGCCTGTCTACACTCACATAAACTCCTACACAGATACACCGCACACAGAATTCCGTTTCAACAGAGGAAACACGTAAATAAGGCTGAAAATAGGTCAACAATTTTAAGAATCGTCATATCCGTGATCACCGGTGTCTCCTGGGTTGCAAAGTATTTAATGGGGAAAACTTCAGACCATTCCCCTCAGAGTCAACTCTAAGAGCCAAGGGACATTTTTACGATGTGCTGAATGCTTTTTGACTCCTCTTCCATGAATACGGGAAGATCTTTATTGGCAAATATATTTTGATTACCTAAAAATGTTTCGTGAATAGTTAAGATGTTTACAAGTTCAAAAAAATACAAACAAGTTCAGTCTATATGATAGAAATGATAGAACTTTACTGAACAATAGTTAAAAGAGCTGAGTATTAAGAGCTAGATATCATTTTCCAGAATAAAAGTAATTGTTATAACCTTCGAAAAGAAAACTCAATGATGTTTTGTATCTGCTTATTTTTTTTTTACTAGGAGCAGTGTAAACTTTGGGAGCAAGAGTCAAATGTTGTGAGAATGCAGACTCGTCTGCATCACACACCTGCAGTCAGGCAGGGAAGAGCATGCAGGCGTGAGATGAGGTAAGAACGCAGCGACACAGCTGGGATTCCTCTGACAGCGGCCTCCGGATGTCCAGACGGTCACCCCGCACCTCACCCTTCAAGTGACGTCTTCCCGTCTCCGCACGTGTGCAACCAAACCACCTTCCAGCAGCTTTTTTATTGTTTTCTTTACAGCACCCGCCCCCCCCGCCACGCCCCCGCAGGTGCACTTTCCTGCCACGACTTCTGGCAGCAGCAAGGACACGAACTGGTCCTTGTGTGTAAGTCTCCGTGACTTCTCTGTGTGTAACAAATCACCTTCCTGGATCAAAACAAATATGGGACCAAGGAGAGAAAATTACCACCTGATCTGTGCTCACGGACAGGGTGCACTGACGAACATGGGAGCGTCACGTAGAGGTGACAAATACTTAAATACACGATTAAAATGCCCTATCAAGTCAGCAAGAAAAAGGATGGCTTAATCCAACAACATAGGGACAACCGGCTCTGTGAAAGAGGGTTGCTTCACACTGAGCGTGACAAGAAACAGCAGAGATGGAAAACAGTGCAATTTAACATAATGTGTCCTTCACGCGTGTTGAGAGAGGAGACACAGCAGCCAGTGCTGTTTCAAGCGGGTCCACTTATGATGCAGAGAACAACAGAAGAGAAACACAACTCCCAGCAAGTGGTTTTAGTTCTAACACTGAGCCTTCACACAGAATTTACACGCAGAAACCACTGTGCTGCAGCGGCTCCGCCTGGAGCCCCTCCGCGCCCCCGCTGAGGGCAGCTGGGCGCTGGCACCACCCGTGAGGGCATCTAGGCGGGCCTTCACGAGTGGATCTCACGGACTCTGCCAATGGTTCTCTCCACCCTTTGCCCTTTAGGGCCGTGATGGAAGTGGCCTCCTGAAGCGAACCTCCGAACTTCCAGGAGCCTCGCTCTGGCCGCACGGCTGCAGGAGGTGCCAGCAGCATCTTAGTGGCAGCAGGACTGCTTTTCCAACAGAATCACGGAGATCCAGAGCTACCCCTAAATGGTCGTCATTCTTCCCCCTAAATCTCCATATAGGACAGTCACACGTGGGGAAGTATTCGTCTGTACAGATGAGTGCCTTGGGTTCTAAGTAACAGTCCTGAGAACAGACCCCTATTCCCGCGGTACCCCAAGTCCCAGCAGAGAGCAGGTGCAGACAGCCGCGCAGCTCAGAGCCACACTTCCCGTCCTGCGTGCGTCTTCAGGCTACTGCCCTTCGGGGCTGCGAACTTAATCTGGTGCAGCACGGAGATGTCCACCCGCAGAGACCCTCTTCTCCTATCGTCATGTCGGGACAGCATTGAGACTGTTCCCGGAAGGACTGCAAAATATTTCCCAGGCATCTCCCTGCTCACACGCCCAACCCCACAAAATCATTAGAAAAGCCTCCGTGATCAACTTATGGAAACTGGATTTACTCCTAAATCCTCTGAGGGGAGGATGGCCCAGGTGACAACACAGGGCTCAGCAACAAGTGGGGAGTGGCTGCCGGGCAGGCAGTGTTTCCTGAAACTGCCTTTCACGGTGTCGCAAGCAGCACAGGAAACAGTCGGAGGGAGACAGGAGTCTGTGACGCTCAATTATAGTAAATACAAGTACACAGCTCCTGGGCGACACACAACCCCAGCTACAAACACCAAGCCTGACCAGTCACGAAACATCAGGGGTATGAAAGAGGCATTTTCTTAGGTTCCATTGTTTTTATTTGCCGAGCGCAGGGAGCATTCCGCTTCTGAACTGATGGTAACCGAAGCAAAATGTATGCAAACACCAACATTTTCAACAGTTACATTCCTGACTGATCTAGAGGCAGCTGAACAACTGCTTGCTTTACGGTAGCGCCGTTGAAAACAGCCACACTCGTCGAACATGCCAGCAGCCAGAGGAAAGGCAGGCGACGTGGTTGTACAATACATACCGGGAAGCTGCAGGCGCCACGAGATCAGGATGATGCAGAGGTAGCTAAACACCTCACAGAAAAAGTTTGGCTTCCTGAAGAGGCGGGTCAGCAAAGTCACATGTACCTATGTCAGCATATAGAAGGAGTATGTGATTTGTGTTTATACTTTCCAAATGTATTTTCATATATTCACAGTGGTGTGCTGGTAAATTCTTGGCAGGTTCTTGGAGAAAACAAAAACCCTGACTTGTAGAGCTGGTCAGCTTCCATGGAAAACACTCCCTCTGAAACCAGGCTCCCAGCACAATGGCACCACGGTCCACTGCGGTCCACGACAGCGCATTATTCTGTCCTCGCCATGCAAGTTCAAACCCAAAGAACGACAACAGCTAAATTATCAGGAAGTGGAGGGCTGGGTATTTATTACCTTTGTATTTAATATAATTTAAAGCTTCATAATTTAATTTTAATTACTGTGTTGAAAACTGGCTCATCCAAAACTTACATAGTGTTATAATACAATGTTAATAAGAAATTATTTAAAAAAAGAAAATTTAACAAGAAACTGGCCCATGAAATTCCTGAAAATTAAATAATCAACACTACTTGCAAGCCAGCACCAGTTTACTTAAGCATATCACTATGTGTGTGTGCAATGTATAAATATATTTACATATTCATATACATGTACATATGTCACCCTATAAAGACACTGACGGTATTTACTACAGGAATATTTAATACAGAACATAATCATTATTTAACTAAGGGTTCAAGTACTCTCTTCACAAGCATGTTGGGCTCCAATATACAAACCAAGCGTATCTCCAGTCTGTCAGATCCGCATACTCACAGGCCTGCAAACACCAGGGGATCTTCATATGTATGTTTAATGCTGCAGTCATTCAACTTTTTTAAAGCTTCAGATTCCACTGTGAATATGGGTATAAATGCATATCATCCATTATATTTACAATTAAACAACTGATATCGCACCTGGAACATGACACTATACAACATAAATTCCAAAGATTTTTACCAAACTATTTAAATGAATAGATGTCCCCAGAGTACAAACTTCCTGATAAAACATTTTTCTTGAAAGTTTTCACATATTCCAAACATTACTTTTATTCTAGCAATTATCTGAATGAAGTATTAGGTGTCACTTTCTAGCAATTTGTGGCATTCTTTGGGTTCATTAGTCTTTTTACAAATTGTGTAACTAATATCACAGGAGGATGAAGTCTTCTGAGCATTCAGGATGTTGCAAGGGCTTTCGCTCTTGTGTGAATTCTCTGATGTTTAGTGAGTACTGACCTCTGACTAAAGGTTTTCCCACATCCATTACACTCATAGGGTTTCTCCCCTGTGTGAGTTCTCTGATGTTTAGTGAGAGCTGATTTCTCACAAAAGGTTTTCCCACACTCAGTACATTTATAGGGCTTCTCCCCTGTGTGAGTTCTTTGATGTACAATGAGATTTGACTTCACACAGAAGGATTTCCCACATTCATTACATATAAAGGGTTTCTCTCCTGTGTGTGTTCTCTGATGTACAGTTAAGGCTGATCTGTGGCAGAAGGATTTCCCACATGCATTACACTCATAGGGTTTCTCCCCCGTGTGTGTTCTCTGGTGTTCCGTGAGGTTCGACTTCACACAGAAGGTTTTTCCACACTGCTTACATTCATAGGGTTTCTCTCCTGTGTGTGTTCGCTGATGGTTGGTAAGGTGTGGTTTCTGACAAAAGGCTTTGCCACATTCAGTACATTCATAGGGTTTCTCTCCTGTGTGTGTCCTCTGGTGCTGAGTGAGGTTTGACTTCTCCCAGAATGTTTTCCCACATTCACCACATTCAAAGGTTTTTTCTCCTGAGTGGGCTTTCCGAAGTTGGGTAAGATGTGACTTCTTGTTGAAATTCCCATTTTCACTGTACTCGTAAGGCTTTCCCCCCATGTGTACTACCCGATGTTTAAACAGGGCTGACTTTTCCCATGTTTTGTGACTTACTTTATATTCATGGGGAATCTTTCTTGTATAAGTTCCCTGGCGGATAACAAAAGTTGAATTGTCACAGATTTGCCCATATTCATTATATTCATAAGGATTCTCCCCTGTAAGAGCTCTCTGATGTCCCACTCTTAAATTCATATAGAAGGACTTCCCACACAAACTGCATTCATATGGCTCCATTTCCAAATGAGATAAATTGAGTTTTAAACTTTGGATGAAAGTTCTTCCACATTCACTGTATTTACAGAGCGTCTCTCCTATCTGGGCTCTCTTATTTGTGAAAAAGGCAGCCTCCTCGTGGATGCCTTGTCCGTTTTCACTGTACTCAAAAGGCTGCTCAAAGAGTGGCTGAATGAGATCCTGACTATGACTGAGGACATTCCTTTTTTTATTGTATTTATAAGATTTCCCACCAGTAGCAGTTTTCTCATTTCTAATATCAAGGAGAAATTTCTCATATACATTAAACTCATCAGGCTTCTTCCTAGAATAGTTCTTTCTACTAATAACTAAGCCTGATATATTTTTCAAACTCATTTCACATGAGTCACATATCTTATATGGAAAATTTCTTGAATGAACAGGATCTGTACCCAGACTGAAAGCTTTCCTCAGTCTATCATCACTATCTACACTTAATGTTTTGTTGGTGGTAAAAGCCAGTTGCCAAAAATGTTCATCTTGATTTTCCTGGCTGCTTTCTATCAGGTCATCAACTTTCCAGTCTTCTAGAAAGGAGAAAAATAACCACGTCTTATGAATCCTAGTACATTTCTAGTAGAATTGGACTTTTACACAAAGGCCCGATTATATAGTCAAATCTTTTCCTTTAGTTCAGTTCTCTGGTGTGAACTAAATCCAAATGTACATTTTCTTAAAACTTTTGGCTTGAATGGAAAATAAATACTATAGGAGGACACTGGAAATGACATGTAATACTTCACATATATAACCCTCAAAACAGAACAGAAAAGGGTGAAATACAATTCAAAGTACAGGGAACTGGAGAACAGTTGACAAAAGGTGTCCCAAGGGAAGGTGAGCAATTTTTCAAATAACTAACCAACAAAAATGACCTAAGATAAAGCCAAGTGAATTGTGAGTTTGGATTATTGTTAAATCACTCTAAAAAAAAAATTTTTTTTAAAAGGAAAGTATTATGAATGAGAGTGATTTATAAAATAATATGATTAAAAGTAATGGAAAGATATGGGCCAATTGTCCTTGGTCATTTCCAAAGACCTGGGGTAAAACAGCAATTTCTGAAAAAGGTGATAAGGCCTCAATCAGTGCCCTAGGCCTCCCTTCCTCTAGCTCCATCTGCCTGTGGGCTGAATGACTCACCTCGGTGGTACTGGCTTGGAAACTCCTGCTCTAATATCCAGGGCTCTTCTCCTTGCTCTATTTTAAAGATCACTTCTGGTTTAGTAAGACAAAATCCTGTTAAGAGAAAATAATACAGGCTAACCAGTCTGGCTTTGGGAACTCTTTAAAAAAGAGGAGGGGGAAGAAAGGCAGTCTCAGGAGTTACAAAATGAACCAAACTCCGAAGTGGTAAGAACGCAGCACTTTATGGTGCCGAAAGGGATCAGTGATTCCAGAGTCATAACTTTCAAACTTAAAATCATAAAATTCCACAAGGAGTTCAGATATTTTATCAACTAAGAAATACATTATTGGTCATCAAATGGAAGAAAAACTATTCTCACCTACTGAGACAAGGTGGCTATAGTTTTCTAGGATCACATCTCTGTATAGTATCTTCTGAGAAGGACCCAGCAGATGCCACTCTTCCTGGGTGAAGTCCACACAGACATCTTTGAATGAAACATCCTCCTGTATGAAAAATGATTCCCTTTCTATATGAAGTAGTCAGAATTAGATGATGTGAAAAAGATTAAGAAAACTAAACTTTAGAGTTTACTAGAAAATGACCTACAGGATATCTTCTTGTATGCTAAACTATGTTAAGAAAAGAGAAATTACAAATTGAGTTTCTACAAAGGGCCTGGAACTGTCCCAGTTGCTGTAAATCAAAGATAAAAATATACAGTTGGAGACGTCAATATCCTTCAATTTTGAGAGATCAAATAGGCAGAAAATCAGAAAGCATAACAGTACTATCAATCAACACGATCTAGCTGACAGTTTAGAATTCTACATCCAATAAAACACAGATCCTATCATTCTGTTCAAACTCACGGGCTATTCACCAAGACAGACCATAGTCTATGCCACAAAACACACCTTGATAAGTTTAATAGTGATACATCAACTGACAGGTCATGTTGAGAGCATTTATCCTTGATACGATTGGACCAAATTACACTATCTCTGTGATCTTTAAGAAGCCCATAACCTCAGGCTAATCGTGAGAGAAAGAGCAGACAATACTAATTGAGGGACGTCTACAAAACACCTCACTTGTCTCCTCAAAACTGTCAGGATCATCTGAAACAAGGAAAGTCTGAGGAACTTTCACAGCCAAGGGGAGCCTAAGGAGACAGGATGACTAAATGAAATGTGGTATTCTGGAAGAAAAAACATTAGGGAAGAATTAAGAAAATCTGAATGAGGTGGCCATTACTTAAGAATAATATATCAAAATTTTTCATTAGTTCTGCAAATGTACCATATTAATGTAAGATGTAAACAGCAGGGGAAACATTAACAGGGGAGCTCTGAACTATCTTCCCAAGTTTTTCTTTTTATAAGTGTCAAACTCTCCTTCAGCAAAACCTTTATTAATAAAAAGAATATTTAGCCTGCCCTGGTGGAGTTGCGGTTAGGACCGCCACCTCCAAAACGTGTAGTTCAATACATCCCAAGAACCAGGTTTGTGTCCTGAGGCCAGGGAGAACAATCAAGATGAAGATTAAAAAAAATGCTTCCTCCTCCTCCCTCCTCCTGCCTACCTCTGCTTGCCTTCATTCCTGCCTGCACCTTTCCTTTAAATAACACCAAAACAATATTTGACAAAAAGCAGCACAGTATTACCAGGGTGATACCAGCAAAATACAGTAGGCAAAGGCAAGCTGTGTCTATCCAGAAACAGAAAAGCAAGCAGAAACTGCCAGAAAAACTTGGTCAGAATTCTGGACATTCACAGCAACCAAGTGAAAACAGAGTCAAAAACAACAACAACAGGTGATTCCATACGAGGAAAACTTTGCGCATTTCTACCTCCCAACCCGCCTCGGCTTGGAGACAGTCCTAGAGATAGATGTACTGCAGCCCATAATCCAAGTGTCAATCTCTGGTCCTTGGTTCTGGAGGGGTCAGAGAAACCTCGTTAAAAAAGAAGTGTTTGCTTTTGGCCTCTCTGGGAACAACCTGAATGATTAATGCAACATGCCTGTCTCTGTTTTGTCCAACTTGGAACTCAGGGCAGAAAAGCAGCAAGCATTGCTTGAAAAAAATTTAAGGAAAACGACATGCATCTGCCACCTGGAGCACACGATTATCTTTGCCTGTGTACCACAACAGCTAGGAAGCAAGTCTGGGGGAAATTTCTCTGGAAGCTAGGACTTTAAAAGATCACTTGTATATGGAAGAATTTAGAAAGCTATGCAAATGCCCAGAAACCTTGAGAAGACTCTAAGCTTTCAAGCCTGAGCTCTAGGCTCACTGCAAGCAGGCCATGAAGCTAAAGCAGAGCATAGACATCCTGGCTGAGTGACTGAATGTGACCCAGAACAGAGCCAACTGGCAAAGACTGGAAGAGGCTTTTCAGTTTTTTTCTTTTCCCTTGTTTAAGTTTTTGTTAAGCACCTGGTATTTAAAGAAATCTCTAAAAACATTAGATTAAAATACAACTTAGTTTGTGTAAAGAACTGACTAAGGAACAGAAACTTCAGTGACCATACACAAAAAAACCTCTCACTTTTATGGTTTAGTCCTGAGAAAATTATACACACTGAGTTCTGCCTTGGCATCATAGTGTTTCCACCAAGACATTATTACACACAATATATTGCATTTATTTTAAGATGAAAAGATCACAGCCAATTTTACAATAACTTAAACAACTCAGTGAAATCTAAAAATCTTGTATCTAATTTCCTGCTAACTGCACTATTCTGGATTTGCGGTTCTCTATGAGCCTTAATGTAAAAGTTTGTTCATTTCAGGTTCTTCATTTAAAAATACGAATTCTTAGAAATTTTAGAAAACACATTTTATAACAAAGTGGTAATAACGAAAAAAACACAAAAGACTCACCTGGGATTTGTTCATTTTCCACTCCTAGTGGAGGAAGGAGTCCTGAGGGAGAAGGAAGGAAGCAGTCAGGAGACGTGGCCTGCCTTGCAGTTCCTGGACTCACCTTCCAGCACAGCTCCGCACACAAGATACTTACGTGTCCAGGTATGGTTCCGATTTATGTTGAGATTAGACATGACACTTTTCACTGAGTGAATGTGAACATTTGTTTCTTACAGATTTATAACCAATTTAGGTTCTGTGACACAGAAAAAGTAAAAACAGAAGATGAGTTTAACACAGAGCAGTAACCTACAGGAGGAAACGCTGGTTTTGCGAAAACTAATGCTGCAGGGGAAGAATGAGCACCCAGCCACATCGTGTATCCATATCTCCGCGAACCGCGTAATCCCTTGAGGTCAGATAATCCAAGAAATTTATTTTTAAAAAAGGGGGTTGGGGTCTAAAGCAAGATAATCTGCTTAAAACTTGCCTGAGAAACTGGCCTTGACGTAACAGTGACAAAACGGGGGCGGCCCCACAATGTGCAGACTGACTCTCCTCTAGGCTCTGCCACTAACCAGCTGGTGCCCGGCCAGCCAGGGATCAGATCCCCTTCCTTCTCTCTCCGGAAGCTCAGGCAGCGGGCCGCGCCTGACGGCGGGGCAACCCACAGCGGGTCTCGCTGCTGCTGCCCCGCTCCGCTCACCTGGCTCTGCTCACTTGCCCCGCCCGGGCCTCCCGCGTCACCGCCTCCGACGACGGCGGGCACCGCGTCCCGACGACACGCCGCCCACGACCGGCTCGGCCCCTCGGAGCCCGCGGCCGGCGGCGGCTAGTGCAGCGCGAGCCGCCCCGTCGCCCCCGGGGCGCACAGGGGCCGGGGGCCCGGCCGCCGGCCGCAAACACCACAAAGACGCCAGCGGCGGGCAGCGTGGGGCGGCTGGGCGCGACGCCGGGCGGCGAGCATGTCTGCCGGCCGCAAGCAGCGGACGCGGCCACCGAGTTGCCACGGCGGTTCAGTCCGGCACGCTCGTCCGGTCAGCGTCCGACTCGCCACCTGGTGCTGCCGGCGGCCCCAGCCTCCGCCCTTCTCAGCCCGCGCCAAGCTGCGCACGCGCACGCGTCCCGTGTCGCGCGGACCTGGCGCACGCGCGCTCGCCCTTCCCCGCAGCCTCACTCCCTTCCCCGCCCCGCACGCCCAGTGCATACGTCACGCACGTGCATACGTCACGCCTCGCGTGCACCCGGCGCGGGCGCACGCGCACTCGCCCTTCCCCGCCGCCCGGCTCCCTTCCCTCCTCCGAAGCAGCGCGCAGGTCAAGCACTCGCCTACAACACTTGTCGCGCGCCCCTGCCGCACGCGCGCTAGGTCTTTCTTGCAGCCTCACTCCCTTTCCTCCTGCCAGCGCGCACGACACGCACAGGATAACGTCACTCAGCGCGTGCACCACGCCCACGCGCACGCGCACTCGCTCTTGCCCGCCGCCGGGCTCCCTTCCCTCCGCCCCCTCCAGCGCGCACGCCACGCACGCACACTGCACACCCGCGGCCACACGACGGCGCCGCCCGCTCCGCTCAGGGGCGGGGCTGCACGCGGCGAGCTTGCGTTCCCGGGCGCGAGCCCGGCCCCTGCAGTAGAGACGCCCTGCGAGCCGTACCTTCAGCGCCGGCGACGCCCGGGCTCCGCGGTGTCCGCGCTGCTCCAGCCCGCACCGCTGCCGATCCCGAGCCGCTCGCCCGCCCACCCGCCAGGGCTTCTCCGCAGCTCCTTCGCCTTCGCCGCGAAGACCCGGGCCCGAGGGTGTTTCCACGAGGGGCGGGGCGGGCGGCGATGCGCATGCGCGCCGGGGCCTTGGGCGGCGGGCGGCGGGCGGCGGGCGGCGGGCGGCGGGCGGCGGGCGGCGGGTGGCGGGGCCGCGGGCGGCGTTCCCCGGCGTCCGGCGCGGGTCGTTAACTTCGCGTCGCGCGCCCTGGCCCCCTCGGAGGCGCCCGGGAGAGTCCGCTGCTCGGGGCTGGGGCGGGCCCGGACGCGCACGCCTGCTGCTTGGAGCCGGGACCCCGTTCGTGCCGAGAGCGGCCGTGCGCCTTTCAGGCACAAACCGCCCGGAGAGATGGTGCGTTTCAGCTGGGAACGTGGACAGAAGCTATTTTCCTCTAGTTTTTACGTAGTAAGTGACCAGCGTAGTCTGTGGATTAAGGGGGCGAAGCAGGCTAGCTAGTCAGTATTTACAAATGATAAGGCTGTTCATTGTGAAAAAAAGGAAAACCTGTTATATACCAAAGGAAAAGAGCGCATTGTCACCTCCGGAGCCGTCCGTACTTTACTTGGACCCAAGTGCACATTGTCCTGACATTTTGAAACACGTGTCATTGAAATCAGCACTAAAGTCTGTTCAAAACAATATAATCGTTAACGCTCTAACGGGCTGTAATCAAATACGGCCACTCAGTACTGGGCAAGCGGAACCACACCAGCATTAGCTCTGTGGACTTACACTTATTTCAGGCTCAAATACAGTGAGTATAGTTGTACTGCTTTAATCTTCCTTTATGTGTAAAAAGAAAAGCAACCGTCTGTGCCTCCTCAGGAACGTTCTTTAATGAAGAGAATGTGAAGATTTCTTGCAGACTCAGCAGATATAGGCATCCGGACTTCGGTAGCCGCTACAGGTCGCTGCCAGTGACCTTCAGTCCGCAGGTACAATCACTGCCTAGGAAGCTCAGCTCTAAGGAGAAAATGACCCGAAGCATATTCAGAGGTGACAGGTCTCTCAACCACAAAGGGCCACCTTGACAGGACAGACCGAGTTGACCAAAGGGGTGTGTGTGTGGGGGTTGGGGGGTGGGCATTGCTTTGTTCTCTAGTCCGTGGGTCTTAAAATTCTTATTCAGACCCCTGATGGAGAGGCAGCTTGGTAACAATATGGGCATATTATTTTGTGACAAACTTTTATAAAACTATATGCGTGTGTGTGTATATATATGTATATATAATATACATATGTATTTGAATTGCTGTGCCTCTCCATGTGTCTTTTCTCTCTGCCTGATTTTTAAGATTTCTTTGTCTTTAGTTTTTAGAAGTTTAATTATGATGTGTCTGCGCGTGGATATCTTTGGGTTTATCTGAGAGGATTTGCTCAGCTTTTTGTATGTATGTTTATAATTTTCACTTTTGTATTCTTCATTTGGGGGAAATTTCAGTCATTATATCTTCAAGTACTTTTTCAGTTCCACTCTTCTTCAGGGACTGCAGTGTTACCGCTTTCCTTGTCTCGCAGACATTGGCATTAACTCAGTCCCCTTTCTCCCTCTGGGTGAATTCTGCTGCTGTGTCCTTAGCTTCACTGATTCTGTCCTCTTTCATTTCCAACCTGCTTTTGATCCCATTCAGCCATTTGTTATTTTTTCCTGTTCTCTTGATTTCCATGTTCTTTTCCTCCCCCCCCCTCCTTTCCCTGTCTCCCACCCTCCCTAATCCTTTGCTAATATTCTCCGGGTTTTTTCCCCTCACTTGTTTCAGTTATATTTGTAATGTAAATGACCGCAGCTTCCAATATCTAATTCATGTTAATGTTTGCTTCCGTTATGGGTTTTTTTCCCCCAAGTTGTAATTTTATTAGCTTTGGTATGATAAGTGATCTTTCAATTATATCTTGGAAAATTTGCATATTAAATGTTGGAAGTCGGTTTTTCTTTAATAGTCTCCTTAACTGTAGTATGAAAGGGCGTGCGCATGCGTGCGTGCGCATGCGCCTGCGGGCATGTTATTTCTCCCTGGGTTTCAAAGACACCGCCCTAGTAAAGGTGAGGGCCTGACTCGGGCTGCCCTGTAGGTGGGGCTTGCGGTCGGCTGCGTACCCCCACCTGCTCGCTGATACCCTCCCGGAGAAGGGGAGCTTCGAAGACACCAGCTGTCTGTCCTCTGTTGGGGAGCGTGTCGCGCCCGGCTGGGCCTGGGGCACCAAGGCTGGGACGAAGCGCAGTGCCTCCCGGCCCTGCCTGCCCGCACACGGCATGATGCCTGCTGGTGGCGGCGGGTCTCGGCTGTGCTCGCTGGCACCGAAGGAAGGAAGCAGAATGCTGGCTTTTCCCTTACACAGCCTTGTTCTGCGTCGCTGCTGTCAGGGGTCGTGGAAACAGCTTAGCGTCCGGGCTCCCTGGGCATCGGTAGCTGGAGGCACCAGACCGCTGCCCAGTCTTGCCGTACAGGACCTTGTTTAGTCTCGTCGCTGCCGGGGGCAGTGTGCCCACTGGGCCTCACGACACCTGAGGTGGGAAGGAAGTGGGTGCAAAGGAACACGGCCTTGTTCGGGCTCATGAATAGCAGGTGGGAGTGGAGCTCTGAGCCCCTCTGTCATTGCCCTGGCTCAGCTGCAGTGACAGGATGCTGGTACGTTAGTTGGAGCACCTCTGCCTCCTGTGGGAGGGAGGTCAGCTCTCCGCTGGGATTGTCCATACCACCCAGCATGGGAATTTAAAACAAAACCTGCTTCCACCAGGAAGAGACTGGAGGATGAATGGGGGAATCACAGGACCACCGTCTGCGCCCCGCACAGTGAGGCTGGGTGGGCTCCTTCGGCCTCTCTCATCTTCGTTCTTGGACTAGAGAAAATATACTTTTCACTCCAGTCCTGGTCTTCACCTCAGGTCCACAACTTTCATAACCTGCACCTGAGCCTCTGGAGGCACAGAAAGGAGCCACTTGCCGTTTATTTTTGTGAAAATCTTAAGTTCTGTGTCTAGATTCATTTCTCAGGCATGGTGGTCCTGTTGTTCCAGGATTATTTGTTGAAAAGTATCTTTTCTCCATTAAATGCTTTTGCTTTTTTGTCAAAAACCAGTTCACTCTTCGTGCCGGTCTCTATTCATTCAGTTGATCGATGCATCTTGATTTGCCAGCACGTACTATCAAAAATCAGATGTCCAGGGATGGATGCCGTTGTTTCTGGGCACTCCATTCTGTTCCACATTTTCACATGTCTGTTCTCAGTAATATAACTGTGCTTTCTGTGCGGAGACTCAGCTGTTGGGGGCAGAAAACAGCAAAGTTGGAGTTGGAGCTGGCAGGCGTCAAGGACACCAGGACCTGAGCACCGGGCCTGGGTCACCGTGGGAAAACACTGGGACAGTGTGTCTGTGACTGTTCGCCCACCAAAATAACATGGTTATTTTGTTAGAGAGCAAAGGCTGTATAAGCAACTCAAATGCAACAATAACTTGCTGACGTAAGCTGCTTGAAGCAAAGCTGTGTATGAACCTAATAAATAGGTGGAGAGCAGGATGGTCAGGCCCTTGGGTGCCAGAGAAGAGAAGACCATTGGTCCCCTGACCCCAGCTTTCCTATCTGTTATACTCTATTCTGAGTTTCTCATTCTCCTGCGGCACCTTTCCTCATTATCGTGCTCCCAGGATCGAATCCTGGCACCCAGCTTTGTTCTTTCTTTTCCATACTGCTTTGGCTGTTTGGGACACATCATGGATTTGAGGATTAACCTTTTCATTTTTCTCAAAATGACTGTTAGAATTTTGACAGGAATTTCTCTCACTCAGTAGATGGTTTTGGGGGTCCTATTGCAATCCTAACAACAGGGACCTTCTGTTGCATGAACATAGGGTATTATTCCATGTATTTCAATCTAATCTCTTTCATCAGTGTTTTATAGAATTATGTGCACATAATCTTTATTTCCTTCTTAAAATTATTCATTGATTCTTTATGCGTTTGCATGCTATTGGAAATGTAACTTTATAATTTCCTTTTTAGATTACTCATTACCTCTGTGTTGAAACACCACTGATTTTTCAGTATCGATCTTGTATCTTAAAAATTACCCTCATTCATAAATTAGCTGTAGTAGTTACATGTATATTCTTTGGGAATATATATACATACACACTTACTCACACACATACACACATATACACGTTTTCTGCAAATGGAAATAAAAATAAATTCCAGTTTTCCTGTCTTTCATCTCTTTTTTTTTTTTATAGGAAAGATGCAGGCAGGGCTGAAGGTGAGTAGGCAGGCAGGCAGGCAGGCAGAGAGAGGAAGGAAAAGCACTTTATTTTTATATAGCTGTTCACACTGGTTGACGCTCCATGACTTTGGCATGTGTGAGGGACTGCTCCCAGAGTGTACCAGACTGCTAGGTCACCAGGGCACACCCATGTATTTCATTTATTTCCTTGCCTCATTGCTTTTGCTAAGATATCCAGTGTTTTGCTGAGTAGAACTAATAAAAGCTGGTTCTCTTGTCTTGTTCCTGATCTTAGTGGGAAAGTTTTCAGTCTGTCATTGCTGACTCACATGTTAGCTGGGGGCTTTTTTCTGAATGCCCATGTCAGAGAAGTTCTCTACTTATCCTTAATTTGCTGTGTTTTCTCATGAAAGGGTGTTGAGTTTTTCAGTTACTTTTTCTGTGTCAATTGAGTCGATCATATGTTGTTGTTTTTTTTCCTCTTTGTGTTTTGCCTTTATTCTTTCGGGGTCCTAGATTATATTGATAGCAGGGCTATTTGTGAGTTAAACTAGCCTTCCTCCCTGAGAGCTCTCCACCTGCTCATGGTGTATTATCTACCTTTTAAATATGCAACTGGATTCAGTTTGCTAGTATTTTGTTAAGGATTTTTATATCTAAACTGATTAGGAAGTCCCATTTGTAATTTTTCTTTGTGATGTCTGCTTTTTTTCTTTTTAAACAAGGATGGTGCTGGCATAATAGAATGGTTAATAGAGTATTCTGTCCTGCTGTTTTATGGAAGAGATTGGGAAGGACTGGTGTTAATTCTTCTCATAATAGTTGGTAGAGTTCAGCAGTGAAGCCATGTGACTGGATTTGAGGGTTTTTGATTACTGCATCAATCTCGTTAAAGATCTGTTGCTTGTCTGTTTTTTTAGTCAGTGTTGTAAGTTGTGTGTGGCTTAGAATGAGCATTGTTTTATACTTACTGTGGATCTTTGCTAACTAATAAAAATTAACCTTGGTTTTGACCCTGGGTGCAGTTGTCTTCACTGGCATGATTTGTCACAACTTCACGTTAGAGCCCAGGACTGCGCGCTTTCCCGCTGCAGGACCTCCGCGTTGCAGCTCAGGCCCACCCCGGGTTACCGGACACACTTCAGTCCTGGAAAGGGGCCCGGCTTGGCGGTCCACGCCGTCCAGCCGGCACAGAGACCGCGCCTGCCCCTCGGCTGCTCCTCCCTGCTGGCCAGCTCCCTGCCGCTCGGCCGCCTGGGTTTCTGTCTGCAGCCCCTGCCGACCCGGCCTGCGGGTCCCTGGAGAAGGGCCTTTCTTGTCTGCGGCTGCGCTGCTCTGAGATCCCGAGGTGTAGGCGTCCTCCCACGCAGGGAGGTGGCGCGTGCTTCCCGGCCTAGTGCGGCTGTGCGGCCTCCAGGGGCTTCGAGTTTTGCAGCTGCACCTGCTGGCCCTCTTTCATGCCGAGAAAGGCTCCTCGCTGCCCGCACGGCGCTGGCATTCACCGATTTCTACAGCTGCCCCGTACTTCTCGCCTAGAACTCGTCGCCGCCCGTCGCCGGCCCGCGGGTCCTGTGCGCACGCGCAGTGCGCTCCGGTGCCGCGGCGGTGCTGCGGCGGGCGGAGCTCGACGTCCGTCCCGCGCCTCCGCGTCCGCGCCCGTCCGGAGCCGCCGCCGGTGCACGCGCGCCGGGCCCTGCGAGCGAGTCACAGCCAGGCGGGGGCTGCGGGCTGGGCGCACCCGGGGGACCCGCGCGAGACCCCGAGAGATGGGGGGTGTGGGGTGGAACCGGACGCAGAGGGGCCGTGTCAGGTCGGGGGATGGGAAGGGGGGCGGTTTCAGGTGGAGGTGACCTGTGCACCTGGGCGAAGGTTCCAGTTAGAAAGAACCTGACCCTTAGGTGCATTTATCTTCTGCCCTGGAACAAAGCCGTCTTGTGCCGCAAGGAGTCTAGGGACAGAATCCCACGGGGGACGTGACCGTTCCACCACTGGAGTCCGTTTCTCAACAGAAGTCATCGTTGCCAGGAAGGAGAGGACCCAGGCTCGTGAAGCCTGCTTGGAGTGAGTGTGCCTGGACAAGGCGGTCACACTCAGAAGCCACCAGAGGCGCCTTGAGGGGTAAGTCTGGACCGGGTGACAAAAGAGGGGAAGTGATTAAGAGGAGTGAAGGAGGGGTGGACGACACAGGAATGTAGTTTATTTGGAGGGGTTTTGAGGACATGGTGTGAGGAAGTAGTACATGGGTGTTACAACCAGCTCCGCGTAAATTCGTTCACGCCGATCCCCAGTTCTCTCCTCACTCTTACTCGCTCTCCCCGGAGTCTGAGCTCTTCTGACACAACGAGTCCGTCGTCTAGAGACATGCTGAGGTGCCCTTCTGTGACCGGCACAGGGAGAGGTCTCTGTTGGTCTCATTGGAGTTGTGAAGCATCGTCCTGAGAACCTAAGTGCATTTCCCTCGCTGCGTTACTTGCAGGGCCAAGAGTAGATTGTGCATCTCCTGACGCCCAGGCCATCATGACTTAAAGCACATTTCTTACAAGGCAACCTTTGATTCAAAAAGGTGATGATTTTGATGAAATCTATCTTTTTCTTTTGTTGCATGTACTTTGATGTCATATCTAAAAAGCCATTGCCAGATTTGAGGTCATGATTGCTTTATTTTCTTCCAAGAGTGTTGTCGTTTTTAGCTCTTACATTTAGGTCACTGATTTGCGTTGGTTTTCTGTGTAGCATGTAAAGAAAGCTTTAGTTTTGCTCATTTGCATGCAGTTGTCCCGGCTCCAACTTGTTGACTTTTTTTTTTCTCCCTGATCAGGTTTGACACCTTTTGTGAGAGTCAGTTGACCCTCCGTGTGTGGGTTTAGCTCTGGACTCTCACTTCCTTTAGTTGCTCTGTATGTGTTTCCTTAGGCCAGTCTGCTCCTTCTTGGATATTCTAACTTTGTAGCAAGTCTTCAAGTCAGGACTTAGGAGTCCTTCAATTTCTTGAGTTTTTTTGAATATTTATGCTTCCTTGCAACTCCATAGGAATTTTTTTGCAAGTTTCCTCTTCCCATGTTTCCATTGGGTCGTCTTGTACTTACTGATCTTAGGAGTATTTTATATATTCCGGATGTGATCACTGTATCAGTCAGTATGTTGCCAACATTTTCTACTCTCTGATTTGCTTTTTGAAATGAATGGTTTCTTTCTGGTTAATAGGGATTCTGGATTTTAATGCAGAACAGTTTATTTCAATCTTCTCCATTATGGTTAGTGTTTTTGGTGTCTAACTTAAAAAAAAAATCCTTGTTGGTCTAAAAGGTTGTGAAGATAGTTTTCTATGCTCTCCTCCAGAAGTTCTGTTGTTTTACTGATCACATTTCAATCTAAACCACATCTGGAATTGATTTTGACATATTATGTGAGACTGGAGTTGTTTCTTTTTTCCCCATGTGGGTGTCTGCTTCATCCAGCAGTGTTTATTGAAGTGACTCTCCGTTTCTCACTGCCCTCCAGTGACTTTTTCTTTTTTTTTTTTTTTTTTAGTAATCCAGGTGTTCACACTTTGGGGCTGTTTCCAGACTATAAACTTAGTTCCTTTGGCCATGCTGATACCACACTCCCTTCAGTTACTCCAACTTTATGATGCAGCTTCATATCCATTGGTATCTCCCTGTCCGACTACTTCTGAGTAAAGGACCACAAGCTTCGTGCAGCCTACAGCATGAGTGTGTTTTCCCACAGTTTCTATGGATCAGGAGTCTGGGGACTGGTTTGCTGGGTCCTCTGCTTACACATAAGGCTGCAATCAAGGTGTGCCATGCGGGAGTCCTTGGGTCCCTGTCACATGTGCTCATTTCTGTGAAGCTGCAGAACTCACGGTAGTTTGCTGCTTCTTTCAGGCCAGTAGAAGTGTCTAATATTTTACCTTCTTTTTTTTTTTTTTTTTTTTTTTAAGGTGCCAGCAGGAATGAAGGCAAGGACACAGGCAGGCAGGAAAAGAGGAGGAAGAAACATTTCTTATTTATTGATAAATGAATGGTACAGGCAGGAATGAAGGCGAGCAAAGGCAGGTGGGCAGAGAGAGTGGAGGAAGAAGCATTTTATCTGTTCTATTTACTACAGTAGTAAACTGGTTACTCCCCGCAGCTGGGTCCTGAACCCGGGATTCAGGGATGTGTGTGCACTACGTCAGACCTCTACTCTACTAGGCCATCAGGCTGGACTACATTGTACCTTTTTCTAAGACTCATTAGATCAGGTTAAGTCCACCCAAGAAAATCTTCCTTTTGATGAACTCAAAGTCAGCTGATGGAAGGATCTTGCTCACACCTGCAACATCTCTTCTGTGATGGCCTGTAACAGCCGGGGACCACAGGTCTCTCCCACACTTAAGAGCAGATTATGTACAGGTGTCAGTCACTGGAGTTCATTTTAGAATTCTGCTACCACAGTTAGTGTGAGTTTATCCACTTTGTGCTTTGGGTGCACCTGGTGGAGCAGTGGTTAAGTTAACACCTCTGAGGGAGTGCAGGCCACATACCCGCCCTGGGTTCGAGCCCTGGGCTGGTGGGTTTGGGGGTTGGGAAGCAACCAGTGTGAACAACTAAGTAAAAATAAAAGAAAATAAAGATGCTTCCTCCTCTTCTCTATTCCTGCCTGCCTCCCTACTTGCCTTCACCCTTCCTGCACCTTTCCTTAAACACAGGGCTTGTCAGGGCGAGGTGCATCCTCTGGTGGAAGCCCCAGTCTCTGGATTAACAAAATTGCTGTCACTCCCCAGCCAAGCTTCCTTGCACAGTTTGGGTCTGCGGAGCAGAGTGGAATTAAGTGTGGCGATAACGCATCTTCAGTACTTTCTGTTCAGGAGAAAAAAACTGAGAGACACCTGTAAATAAGCGGGGACATAAACTTACATGCTGTCTTAGCTGTTTTTCCAGGAACGAAGCATTCGAGGCACACATTTACTTCATGACAGTTGGTCAGGATGTGCAGGCCTATGAAAAGAGGGAACAAGGGGGGAACAGCTAGGAGGGAGCGGGGTACAGAGCAATGACCGCATTATCCATAGCTCTTTGTAGCCACATCTGCTTGCTCAGACTGACCGCCTGCGTTCAGAGTCTTTATGGGAAACCCTGTGTCCCAGACATGCTGCTGGAAGGGAAATGATGGATTTTCTGTCTTCTTGTTGCTCCTTCTCATTCTGAAAGGCTGCTCTCATTTCCGGATTACCTTCAGCAGCCTCTTTGGGCAGCTGCTGGAGAAGGCGGAGCCTCTGTGGGTCTGTTTCCTCTCCTGGGCTCGAGTCTGTGGAGTCACGCAGCGCTGGTGTTCCTCTGTCAGTGGCAGGTGCCAACCCCGTGACCCAGCTCGGTGATTACAGCGGGACGGGTCACTGCAAGGCTGCTCTGGTTAGACAGGAAGCTGATGTGGTGCATGACCAAAACATTTGCTCATAGAAAACTATCTTCTTAGGTGCCCAGTGGTGGCCTACTGGCTCAGTCCACTGGCATAGTCCACATTACATCCCCAGTTCAAGACCCGGGACCTGTGGAAACAGCCAAGATGAACAAATCAAAACATAAAAGTGCTTTTTCCTCCTCTCTTTCCTGCCTGCCTGCTGCCTGCCTGCCTGCTCCTTTCTAGTCTAAGACATGACATGGTTCCCAAGTCAACCACGTGCAGTGAGCTGTTCCTTAAGAAGCGTGTGTCTTTGCATTTGAGGAATCAGCACAAAGTACATTTAAAATGATTACAAGAGAAAAGGGGGTGATCAAGAAAAGGAGTGAGTGATTAAGGGGTCATCTGATAGAAATATTCAAAGGTAGATAAAGATCATGAGCAAATATTATACCCTGAAATTCAAAAAAGGAGAACGAATTGAGTTTATTACCTCTGTGACACAAGAAAGATGTTAATAAGACAAGAGTTGAAAATGGATTTGGGGATGTCAAACTCCGAAAAGGAATAGAAATAACACCACAGTAAAGGAAGCAAACTGGAGGAATACGATGGAAGGGTAGGGGCTGCTTGCCATTATATTCAGAAGTAAATGTGAAAAGTGAATAAAAAATCTGCAATAAATAAAACATGAAAATTACATTAAAAAGATAGAAGAAAACAGAGTCCACATACATGCCATACATACACTGCATTCCTTTAAATGGAAAAGTAAAGCAATAAAACAAATATTTAAAATATTCTAAGAACACTGTTTTGAGGGGAAGGGGCTGAATCTCCGTAAGAGAGCAGACCCCTCTATCAGGGAAATGGACCTGAAATGCTGAGTGAAAGTCACTGTCGAATAACCGATGATAAAGTAATAGCAAGAACTTTCTAGAAAGAAGAAAGTGATAACTGGCTGGTGGAATGTTCCCTTGGGCACCCAGCATGAATGTCGTAAGTGTAAAGCGTTTCCCCCCAGAATGTAACTGCAGTCTGTTTTGTCCAGCGGTGCTCAGAGACAGGAGGCTCCGCCAGGTCTGAGAGGTCAGCCGAGTCACCCTGCACACGTGGAGCAAGACTGCAAGAATGTGCACTGCAGCGGGAAGTCGTCGGGGTCAGGCCCGCCCTGGCTCCCAGGTAAGTGAACCCGGAATGTGGAAGTCTGCGTGTCAAGGAAAAAAGCGTCGCCACAGAGTCCGAGCTCGTGTAATATGGGGAGAGTGAGCATCTGATAGCAGAAGTTCCCCTCTGCGCGGACTCTGAGAGCCTCCACTAAACACCCCAACTGAAGCAACCACAGGATCTCGTCCTCTTGCACTAGTCTGTCTTGTCTTTAGTTTTACATTTCCTGAAAGACATTATAGTCATCTAAACAGAGAATTCAAAATTAGGCTACAAGATTCCTTAACATGCATGTCTAAATTGGAACTTTGAGAAATTTAATTTCCTATTAACAGTATAATAATGTAAAACTATACAAAAAAAAAGAAAGTAAAAAGAAGAGAATGAAACTGGAAATGTGTGTATCACAGAGCGAATTTAGCAGCAATAATGTAAAGCATGAGAAGAAAATGATATAAAATCTGACCTGCTTCCTTCAGAAGATCCAGTCATTTCTCCGGTATTTTTCCAGGGCATCGTATCTGCAAATCTTGTTGCTATTTAGTTCTCTGCATTTCTGATCCCTGGATCAGTCATTATTTTTTTCAAAATCTGTTTTCTTGTAGTCATTGTACTTTGTGTTTATTTTGATATTTATATTTAAAGTTTTGAAATAATATTTGTAAATTGCCAAGTATAGATGTGTGTTTTGTCTCTCTCTCCCTTTCTCACTCTGTTAGTTGATGTTTGATTTTTTTGTTTGACTTTTGTCCAAGTCAAAAGGAACATTTTTGATTACTCTCATTTCAAGCAGCTAAGTTAACTACAGCAAAGGGAATTTCTTTGTATGTAAGTGTAATTGCATCATAATTATAGGAAGATTAATTATTTATGGTTTCGTTCTCCTTTTCTCATTTCTAGATTTCTGCAAAGTTAATAACCAACTAGACCACTGTCAAGAAATCCAGGACACACATGTCTGACAAGTTCCATTTATCAACAACAAAACACTGACTATAGAAAAAGGTAATGCATTAGGAAAAGTGCTTCACTGCAGCACAGACCGAGATCCTTCATAGAAATGTCCTGTAAAGGGGACTCATGGGGATTGAAATACATTTCAGAATGATGTCTTCATAAGAAAACTATTTAAGCAAGAAGCCTGAGGATCTCAGTACATATGGAAAATTATTCCTCCATGGTGCCCATGAAAAAGCGTCATGTGGGTGAGAAACCTTATGAATCCATTCAAATCGGAAAATACCTCAGTCATAAGATAGGCATGATTCCATATCAGAAAATTAAAAATGTGGAGCAATCTTATGAATACAAGGAATGTGGGAAAGACTTCCCTGAAAAAGCAGTTTTCATTACATATAAAAAAAGTTCCTATAGGAGAGAGTCCTTATGAGCACAATGAATGTGGTGACAAATTCTGTAATTATTCCACCCACGTGGTCCAGAGATGGCACCGCTTATCCAGCGTGACTGCTCTGCACATAACTGCAGCGAACATTCATGTGATGCTGTCTTCATTCAGTCTGAACTTTAACTTCCTCGGTGGTGTTTTGTAAATGGCGGACTACGTTTTCCATGTTTTAATAAATTGATCCCTCAGTAGATCGCGGGTTTGAGTGATGTGATAAACAGCGCTACTGAACAGCAATTTCCAGTTGTTGTTTTTTTGTTACTATGTGGAAATACAGTTCATCGTGTCTGTTCACAATATTCCTTTGAAACTTGATAAACAAGCTGTTTGGTGACATTTGATTCCTTCAGGTGTCTTGGGTATGTGATCACGCTTCCCGCATTTGCTTCCTCCTTCCCAGTGTTCTATTGTTTGCTTCTTTTTCTTGCCTCATTGCACTTTCAGACAGTGTTGAAGAGACACTGTGACAGGACATATCCTTCTCTCCTTCTGGCGTTTGAGGAAAGCATGAAGTCTTCCGCCAGCTCCTTCGTGCCAGCTGTGCTCTTTTCAGGCTGATGGTATTTTTGCTGTTCAGGGTTATCGAGAGTCTCCTGTGATTGGATGTTGATTTTTAAAATTGGTCTTTTAAGCACAAAATCTAATAATCACATGCTTTTTTCTTATATTGTATCTGTCATATAATACATAGAATACATTCATGTTTTGAATATTAAAAGAACCTTGTGTTTCTGAATTAGTGTGATAGGCCACTATCATTTATGTCTTGCTGGTTTGATTTGTAAATATATATTAAAACGATCATTATCAATGTTCGTGAAGAATGTATGCTCTGTACCATGTCCCCCTTCTCAGTCACAGTACTAGTTATTGTTTTCTCTCCTTTTCTTTATCAGTCTTCTTGAAAATATCAGTTTTATTGATTATGCCTTTCAAAATAATTATTTTGAGGTTATTTATTTGTCCTTTTTCTTTAATATTTTTATTCTTTCATCTGCTACTGGATCGGTTTTTCTCTTTTAACTTCTTAAAATGGAAGCCTAGGTCATTGATTTTGAACCTATTTTCATCCGATATAAGCTTTTAAAGTACTGAATTTCCCTCCATCATTTAGAAAATTTGGCAGGTTATATGTTTGTTTTCATTTAGTTCAAGATATTTTCCAATGTACCTTGAGATTTCTTTTTCATATGGATATTTAGAGAAGCCCAGTATAATTTCAACATATTTAGTAAAACAAATTAACATCAGACAAATTAGTAGAAGAAAAAGATCAAAGTTAATTACATACCTACGAAGAATTTGCATGGCTGCAAATTCTAAAACAAATGAGACAGACTGAGGACTTAGATCCTCCGTCAAGGACTGGGTGAAGTCCTGGGACGTCAGCAGAGACAAGGGCTTCACCTGAGAGGATGTCTTTGTATGACACAGTCTTGTCTCTCGACGTTTGCCCTTTTGTAAGAGAGGTTTCTCTGGTCAAAGGTTATTCCTGGAAATGGCTCTTCATCAGGTCATCTCGTATCCTTAAGGAAGTGGAAAGTTTCTCTGAAGACCTCCAGGACCTCATTTAACCTATAGCTCCACACACCAAGGTGACATGTGCTGGAAAGAACCTGCTCTGGACAGCTCGGAAAAAGTCTATCTGGATATTTTGGGGGAGACTGATCCCCACTTCTGCTCGCAAAATCCTTGAAATAGTTATTTGTGATCACCGCGCAACATTGCGACTGCGTTCAAAGCCAAGTGTACATTTACAAATAGTTAAAATGGTAAATTTTATGTATATTTTACCACCATTAAACAGACCCGATCTGAACAACAGAGAGGAGATGGACTGGATGAAATGATGCAGGGGCCTGTGGGACAGAAACAAACGATCCACCATTTTCATATGTGCAATCCCATGTGACGAGGAATGAATATAGGCCTAAAAATAATACTTGAAAATTTCTCAAATTGGCAGGAGTCATAACTACAGATTCAAGAAGGGGAATATACCACAAGAGGATAGATAAGCAGAAATCCATACAAAGATATATCTTAGTCAGTCTTCTGAAATCTAATGTAAACTCTTGAAGGAAGTTAGAGAAAAGCTATATCTTGTCTACAGAGAACAAGAATGCAAATGACAAGAGTTCTCCCCTGGAACCTCACTTGTTCACATGATTAAATCATTGACTTCGCTGAATACTGTATCTAATGCAAATATCCTTAGTGAAGGGGGAATATTTTCTTGAATAATGGAAGACAGTGCGTTGCTAGATGACCTTCTTCAAGCAATGATTAAAGGAAGTTCTTCAAGGAGATGATAACAGGAGTCTCAGTCCTGGGTGGGAGGAAAACAAGTGTCAGTCAGTGTAACAGACTATCCTCATTAGTTTCTTAAATCGTATTGCATTTGGAGACAAAAGTCCTACACCATCAACCGTGGTACTCAATACAGAGAAAATACCAAGGACTATTATAGTCCAAAAATGGAGCCTGAGAAGAACTAGAAGTAATTTTCTACACTTCATCTGAATTGATAAAACATCACTGTCGCTAGATGGTGAGCAAACAGTAAGGAAATGCTACAAAATATATACTCGGTGTTGCCAAGGTCAGGGCTCAGCTCACAGCATCACTCTGAGGTGCATCCTTTATAGAGTTAGTCAGAGCCCCCAGTGGCATTTGTCACCATTGTCCCCAGTAGCACTTTCCCTCGGCTCCTGTCAAGTTCACTCTCCTCTCTCCAGTTTCCCTAGAAGAGCTAATTTCCAAAACGTTGACCACAGATACGGACAACGTTGTGCAACAACCAGAAACCTTACTCCTTACCATTGGGAAAGCAAAATAGTGAGAGTGCGGTGGTTTCTTACACTATACTCTTGTCAGACAACCCCGTAATTGCAGTCCTTTGTATTTACCCTGCAGGGTAAATAACACATGCCATACACTCCAAAACCAGCACAAGCATACTTTCAGTAGCTTTATTCAGAATTGCCAAAGCTTGGAAGCTACTAAAATGTCATTCAGTAGGTGAACGGACATCCAAACTCTGGTACATCCAGGCAATGGAGTACTGTTTGGTGTGGAAAAAGAAAAAGCAGTCATGCCCTGGGGGAAACTTAAATGTATATACTAAGTGAAAGAAACCAATGTGAAGAGACTATTGTGTGATCCCAGTGATGTGCAACTGAAGCAGGCACAAGTATGGAGACAGTAAAAGAACCAGTGGTTTTCAGGAGGGGGAGGGAGACTGACTGGGTAGAACACGGGAATTTTAGAGCAGCGAGACCACGTGTGATGATGTAATTGGTGAGGAGATGGAAGTTGACTTTACGCACAGCCTCCGTCTCTGCCACTGTTACTATTGGCTTCACAGGTCCATGTGTGACCCTGGGGTGACTGAGGAAGGAAGTAGCTGATACTCACTGAACAGCTAATTCTTGTTGACTTGGTCATTACTTGTCTCCTTACTGGTAGATATAAATGCAAAGCACAGTGAAGCATATATCCACGCCCACTCTTGCTTGTCGCCCAGATCACTGTCTCCAGTTTTCCACTCTTATTTTCTCTGGACTCCTAATGTGTATTTGGTTCTGTCAAGGAATTCATGCATATTCATGTCCTCTGGACCACTTTTCCATCCCTGAAACGATGACGAGGTTTAGTGCAGAAAGACGTGCACAGTGAAAGGGTCTTTCCCCAGCAGTTAGGCACATCCCTCAGATGGAGTGTCGTAGAGCAATAGTTCTCTGTTATTTTCATTGTATTTGTACTTACTTTTTAATGTCAGTAACTTTGTTTTACAAATTAAGCTCCTATGTGTAGGTTCCCTGTAAGCAGTTTCCCTGTTCCCCAGCTCTACGCCACCACAAATCACCAGTGTTCTTCCCCGTCATCGCGTGGGCCCCCCCACCATCTACCACCTCCCCCACCCCATTCCCTCTTGGTCACCTCAGTTCTGTTGCGAGTGTCCAAGGGTTGGTTGTGTTCCGTCTGTTCCTTTGTTTCGTCTATTGATGTTCCACCTGTGAGTGAGGTCATCTGGTGTCTGTCTTTCTTCTTTTGACTTGTTTCACTCAGCATCACCCCCTTCATTCCATGCTGATTCGCATGACAGGGTTTCCTCTCTTCTCAGGGCTGTGTCGTGTCCATTGTGTGTATGGACCGCATCTTCTTCATCCATCATCTGACGTGGGGCACTTGGGGAGTTTCCAGTTCTTAGCTATGTGAACAGGGCTGCAGTAAACATGGGGGTGTGCACATCTCTGCGGATGGGCGCTTCTGTATCTTTTGAGTAATTGGTTCATTTTTTTAAAGGAAGGAGAGAATCTTCACTTATTTATTTTGGTTGTTCACCATGGCCCAAGTTTGAGAACCTGGGTCTTTGAACTTGGCATGACACGAGCTAGAAGAGCATGTCCCCAACTGTCCTTTTTGCTTTTTTTTTTTTTTTTTTGAGGAAGAAGCCTCTTTCTTTTATTCATCAGTTGTTCCCCGAATGCAGGTCTTGAACCCAGGCCCTTGGGATGTACGCGGGACTCCTCCCAGGTGTACTGGACCGCGGGGCACCAGCTGCACCTAACAGTCCATTTTTAACGTTCATTATTGAACTAATCCATCCATAAGCTAAACCTTTTGTTGTTGTTGTTTTAAGCTTTCCAGTTCTTGGTCATTTTTTAACTGAGGTAATTTTGATGTACAAGGTACGTTTAGGTGTGTGGACAGACGCACAGCTCACCAAGCATATCCTAGCACCCTGCCCGCCGTCGGCTGTCCGTTGCCCATTAGACACCCGGGACCCCCTGCTCCCACTCCAACCCCCTCCTCTCTGGTAACCTCGGTTTTCTTGTTAGTATCCAAGATTAGTCTCTGTTGCCTCTGTTTGCTTTACATTAGAAATTTGGATTTAAGACTGGAAGCCAGAAATTACTTAGAAGAAAACACAGACAATACACTCCGCGCCACTGATTGCAGAGGTCTTTGGGGACAACTCCAGCTTCAAGGGAAACCGAAACAAAATCAACAAATGGGACTATATCAAACGAAATAGCTCCTACACAGGAAACGAAACTGTCACCAAAATGAAAATTCGTCCTCCTGACTGGGGGGGAGATATTTGCACATCACATATATGACAAGGATTTAATGTGCAAAATAAATAAAGAGCTCATGAAACTCAACAACAGAAAACAACCGAATCAAAAAGCGAGTAGAAGGATCGAATGGATATTTCTCCAGAAAAGATACAGAGGCCGACAGGCACGTGAAATTACGCTCCTACTCGCTGGCCGTCGGGAAAATGCAGGTCAAAACGACAAGGAGACATCACCTGACACCTGAGAGACGGGCTGTTCTCCACAAGTGTGGACACAACAAGTGCTGGGAAGGACGTGGAGAAAAGGGAAGACTCTGCACTGTGGCGGGTGTGCAGGTTGCTGGGACCTTCATGGACAGCCGTATGGAGATCCCTCACAAAATGACACTGGAAAGCTCATATAATCCCATCGTCCCACTGCTGAGAATGTACCCCAAATACAAAACACTATTCACCGAGATGTGGGCACCCCCGTCTCCAGCAGCATTATTTGCAGTCACCAAGAACTGGAAGCTTCCTAAGTGCCCATGACAGACGAATGGGTGAAGCGGGTGTGCTCTGTGTTCACGGCAGAGGCTGATGGCCCTTCAGAAAGGAAACCCGGTCCCTGAGACAGCAGGGGTGGCTCCACAGGGCACGCAGTAAGGGAATAAGCCAGAAGCAGAAAGACGAATCCCGGTTGATGTCGCTCATGGGTGGCACACGAAGAGACAACGTAAAGCAGGAGACAAAACAAACGATCCTTGGACACTGACAAGAGGGAAGGGCTGGGGGTGGGCCCAGGACACATGGTGAAGAACTTCGGTAACTGGTGGCGGGTGTGGTGTGCTGTCGTGACGAATGGTGCACATACACTCATGGGCTAATACTATTTTGTAACTCAGTTACCTGAATATTTTTTTAAGGTTACAATCTACGAGGAAGCAGGCTCTCACTACACAGAATCCGGTGGCACCTCGAGTGGGGTTCCCAGTCCGTGACGGAGTGGTCGGTTGCGGGCGCTCACGAGCCGGGAGTCTCCGGCAGTGTCCTACGACCTGGATGGACTGAGACAGTGTTTTCACGAGCGCTGCACCATCCGAAGGGGCTGACTTCACTTGGCTCTGTCTGGAGAGAAGCAGCCGTACTGTAGCAACGTGCCCGTGGCCTTGGAACGATTCTCAGCTCCCCCAGAACGTGGTATCTCTACCGGCTTCAGCTGGGGTCAGCCCGACTGTATCTACAGCTGTTCCCACTCTCTGGGGCTCAGATTTCTTAACATAGCACCTGGCACACTCGCCACGCTCCTCACTTAGGTCAGATGAATGTCCTCACTGGAACAGAGCATGATCCCCGGGACTGCATGATACTCAGGGGCCCCTAGAAAAGAAGAGCTAATGCCAGCCTAGGCCAAGGGTGCAGATGTGTGCTTCTCTCCACTAGGTGAAGGACTTAGTTACGGAAGCAAGTCAAGCAGAGGCTTCACTGTCCCCGACTGTCCCCGTTGGGAACGCCACGACCGGTAAGGCTTCACAGCAGGTCCCGGTGGGTCTGGGCCCTCCAGCTGCCATTTCGGCCCCATGTCCTTTATGAGTGTGCACTCACTTTGCTTTTGATCATCAGTGCTGCTGCCGGGCCTCTGCTGTCCAGAATTCCTTCATCCCCATTGGCGTGGAGACCAGGTGCTGGCACTCTCCTGCCTTTGCTTTGGCCTAGAGGTCAGTCACCACCAGCTCCATGATGGCAGTCGCCCCCACCGGTACATTCCTACCCACTTTGGTGCCCTAAAAATGCATGGTGGCTTTGTGACTGAGACTTCGGTGTTAAAACTCCTGGATGACACCTCTAAATAGGAGAGGAAATTCTTCTAGTGTAGACAGCAAAATCTTTTCATATACAAGAATAGAATATAAAAGAGTGCAGCTTCATCAACGGCTGCAGTTCCCTTCTCAAGTGCGCGTGGAACATTCTCAAGCTTAGAACATATGTTGGGACACAAAACATGTCTCGACAAATGTATAAGGATTGAAATCATACCACCCCTCTCCTCTGACCACAATGGCTGAAAACTAAAAATCAACCACAAAAAGAAAGCTGGAAGACCAATTAACTGGAGACTCAATAACATGCTTCTGAGTGATTCTTGAATAAAAGAACTTCAAAAATACTCAGAGACGAGTGAGATGGAGACACCAGCTACCAGGATCTATGGGATGCAGCAAAGGACTGGAACTCTGCCGCCTTCTAAGTCGAAACAAGTCCCAAGGGCAGTCCAGATGCGAGGGGGACAAATAGTCTTGTGAATGGACTGGTCTGAGGGAAGGAATTATGTCCTTCCTTGACCATCACACTAACCAAACGAGGGCTGGAAGAGGCAGAGTAAGAAACGACAAGTAGCTTGGGGAATGGGGGATTCAGGAGCTGGCGGGCTTCTGAAAGCCATGCTGAGTCTGACTGGCTGGCTGCAGAGCCTGAGGACGTGCTGACGGTCACACACCAGCGGGCCTTCACCGGCATGAGCGGCGACCATCACTGACTGATGTGAACTTGAATCCCCGTGGCTACTAGTTCACGCTTTAGAGCCAGAAAGCAAGTTTTCTTCACTTTAAAGACTCAAACATTTTATTCGTGCCAGATTACTATTTTTACGTATTTTCATTGGCAAAGGCTTAACTTTAACTAACAGTTAGTTGTCAGAAAGGATGTTTTTATTGTGAAGTTTGTTTTGTTTTGTTGTAAGGAAAGGTCCAGACAAGAATGAAGGCGAGCAGGCAGGCAGGCCGGGAGAGAGAAGCAAAGTGTGATGTTTTCCTTTAATTTCATTTAGTTTTTACACTGGTGGCGTTTCCCCCCTTGTGGGACTCGAATCCAGGGGTACATGGCCTGTGCTCCCTCAGAAGTAACTGACCTAACCGCTGCTCCGCCAGGGCGCGTCTGATTAAGAAGCTTAAGGAGCTTGAAACGTATTTGTTCTGAGCGTACTGAATAGAGATCAACTCTAACAGCCTATCTATGGTTTCTCGACGGCCTCTGTGAAGATGGCGGAGTCACATCGGCGCCGAGGGGAAGCCTGCCAGCTGCATTCACCATAGCACACGCAGACGCCACACACACAAAGAACAGAGTGGGCTGCACCTGCCTTAAGACACATGCAATCAATCAATATCGTGCCCGGTGCTCATTATTACACATCAGACAAGTCAGAAGCAGCCATGTTCCTGAGTCGCTGACCAAGGAGTCAGCATCCTGAAAGTCACCTAAATCAGGCAGGGAAAACAAGGTGACAGGATTTACACTGGACAGCAGTTGACCATTATATGAAGTGCGGGCCAAATAACGTTCCCAGGTGTGTATCATTATTAATTAGTGATGCTAAAGTAATGTAGCTGGTGGAGGCAAATAGTTTTTAATAGGTTACATGAGTTGACACCAAGATGGTATTTTATCACGGGACAGTGAAATTACTATAAATTCATACAGAAAAAGCTGGCCATTGACTTGGAAGAAGATAGAAGAATACCTGTGGGGCAGGATCAACCAACCACTTATTCTCATTTAGACCGTGTTTATTTCATAATTTACTGCTACATTGCACCAGGAAATTTCTAGTTTGATGTTATTACAATTCAGCAAGTAAAAATAACATTCCCTTGAAAAAATTCTAGGCTTTTAACATATAAATACAGTGCATAAAATAAATATACTGCACAAAACCATCCCTCCACAAAATGCCGTCTGCATCATTTCCGAGGCACGTGATCTAGAAAAGCATTCCTCTACGCTGCCTGTGACGTTCAGCTCGAAGCAGCGTGAGCACTGAACTTGGCAAAGTGCGGGCAGTAACTGCTCTCAGTCACACAGCTGCTCCCAGACCCTCTCACCGTTTTTCTAGTGAGAGCGGTTGCTGGCAAACAGAAATGGTTTTTGTTTTAGTGCTCTGATGAAATCTGATGGACACTGAAATCTGTATATTATCATCTTCATATCTCACAAAATATTAATTTTCCAACCTTTTAGAAATCATTCCTAGCTTGCAGCTACAAAAAAGAGCCGGGGCGGGGAGGACCTGACTCACTGTGGGACTATGAACAAATCACTGCCACAAGGCTCCACACAGCGAAGCAGGGGATGGACGATGGTAGCCGACTTTGTTTTTTTGGGGACAGCGTAATTCAAAAAATACAAATTATACTGACCATAATATATAATGTGTGTTTTGTGTCTCGCACATTATTCTGAGAGCTCTGTAAAAGCAACTCATTTATACCTCCAAGCAGTCCTAGCATGTTGCTTTTATGATGTTTTATCTAGAAAAGGAAACTGAGGCACAGAGAGGGGAAGTGCGTGCCCCACGCTAGACCGGAGACTAGGCGGTAGAGTCCAGAGTTCACACTGTCACCCACTCTGCCGCGTTGCCGCCACAGGGAAGAAAAGGCAATGCCGGACATTTACACAAAATACCAGCGCAGAGAGCTCCGCGCCCGGCTGCAGCATCAACGATTAGACGTTTCTCTCCGCAGCTCTGTTTTCACGCCGAGTCTACTATCACTTCTTTAAAAAACAAACAAAACTCAGGCTTTTGCTATAAATAAATGTCTCTAATGTCGAATGTGACCATGAGACTGAAAATTTTACAAAGACACTTTTTGTGTCTTTCTGAAGGATTAGTTCAGTAACCATGTCTTTACCAACTTGCAAATGCCAGGAAATAACAGAAAAAGATGATTATAACGTTAAAAGAATATTACACTTAAAATACATATTGTAACAGGAGTCACTACTGACTCAGTATGAAATACCTCCACACACACAAGTGCTCCAACAACTACAGGTCCACACGCACGCCAGACATCACAGCTGCCTGCAGACACACACACATGCACACAGTAAGCCCCAGATGACATGATGCTTCGTGTTCAGCGATGTTACCTGATTATTCATTTGTGCTTCTTAAAAAGCTTCAGATGTCGAGTGGTCTTAAAACACCACCTTAGAATCAGATCTGCCACATGGACTCTTAACAGCTGTTTCCTTCAGCAGAAACCCTTGAACATTTTTAGAAAAGTTTTCACATTTAAAATGTCTATAAAGGTTCTATCCTCGTACCACTGAGGTGATGTTCAGAGAAACATCACTTCTTGATAAAGGCGCCTGGATCTCTGTTGCACGCTTCACAGAATCCCTTTGAGTGTTCTGAGTCCAACGAATGCGAAAAGATCTCTGTGCTCAGGATACTCAGGAGTCTCACACGTGCGAGCTTTTGAGTATCTAGCGATGGCTGCACAGAAAACAACTGACGTTCACCGTGCATACAAGATTGTGTGACTTCTGTGTTGTACGATGAAGTAGAACTTGTGAAAGACAGGCTTACCTGATGTTTTACAATGTGTAGGGTTCCCGCCATGTGTTGTCAGACATGTAGAAAGTCTGACACATGGTAAAAAATTCTCCCTTTAGATTTACAGTGTGCATGTCTGTCTTCTCTGCGAGGAAAAATTATGGCTGAAATGTTCCATGCTGGTCAAAGATTTCTGTCTTGTATGAATTATCTGATTATTCAAAGGATGAATCCAGACAGAATATCCCAGTTTACAATATTTATAAGCTCTTTTCCTCTGTGTGTGTCTTTTCATGTGCAGTGAGTTTTGATCGCTGGATAAAAGTTTTCTTACACTCCTTACATTCATAAGGTTTCTCCCCTGTGTGTTTTCTTTGGTGTATGACAAAATGTGATTTCTGAGAGAAGGATTTCCCACAGTCCTTACATTCATAGGGTTTCTCTCCTGTGTGAGTCCTTTGGTGGAGTCTGAGCACTGAATTCACAGAGAAAGACTTCCCACATTCGTGACACTCATAGGGCTTCTCCCCTGTGTGTTTTCTCTGATGCTTAGTAAGGTCTGACTTATAGAAAAAGTTTTTTCCACATTTGTTACATTCAAAGGGTTTCTCCCCTGTGTGAGTTCGCTGATGCACTGTGAGGGCTGACTTCTGGTAGAAGCATTTCCCACATTCACTACATTCATAGGGTTTCTCTCCTGTGTGAGTTCTCTGATGGGTTTTGAGGTGTGAATTTCTAGAGAAGAATTTTCCACATTCCTTACACTTATAGGGTTTTTCCCCAGTATGAGTTCTCTGATGTACTGTGAGATGTGATTTCTGGGAAAAGTATTTTCCACATTCTTTACACTCATAGGGTTTCTCCCCTGTGTGTGTTTTCTGATGCACCATGAGATATGCCTTAACATAGAAGAACTTCCCACATTCCGTACATTCAAAAGGTTTCTCTCCTGTGTGTGTCTTCTGATGTTCTATGAGGTGTGGCTTCTGGTAGAAGGATTTCTCACACTGATTACATTCGTAGGGTTTCTCCCCTGCATGAGTTCTCAAGTGTCTACTAAGAGATGACAGGTGGTAGAAAGTTTTCTTGCACTCTTTACATTCGTAGTTTTTCTCTCTGGTGAGAGCTTTCTGCTGTGTGCTGAGGTCTTCATTCCTAGAGACAGATTTCCCACATCTGTTGGCTTTGTCCTTGGGATGAGTATGCTGGTGTACTATAAGGGCAGATTTCTGACCAAAGGACTTTCCGCATTCATTACATATATGGGTTTTCTCACTGGTGGAAGTTTTCTGGTGCCCTGTGAGACCTCCAATCCTAGAGGGAAGTTTCAAACTCATTAGTGGACAAGATACCTTTTTGGTCTTTTTTTTTTCCTTCAAATAATTCTGAGAACCACTTTCTGTGTCTCATACTCATCAGATTCTTTAAGGTTTCTCCATTGTGAATATTCTCTAACAATGTGTTTTAACATTTGCGTTATATCACAGCATCTCTCAGCTGCCTAAACCCAATGGTGTAGAATGAGGCCTCCCTTTCTGTGTGATTCAGAAGCATCAAAAGACTGCTTCAAGGTTTGAATACCCTGATCCTGAGTAAGGTCTCTAGAGAAACAGCTTCCCCATCTGGATTCCCTTCTCTGGCATTCATTCAGGTTAGTTTTCTCCTCTATAACACTGGTGCTCTCACATTACATTACCCCTTCCAGACTCTTTCATACAAAGCTTCTCCTCCCAAAATGGAATTCTTGGACTTGCCTGGAACTGTCGGGTTGGCTCTCCTGGTGTCTTGCCCCTAGGTCATGAATATTCCATAGATCTTCTACAAGAGAATTCAAAATTCAATACTACATACATCTTAATACATTATTATGGTTGTAGGGTTAATTCTTATGTGCTAAGCTAATCTCCCCAAATGCAGAAACTCTTAAACACAAATGTACTCTATTGATTTAGAAAAAAAAACATAAACATTAAAACTGCTATAGCAGACAAGGGGAGGAAGCAGGTTAAAGTACCTCCGACACAGTTACTTTATGACCTTAAAACTTTCTGACTAAAACAAACGAAAGTGCAGAGGACAAAAGATACTCAAAATATTGCTGGACAGGAATGCGAGACTCAGAAAGAACACTGCAAATGAATTAAGGATGATGAACAATAAGAAGAGTGTAAGAAAAAATAACTGAGCTCACTAAAATATCAGGGAACAGATTAAACTGGATGAAGGAGATAACATATAGGTCTTTATCTGATCAAACCCAGTATGTTTATATTGTTAGGATTCCTGTTATTGGGCAGATTTCCAATTTACTCTTTCCCACACACAACAATCTAGATGTCATACTGGAGGGACTTTCTCAGAGTACCAATCACTTCATGTGGAGGCAGAACAGTCCTACAGCTTGGGCTTTCACTCTCCATCTAGCTAGCTTAATTTTCACGGGGACAGAAGACCCAGTGATACATGTGTCCAAAAGAAAAGATTAAAATAAAGGTGGAATACAAGCCATCCATGCAACAGGATGAATTCCCAGATATACTGCCAGAGGTTGTCACTTCTGGCCACCGAGGTATATGGCATCTCCAAAGCAGTATTAGCCTTGACTCAATAACAGCTAACTCTGCTTTCATATTTTAGCACCCGCATCTCTGCGTCAAGTGATTATATGATCTCTTTATTTTTTAGGACCTTTTAAAAGATTATTCAACATCATTCCAGAATCTTTACCGACCTTTATCTTTATTCATCTTTAAATGTTTGAAATAAAGTGAAAGATTATGAGCAGACACTTAGGATAGGAATTTTCTGTCATTTGTGGAAAAAACAGAAGAAAAATTATTAGATAATCATTAGACTTATGCACGGCTAACTTGGATACTCATGAAATAAGATATGGAAGACCCTTAAGAGAGCAGATGAAATGAAGATTAGTATGTGTTTTGAGGTCATAAGGAGAAATAAGTTGCAGTAGGCAAGAAAGGACCAGACTAGTTCTTTCAGAAAATTAAGTGTATTTTGTAATAGTGAGTCAGTGTAAGTATACTATGACAAGCTAATACCAATGTAAGTTTGTAATATTACACAAATACTATGCATACTTAAATTTGTTAAAAAAAAAAAAAAAAAAGCTTTTGATCCTAATATAGGTGATCAGTGTAATCAGCTGGTAATACATATACTAGAGAGGTCAATTTTAGGAGTTCTTAGTCTGAAAACTAATGTTTTAGCATTTTTGTTTGTTTTTTTTTCAGGGAAGGTTCAGCAGAAGTGAAGGTGAATAGACGGCAGGTGGAGAGAGATGGAAGACGCACCCCCGCATCCACTTTAGTCAGCTGCTCATTACTGGTCCCTTCCCCAGCTCTGGGTCTTGAACTGGGGACCTGTGGATGCATGTGGACTGCGCTTGGTTTAAACCACTCGGCCACCAGGGATGCCCTAATGCTATAGTTGTCAGAGAGGATAAGCCATTGTAGGAGTTTTGTAGCAGGCCCGGAGGGTTGAGAGTCACCCGTTAACTGAAAGTCAGTTTTTTAACAAACATCCAGTGAGTAAATGATAAACCAGACACTGTTCCTGGTCCTGGCAACACGAGTGCACAACTCAGAAACGAAATAAAAAGAGATGTGGGTGCAGAGTGAGTTTATGTCAGTGTTTGTGTCGTTTGCTTGTTTTTTTAAGAGAGGAAGGAAAAAGCATTTTTAAGGAGGGAAGGAAGAAGAATTCTGAAGCACTTTTTAATTGTTTATTTTTTGTTGCAGTCCCAGCCCTGACTCTCGAACCCAGGTCCTTGGGCTTTACGTGATCCATGCCCCCCCACGAGTTCAGGGCTTGGACCTCCAGGGCGCACCGTTTGTTTATTTTTGCTTTTAAAATTAATTTTATGCAATGTTATAACACTCCAAATAAGGTGCAGCAAATTTTACAATAATCAGTCCTTCATCTGATAAACACCATCTAGTAAGAAGTATCAAATCTGAAATAACATAATTATAAAAAGATCATAATATGTAATCTGATTTCAGAGTTTAAGGGGAGTAAACAGGTTAGTTAAAATTGGAAGTTAAAACTGGTGTTGAAAAGAAGAGTTTTTGTTGTTAATAAAAAGGAAATGCCATTTTAATATAATGTGTAAGTCTGAATTATAAACTTTAAAATTATATTGCAGGCTTGCCCTGGTGAAAGAGTAGTTAGGTCAGTCACCTCCAAAGGAGCGCAGGCCACATACCCTAGGTTAGTTCTGGGCCCGAGTGGAAACAACCAGCATGAACAATAAAGTAAAATATAAAGTGCTTCTTCCTCCTCTCTCTTTCTGCCTCTCTGTCTACTTGCCTTCATTCTTGCCTGTACCTTTCTTTTAAAAATTATAGTTGCAAACTTCAAAGATAGGAATTTATGCGGCTCAGCTGGCGAGGGTACAAGCTGTGTCAACCCCATGGACCCAGATTTGGACCTAATGTCAGGGAAATAAAAATAAATAGATAAACTAAGAGATCCCTGAAAAAGGTCAGAACCATCTCACGTAAGAACCATAACATGGCTACAGTTTCTTACTCACCAGGGTAGTTCCGATGTGGAAATTCAACTTCTAATATCCAGGGCTCTTTTCCTTGCTTCAGCTTGAAGACTGCATTTGCTTTAGTCGCACGATAACCTATTAATGAAAATACAAAACCCTGTATAATATAAATTGCTCGGAACTTAGGAACTCGGAAAGCTAAGCAAGTGAACAATGAACGTTACATTTAGTCTTGGAAAATTTACAGTCTTTCCATGGCAGGGGGAGGACACAAGTATTTTTTCTGAAACAAAGCTATTGTCTATCATTCAACCCCATAGGGCCTACCCCAGTGCAGGAACTGGAACAAGATATGCAAACGACTGTGAGACACGCATGGGGAAGTTTTTCTCACCCACTGAGACCAAGAGTCTATAGTTCTCCTGCATCACATCCTTGTACAGGGCCCTCTGAGCAGCGTCCAGTAACTGCCATTCCTCTGGAGTAAATTCCACAATAATGTCCTTGAATGTTACCGGTCCCTGTAAAACAGATTTCACTTTAAAGTGAAGCAACTGGATGAAAACTCCATTGAAGAGCCACAGAGACACATGAACTAGCTCTTCTCATGCTAACTGCAGACGTCACTCTGGAAGGTCAGACACATTATACTCCGTACGCTGCTTTATACAGTTAAAATATTTGCTCAGTGTCTGTCACTGAGATGTCACTGCATGCCTAGAACTCAGCTGCAGATACAAAGATGAGTGAAAGGACCTATGCCTGGTATCAACTTTACATTCTTACCAAGAGGCAAATTCCATGCATAAATGCAATGAGACTGACACAGCAACCGGACAAATGAAGGCTCTAGGAGTATTATTTACTTCAGTCACTTCTGTACTTCTACACATAATAAAGAATTAACACATGAATAAACAGTACACAATTTTAATTCATACTGAAGAAAGAAGCCTCCTGAAGTAGCCACATATAACCTGGACTTTGGGATTGGCATGCAAACTTTTTTTAAGAGAGGAGGGGAGGGAGGGGGGAGGAGAGGATGAAGCATTTTTATTTAGTTTACTTTGTTGTCCCCCCAGCCCAGTCCCCACCCCAGCCAGCTCAGCTAAGGGGTGCACCCCAAGTAAGGACCGTCAAGTAAGTGTGGTGACTGCTGTGTTTGGTGACCACTGCCATTTGCTTCTGCACGTACAGCAGAGACAGCACTCAAATGCTGCACTTTGTGACGTAACATACAACTGATCACATCTGTTCGTGTCCTCACCAACTTCATGGAGAAGTTGTTGGGGGCAGAAAACAGAGCGAGGTCGGAGCTGCAGCTGGCATGACGTCAAGGACACCAGGCCGCGAGCCCCGGGCCTGAGTCACTGTGGGAGAACACTGGGGAGTGTCTGTGACTGTTCACCCGCCAAAATAAGAGAGATACAGTTATGCAGTTAGAGAGCAAAGGCTGTGTAAGCATCTAATGTATCTACAAACTTGGTTGCATGAGCTGATTGAAGCAAAGCTGTGTATGAACCTAATAAACAGGTGGAGACCAGGATGGTCAGGGCCTTCAATGTGAGAGAAGCTCTTGGCCCCCTGACCCCACCTTTTCTAGCCTCTCATCCTCTTGATTTCTCAATCTACTGCGGCGCCCCCTTCCTCACCCCTGTTCCCAGGAAGCAATGTTGACAAGAAGTCCTTGAGTATGAGAAGCTGTCAAGTTCATATCTTTAGAATTTTCACTTAAAAATGTACCATTGGCAACAAATACCAACAGTTATTTTCCTGGATGGCTTGTCTGGCTCATTTTGAAACCATCTGTTAAATGCCCAGACTTAGTGATGGCAGCTTATCTACGGCTGCTCTTCCAAGTCGGACAGTGTCACAGGGTTAAGGCGACAGGTGAGCCAGACAACCGGCCTTAGCCACGTGTGCAGCAACCGCATTTCTGTGAGCTTCGCCTCATCACACTGAACACTGAAAACGTATACTCAAGGGTCACGATTTAATCAAGTTATCGTTTTTGATGTTTTATCAGAAGTCTCCTCATGCAAAAGTGGCATTTCCACTATGAGGACACGCAGAGGAGCAGCGTCTGGGGCCACTGTCGGAGTCCCAGCCAACAGCAGCACCAGGGCTCATAAGCCGTCAGTACAAATGTCAACAGTGAGACAGGCAATACGAATCTTAGTACTACAGTCTGACCTCACAGATCCCTTAAAAAAACACTGAGACATTTGACAAGGCATTAACATCCAAGATACATGAAGAACTCATATAATTAAAAAAAACCCAACTCAACTTGAAAAAATGGGCTGAAGATTTGAATTAAAAACATCTCCAATTAAGGTATACAAACAGCCAATAGGCACATGAAAAGTGTCCCATTACGAATTATTGTTAGGGAAATGCAAATCAAAAACAAGGAGGTATCACCCTAGACGCGTGAGAGCGGCCTGTATGTAAGACTCGAGAAACGTGCTGGTGAGGGTGTGGAGCACAGGGTGCCTGTGTGCACTGCTGCTGGGAAGGTAACCGGTGTAGCCCGTGAGAAAACAGTATGGAGGTTGCTCAAAAAGTTAAAAACAGAACTGTCCTATGATCCAGCAATAGCACTTTGGGGTACTATCTGAAGAATACGAAAACACTAATTAAAAGATATGAGCAGGTGCGCCCTGGTGGACGAGGGGTGGGGCACAGTCCACACACATCCTAAGGTCCTGGGTTCACATCCCAGGGTCAGTGGGAACAACCAAGATGCACAACTAAATAAAGTGTTTCTTCCTCCTCTCTCTTTTTGCTTTCATGCCTTCCTTGTAGAAGATATAAGCAGCCCTGTGCTCACTGCAGCATTATTGACAATAGCAAGACATGGAGAAGCCCAAGTGTCCATCAACAGATGTCTGGGTGGAAGGAAGATGTGGTAGAGGTACCTGATGGAATACTACTCAATTATAAACAAATTTTAAAAAAAGATGAAATCTTGCTATTGTTACAGCCAGAGAACTGTGCTAAGTGAAAGAAGTCAGAAGGAGAAAGGTCAATACTGATGATTTCATGTATATGGGGAACATAAACAAAGAAAATGAATAGTAAAACAAAAAACAATCCTGAGACTTTGAGAACACAACTGAGATGACCAGAGGGGAAGGGAGTCAGGTAGGGTAGTGGGGGTCCACTGGTCGTGGACAGTTAGAAATTTCAGTGGTGGGCGTGGTGAGAGGCCATATATTTGGTAAAGACTAGACCTATACACCGAAAGTTTGTTACAAAACAATCTTACCTCAGTAAAAATGTATTATTAAAACATAAATAAAAATGTAAAATTTATTGTTTAAAAAAGTTCTTGCTATTTCCAGGGATTGAAAAACCACACTCCGAGAACTGCTTTGATAGTCTGTTTTCCCCGATGGTAATATTTAACTATTTTCACCTTTCTAATTTAATATATGACCTGTTTTATAAAAGTCATGGAAAACACACACACACACACACACACACACACACACATAGTGAAACTAAGGGCTAAACAGATGACTTACCCGGAATTTGCTCATTTTCTGCTGCTCTTGAGACACGAGTGAAACAGCAAAGGCAGAGCAAGAAAAGGTGGAAGACAGAAGCGCTAAGAGAATGTCTCACAGCTCCAGGAACCACCTGTGAGAAATGTGCACACAACATTTTAGGGAAAGAGAACTCTCTGGAAAAGCGTCCCTTTTAGTCAGGAAAATGAACAGGAGGAGAGACAGGGGTGCCTTCTCTGGTGACTCTCTTATAACCTGGATGAATCTGGGGGGTAATTTTGAGTGAATCCGATCAATTTCTTCCCTATGGGCTATTTTGTAATTCTGTCCATTCACTAAATATTGTGAAAGAACTGAAAACTTAAACATCCAAAAGCAGATGAAACAAGATACAGAGTAATGTAATCAGAGCATGGAACCCTATGCTGGCATTACACTCTTTTTGAAGACATGGAAAAGCGAATTCAAGTTACATGTCACAACCACTTGCGTATTCACATAAGCCCCGCAGGGTTAGGAAATCTGCAAAGCTCTCGAAAGTAAAATGTTTCTTCTTCCTAAATTGCCGCTTCTCAAAAACCCCTTCTCCCGGGGCGTCGTTCTGACTTCGGGATGCTGTCGGCGGACCCGGAGACCCTGGCAGCAGACCTGGTTGGCGCCCCGTCTCGGCGCTACGGGAGCTCCGCGCGGGGACAGCTGACGCGTGCGCGGCCCTCCCGGGACCAGTCTGGCGCCGCACAGCAGCCCCTCCACTGGGACGAGCCCGGGGAACCTGAACTAGGTCGGGTGAGGCGGGCCCAGGCCATCTTATCTGCCCACAGAGGCGCACGTCTACCTTCCAAAAGCGCCGGACCGCAGCACAGCCCCCGACGGGCCCCTGGCGGACACGGAGGCCACGGGGCACAGGCCCGGGCGTGTGCGGCACCACCGCCAGGGGCCGGCGCTTCGGCGACGCCCCGTGAAAGAGCCCGCGCCCAGCCCTTCCGTCACGCCGGGCGGAGGTGACACTGCTGTCACCTTCCAGAGAGCTCGTCACCCCTCCAGAGCGGCCTGAGGAGACTGGCGCCCGGCTTCCCGGGCGGGGCGGCTCCGGGCTTCCCGCGCAGGCGACAGCCCCGCGAATCCGGCTGCGGGGACGGCGCGCCGGGTGGACGCGGGCGGCGACATCGACCGAAGGCCCGCGAGCCAGCGAGGGGGCGCGGGACGGCGGGTGCTGCGGGCCCGGCACTCCGACGCCTTTCCGCCCGCCCGCCGACGCCCTCACAGGGCTCGGCGCAGGAGCCGTCGGGACGCACCTGCGGGGTGCCCGCCTGACCTCCGACCCGCCGCGCCCGCTGCCGGCCCCGCCCCCGGGCCGCGCGCCCCGAGAGGTCGAGGACCCCGGGAGCCGGCCGACACCGAAAATGGCGCCCGAGGAAGGAGGGAGAAGGTCGCGCGTGCGCAGAAGGCACCTCACGAGAGAACTACATTTCCCAGAAGCCTTGGCGCCGCCGCCCGTGTGAGGACGTCCTGCGGTAGGGGCTCCCCCTGGCGGCCGGAGCGGGTGCTGCGAAGACGTCCTCGGAGGCCGTTTGCGTGGGTCGGGGAGGTGGGCCCGGCTTCAGAAAACAGGAGCGAAAAGAAAGTGCATTCTTCTGAGATCTTTGCTCAGTTGTATCCTAATGGTGCGAAATGCTTTTACCCTCACTTTACTAGGGAGCTGACGGCGTACAGAGTCCCTGGTGAGCTCAATGACACCAGTGCCAGCAAACATGAGTTTCCTTTCAAAATAATTACGAAAATATTAAATTGTTCATCACAAGCCAATTTTAAGCACGGAATCATAGATACATATTTGAGCATGTGTGTAAGAGTGTGTGTACACCAGTTTCTGGATAGGAAGTGTTGGGGAAATAAAAATGTCCCTTTCCAACCCAGAAAATTCTCTCCATAGACAGAAGAGAAAATAATTTTATTCCTGAATTAGCATTAACGCAGACTACAATGAGCAAACAAAGAAGTCGCACACTTTGGTACAGGCAGACAGAAACACCTCATTCTGTGTTCTCAGGGTAGAAGATAATCTGCCCTGGGCCGCCCTGGTGGAGCAGCGGTTAGGTCAGTTGCCTCTGAAGGAGCAGGAGAGGTGCTCCAGGCTTCCCGTCCCAGTCCCGGGGGCAAACAGCCAGTGTAAACAACTACATGAAAATACAGTGAAAATGCTTCCTCCGGCCTCCTTTCCTTCAACAACGGCCACAAAGATAATTTGTCCTCAAGGAAGAGGGAGGACTAAACAGCCTTTGCTACATACAGTTTATCCTGCATTCACATAGTTACTGGGGAGGCCACTTGTGTTAGTTAATTGCCTTTCTGCGAATGAGACCTAAAGCTTTTAGTGCCTCTGACAAGGACGCAGTGACAAAGGAATGGCCAAGAGGTGAGGAGTTTCCCGGGACAAGGAGAGGAGAGAGGGGGCCCTCTTGTCTCTGATCTTTGCATCTCAAAGACCGGATCCAAGGCCTTGCAGAAACTAAGGAGAGCTCTATTTACTTTTAAATAGGATTTACATACATGTGAAAAGGACAGAGAAAAGAGTGTAATAACAAGTTTTCTTAAGGAAATGCTCTAAGAAAAATATATAATATAAACAAATATTTTGTAACTTAAGGAGGTCCGTGCTAAAGTTAGAGTATTTTACAAATGTTGAATCAACAAAGTTAGAGATATACACTATAAGTGCTAAAGAAACCAAAATAACAAAACCATTTTAACTAATCAGTCAACAAAGGAGATAAACAACAATCATACAAAAACATGAATGCAGAAAAAGCTTTTTAAAAAAGGAACCAGGAACAAAAATCCAAGACAATGATGACAGGTATAATCTGAGTCATGTCGATCGTCACATAAAATGCAAACAGACTAGAAACCCTGTTCTGAATGTACAGATTGTTAAGGCTGAATACTTTAAAACACCAACTGTGTGTTGCTGACGAGAAATGCGTTTCAAGTCTAAAGACAAAGATAGATAAAAGTAAAAAGAAAAAAACAATAGACTTTAAATGAATCGAAAGAAAGCTGGAATAGATGTCAATCAAATTTCATAAAGCAGATTTCAGAAGACTATTACCAGGTACAAAATTTCATCGAAAGGACAGACAGTCCTGCCCCAAGTCCCAAGCCATCTCACAAAGATTTTGCAGTCTCGAGCTGCGGAGGGGCCTGCATTGAAGTGGATGGCTGGCAGCGCCCTGGGCCCCAGGGTATTATGGGAATGACAGGGCCATCGGTACCATCGCCCAGCTGTGTGGTACATCTGAGTGTGTGTAAGCACACGGTGATGCTCGCAAAATGATGAAATCACCTAAGGACGCATTTCTCAGAACAGATCCCTGTTGTTAAGTCGCTATGACTGTAAAAGGGTAAAGGGAGGGTGAAAGGGACGGAAGCTTTGTAGGTGATTCAAGGTAATTTACTTTCAACAAATAGATTGGTTTATATGTGTGTTATAGTATATGTATATTTTATGTGAGCCTCATAGAACCCTGTATAACCATGAAAACTAAGAACCAGAGGAAAAAAGAAACAATGAAGATACAAAGATCTGCATGGAAAACTTGTGTACATGTAAGTTAAAACATTTAAATCTCAATAGATAATCTCTTACATGTTTTATGCAAACATTTACATTTCTTTCAATTCTCTTAACAGATTTCTTCATACCTGTACTACTCACTTTTTCTTTTTCATTATATTACTGCTCACTGTTTTTAAGAGATGTTAAACCTTTATTTCCTTGTTTCACAGATAAAGCTAGTTTATGAGATTGCTTTTTGGTGATTCCTGTGAGGTCAAATCCCACAACCTCATCCCACTTCTCTGACTCCACCTTTGCTTCGACATCTGCTGGGGGGCGGAGCAGGGGCGCAGCCACCCGTGCTGGTGATCCGCTGAGAAGGCCTGGACCTTTTCAGCGAGTGGGCAGCTGTGCTCGTCTCCACAGACAAAGCTGGGACCCGCTGTACCCATTGATGACAGATTGGGGCGCTGGTGCCACAGTCGGGAACCGATCTGCAGACATGCTGGCAATAAAGGACACTCTCATGACGTCAGGCATATCAGAGTCATAGATGCCACCGTCTCAAACCCCTGCTGGATGAGCGGCCCAAAGGGGAAGGGACATGGTCAGAGTGCTGAGCCCTGTGGCTGTGCGGGCTCCCCCGTGGTCTGCAGTCTTAACTGCACATGTCTCAGGACTTCAACCGTGTCCTAAAGATTTTGGTGCAGATACCTGACACTTGGAAGGAGGTGGCCTTCTCTTTTGGGCCCTGACCAGTGTTTGGACTGGCACAGTGACCGCACATGGCACAATGGCACCAGCACAGGGGCAGCTGGCCTTAGTGGCCAGCAGCATGTCCAAGACGGCAGTGAGGTCCTCCTTGGTGTCCACCAAGCCTACATTCCCCCGATATCAGACAACTTCTCCAGAGGCCCTCGGAGGGTGTACACCAAGGCGTTCCTGCCCGTCTGCACAAGGCCCTTCCCGGAGGACACATGATCACCTGCATCTGCTTGGAGACCCCCTTTCTATCCTGCAATGCAGCATTTTGGATAAGCTGGCTTGTCTGAAGGAGGTAGCTGAACTCCTGGGTTGCCCTGTCTTCCCCAGACATCACCAGTGTGTCAGGGATTGCCATGCAGGGTTTAGAGGTAGTGTCACTCTCAAGACAGCTGCTGAGAGCTCTTTTCTTTGGCCCACTTACATTTTTTATGTTTTCTTTCCATTGATTCTAAGATCTCCTCAATAATGTTTATATATCTTTTCTTTCAAATAGTAAAAGATGAAATTTTCTGGTTCACTGGCTTTTCATTTTTTTTTTTAAACTAGGACTGAATTGTTTGAGAATAAAATGCATCAGGTATTAAATTTATGGCTACTATCTTTGTTGTCACGACTTCTCTCTCGTTTTATTATGTATTATTAGCGTAGTATTTATTATACTAATTTAGTGGGTTAAATATTTCAAATGTTGAACATACTGTGAACTGTATTACATGAGACCTATAGATATAAACCCTATTCTAGTTGGTAATTTTGTTTGGAATATCCCATTCTTTCCCTCATTGCCTCCAAATGCTACACTTACTATATTTCATTTGAAAAGTAAAGTTTTCCTTCAGTCTCCGTGAGGGATTGACTCCAGGGTCGCACAGATGAGCACGCAAGTCCCTCTGTATTTGCATATAATCTACACACCTCTTGTACTGTCATCTCAAGATGTTTTAATACCTAAACTAATGCAGTTATTATATTGTATTACTTAGGGAATAATGACAAAGTCTAGTGGGGCTCACCCCAGTCACAACCATTGTGCCTGTGTGGTCGGTATTTTCACTCTGCAGTTGGCACCTGTGCTCTTAATCAAGGCCACTGTGTTTCCATGAAGCAGATCCCAAATGTTTCTTCATAGAACATTATACAGCGCTATTTCTTGGGCATTTTTTGCTTTCTGAAATGTTTCCTGGCTGCTAATTTACTTTGTCCCAGATATTGAGAATGCCTTGTAAAGCGCACAAAAAATAAAGATCAAAGAGAAAAAAGTGTATCTGTATTTGTTAAGCTTTTACTTTGTTTTGTTGGAGAACACTGAACCGTCCTACGAAAAGGGCGAACTCCATCTATGCACGTGCGTGGTGTTAGCGCCACCAGAGAGAACACGCTGCGTGAAGGACGAGATCTGCTTTCTCCTCCGCCCGCCGATGCGGCCCTCGTCCTTGAGGGTGGGACCGACGTCCGAGCACGACCGCGACCATGAGGGACCTTTCCTTCCCTTGACAGCTGCGTCTACACCGCACCTGGCGCTCACAGAACCCGGCCGTAAGTCGCAGCTTTGCGGGGCGGCGACCGCACCAGGCTCAGAGCGACTAGGGGATGCCCAACTTTCCGCACGCGACACCGCCCGCCGCTTCCGCCCGGCGCCCGAGCGCGCGAGCCTTCTGCGCATGCCCGGTCCCGCCACCAACCGTCACTTCCGGCTCCCCTGCGACTTCCTTCCGGCCTGGCGCGGGAGGTACTTCCGGGTCCGCCGAGTCTAAGCGGCTTCTGGGGCTGGAGTTACGGGACGGGGGACCGGTGGGTGAGCCCCGGGGGGCTGGACGGGGCCGAGGGGGCCTGCGCGGCTCGGAGTCGGGGCCAGTGGGGCCCGGCGTGGGGTGCAACTCCGCGGACGCCAGGGACGGTGGGACGGGGCGCCCCGTCAGGACGCAAGCGAGGCAGGCGCCAAGTGACCAGCTTTGGCGGCGCGCTTTTTAAGGCGGGAAAGACACTTGTGCGCATGCGTGCGTGCGCGTCGCGCCAGAGACGGCGGCGGCGGCGGCGCTGCGGGGACGCCCGGGAGCGGGGCGTGGGGTGGCGGAGAGCAGGGGCGGGGCGGGCACCTGGCGCTGGGGAGCGTGCTGGCGGGGTCGGAGGTCGTGCGCGCCGGGCCGATGCAGTTTTCCCTCCATGCGCAGACTCAATGGCTGTGGGTCTCCATCCGCCGTCTCTGGAAGCGGAGCTGCTCCCCCGGCGTCCAGGACGCGCCCCGTCCGGATAGACGCGGTGACCCCCGCCGGACGCGCCTTCGCGTTGGGCCGGGATCGTCCGGAGTCATCTTTTTTTCGACGTGAATAGAGGAAAAGTTACTTCTAGGTTAATGACGTGCCCAGGATCTCGTGGGAGGACTGGAGCCGCACTGTCCACTCTTCCACCCAAGTCAGAGCCCGCGTCGTGTAGAAGATGCTTTTGAGAAATGGCATCCAGGATGAGGAAGTGAGAGTAGCTCCTGACTTACAGCACGCCTGTGGCTTTTAACAAAAGCTTAAGGCACATTCTTAGGGAAACTGGTGAACAGCTTAGCTTTGAGTATTCCTGTTTGTTCCAACGAAGTATACACACTCGTGTATCCATATCGTGCGTGTGGACGCCGGATTCAGAAGTAAAAATTCCTCGGGAAGCAGCTATTTGCCTTCACTTAGTTCAAGAGGTTAAGCCCCAGAGCGACATGAGGGTATTAGAATGGTCATTCACCACCCACCTGGCCCTCCCAAGGTCAGAGGGTCATTGACATTGTTCCCAGCCAGCGGGGCAGGCTGCGTTAGAGGGCGGGAACCCGCTTCTCTAACCCAGCGCATCTTCGGAGTTGTGCAGTCAGGAGCAGCAGAAAATGAGCAGAACCCAGGTACGTTGTTTGTCCATCCCCTGCTGTTTTACAGTGAGTTTTGGGAGATTTTTAAAAGCCCATATATGCTAAATGGGAAAGCAGTCATAAATAAAAAACAAACTTCACAGAAAATAGAAAGTAACAGGTCAGTAGCCAGGCCAAGTTGGCTTTGGCTGTATACTGATCATTAGGTATCTTAGCAGTTTCTAACTTGACCAGCAAATCCTTCTCTGATAACCATGGCAGTAAGAGAGGCACAATTTTACGTACAGACAGGCCAATTCCTTTCAAGGCACAACGATTTCCTGGAAAATAATCATGTTTGGTCCTAACGTTGGGACACAGCCCTGACCTCATGCATCAAAGGGTCCAGGGCAGCAGAAGTGGTCGTTTTTATGTTGGTCTTGTTTGATCCTGGGTTAAAATCTTATGTGTGTGGAGGAGTGACTAGCCGACATGTCTGCTAGACAGACTCGGTAACTGTTTCGTCTTAGCCAGACTGCAGGTTTTGTTGTAGACAGTTCAAATTCGGTTCTGATACACGTTTGAGCGTCCCAGAAAAATTTCAGCCCACAGCGTAATCTTGGTTCTTCCCTTCCATTTGTAAAAATCTATTCAGGTGACGGTCACCAGTGACTTAACTGTAATTTCGGTTTTACTTCTTCCTTCAGCTTTCTTTGATTATAAGTTTTTGCTAAATTTCTGGGTTAAAGATGAGTTGATTTTAAAGCTTTTTAGTGTATAATGAATTAAGGATATAATATCTGTATGCATTTGACCTGAAAAACCCAAGTGTCAAGATGTAGTGTTTTTTTTTTTTTTTTAATTACACAGGCTTCAGTTTCTTCTTTTCTGATGCTTTCTTTGATCAATAAATTAAATGCGTTTTAATTTTTTATTTCTTCGTGTTGCAGATAGAAAGGTCCACAAGTCTGAAGTGTGGAAACTCAAAACAAAGAATATTATCAATCCAGTGCTCGTATAATTAATACGCAGGTTCACATGCATAGCAGTAGTACTCCCGTAGCTTCCCTGTGCCCCACCACCTGAGTACCTCTCTGCTACATCATTTACCTGTAATCTGCAGCTTCAGTGGGTGAGTGGAGTGATGATGGAGTCACAGACCCGTTGGCCTTCAAAGCCAGAAATATTTACTTGTGTGGCTCTTTACTTGGAGAAGTTTGCCAACCCCCAGGGTTCGTGTTAATTTTTGTCTTCTTTAAACATTCCCCACTCCCAGGTCATGCAAATAATCTCCTTTGTGATTCTTAAATTATGTATTGTTCTGGTTTTCACATTTATGCTTATTTTGTCCACTTTTGTAGGAGGGTGATTTTATTCCCTACACAACTTACCTAGAATCATTTTTGAAAAATGATTTCCCCACCGTTTTGCAGTGTGATGTCGTCATAATGTCTACATCTATTTTGGGTCATTTTTGAACTCTGCTGGTTCCATTGGTTGGTTTGTGTCTTTTGAAGCCAAGACTACATTTGAAAAAGGCTTTATGTTTAGTGTTAACCATCTTTCTACATTTTTCTTCCTCTTCAAGAGTATCCTAACTCTTCCTCGCCCTTTGTAACTCCATATAAATATTGTTAAGAGTCACAAAATAATCTGAGACTTTTGGGATTGAGTTGAATTATCAATGTACTTGGAGATAATTGCTTATATTTTGATACTGAATTTTCTAATTCATCAGTACAGCGTATTTCCTACATTTTTGTATGTCTTTTGTAATTTCAGAAGTTTTTTTGTGCAGCATTCTTGCATACCTGTTGTCTAGAGTTATTTCTGTGTAGAGTTTTTGTTTATACACGTCTTTTATTGAATTTTTTAATTGTTGTTGACATGAGTTATGTGTCATATATTGATCTTGTCTCCAATGATTTTTCTATACTAGTTTATTATATTAGATAATTCATCTCTACCTTATCGGGATTGTCTATAGAGTTATGTAACCTGGGAATAGTGCCTATTTATTTATTTATTTTAATAGTAAATTTTTTTAAAGTGAATTTTATTGAAGGAACATTGCATTATAACACATGTAGGTTTAAGGTGTGTATCATAGTAAGTCCACATCTATCTATACTGAATTAAGTTCACCATTTATTCTTTTTCTTGGTTGTACTGCTAGGTCTGCCAGTATCTAATGATTTATTTAAACAAGAAGCTGTTTAAATAATTCTCAAGTATGTCTTTAAGTTAAAACTGGGAGTCAGAAAAAGATGACTTATATTATACACGTAGGTCAGAATTCTCCATGTTTCTGTAATCCTCATATCAGTTTTCATACTTAAATTATTTGATCTCAGTTATTTTAACTTTATTGGCAGAAGAGCTCATAAATGTACATACTTAAAATTATGATTTGATCCGGTACACATGTACATTACAGAATGATTACCGAGATCAAGAAAATGTATATATCTGTTAATTCACAGTTAACTTTTTTTTGGTGGTAGTGGGATCCTGAAGGTCTACCTTTCAAGTGTACAGAAGTGTACCACATCATTATGGTCGCCATGCTGTGCCTTAGGACCCCAGAACTTATTAGTACCCTTTGACTTACCTTATCCATGCCTCCTGCCCCCCAGTTCCTGGTGACCACCATGTAATTCTGTTTCTGTGATATTGGCTTAAAAAATTCTATATATAAGTGGTACAATATAGCATTTGCTCATTTATTTCATTTGACATGATGTCCTCAAGAGCCATTGATGTTGTTGACGATGGCAGGTTTTCCTTTTTTATGGGTGTGTAATATTCCTTCATGTGCCACCTTTTTCTTTATTCATCCATCCATGGGTATTTAGGCTATTGCCTTGTCTTGGTTATTGTAGATAATGCTGCATTGATGGGGGGATACAGATATCTCTTCAGGTGGTGATTTTGTTTTCTTTGGATGTGCACCCAGAACTGGAGTTGCTGGAAGATGACAGCTGTAGTTTGCATTTTCCGAGGAACCTCTCGGGTGTTTTCCATAGTTGCTGTGCCAATATATAGTCCTATCAGATGTTGACAAGAGTCCCCTTTCTCCACATCCATGCCAGCATTTATTTCCTTTTTTGTTTGCTGATAACCATTCCCCTAGGTGTGAGGTGATAGCACTGTGGTTTTGATTTGCATTTCTTTGATGTAGAGCACCTTTTCATGTACCTATTGACCATTTATCTTCTTTGGAATAATTGTCTATCCATTTCCTTTGCCCATGTTCAAATTGGATTGTTTGCTTTTTTGCTTTTGAGTTGTATGCGTTCTTCATATATTTTGGATGTTAACCCTGTGTCAGATATTTATGGTGTGAATATTTTCTCCCTTTCTGTAGGTTGCTTTTCAGTGTACTTTCCTCTGTTCTTTGCAGAAGCTCTTTGGTGTGATGTTGTCACACTTATTTATCTTTTGTTGCCTGTGCTTTTGATGTCTTGTTAGGAAATCATTGCCATGAATACCGTCAGTGAGAAAATCTTCAAGTGTGTACGGCATCAAAGCAAACACTTTTTACATTATTACCAGTCCCAAGGGAGCTCTAAAGAAAATCCTGTTTTGTTTTTCAGGATTTTTTTTCTGGTTAAAAAAAGGTGGGCTTTTCAAATTTAAATTGTTTTTATTTCGGATGATCTAGCCCACTTTAATTTATTATGTTTGGTTTTGATCCCTCCATCTCAAGATGTATTTATTCACTATACTGTTTCTTGCTGGCTGGTAGAATGCAGTATTCCCATGTAATGTCGGATCTCTAAGTTTATTCTTTTCATCACCTCAGGCAGTGGCCTTGTCCAAGATACGATTGTGATGGAGAATACATGCCCACTGAATATCAACAGTTGGACAATAACAGGTCGAGAGCACTGTCGAGACTGCTCTGGGGACACTCTGTTACTTATTTGCTCTTAGGAGAGTTTATGTAAATGTTACTATTTCTATGCTGCCAGAGTGAGATACGACCACACAAATATTAGTTGCAAGTTACATACAGGCTTTATTACAAGTTCCTGATGCCTGGGTTTGGTTTAAAAGGGGCCCCGTGGCGATCTTCTCTGGAACAGCAGCTGCAGCGATGAGTTTTGACCGGCGAAGAGGTGAGCGTCCTGTGGGACACTGGTGAGCAGCTGCTGCCAGCCGCCCACCGTACAGAATGTCATCAGGTCTAGTTGGAGTCTAGGCAACTGACATGTTTGAAGTGGGAGCCCCTTTTATAACTTGAATCCACAGGCTATCAGTTGGGTACATTTGGGAGTTATCACATCTTAACGTTCATTTTACACATCACACTTTAACATACATTGGTGTGTCCAGACATTGCTGGTGTCTTATCTGTCACGCATTGTAGGTTTACTACCTTTACTAAACACTAAAAGGTTCCACACAAGTCTAAACATGCTTTTTCTGAGTTTGTAATAGTGACATAGTATTACATCAGAATATTTCAAACAACTTCAAAATAATAGTGTAACAGACCTCCATGTGTTCTTCATTCTGGGCTCAAGGATGAAGGGGGATACTCTGAAAACCTCTACCACAGTGACCCATTTGATGTCCGTCCTTTGTCATTTGGCCACAAGAGTCCTATGGCCTGGGTTGCTGTCAGCGGGTGGGAATCACCATCAATTTGGATGGGGCTTGCGAATAAATATTATTTCATTAATAGAGTTATCAGTTATTGATAGAAATATCAAGTGACTTTGATGATTTACTTTTTGTCATCTGCTAGAAGTTCAGTATATTTATTCTGGTATTATAATTTAAGTTTAAACTCAGGTTTAAGTTGATGATTTTCTATCAAGATATAAAAGAATTCTTATTACTGTGACACCACCGTGACTTCACACTCGCTCTCGCCACCTCCCACTGCTCTGTTCCGTGGGAGTCATCTCTCTTGTTTGCCTATGAAGAGTATTTTCATTCTTTTTTTTAACAGTTTCATTAAAAATATGAGCTAGTATATAAGGAATTACTTGTAATTGAGTATTTTTTTGATTGGCGATTTCTAACTGAGCTAGAGTACGTGGTAACTAAAATTTCAGGTTCAGTTTCTGCAAGCCTGTGGCCCTGTGTTAGTGTCGTAGGTATTGTCCAGCCATATAAGGGTTATTATTAAAGATCTTTACAGAATAAATCATTTGACGGCTATGCACTTCGACAACTGACATATTTGGGGTCGTTGAATCTGAGTCTATTGGAAGTCTGTTTCTGGAAGAGTTAGACTGCCGAGTGGTACTTGAAATTTAAGAGCTGCTTGCCAGAAATGGTGCTGGAAGTTTTCCTCGTTGGAGGCTGGGGGCCTGCATCTTTTGTGTGGAAATTACACAGAGGTCATTGCATTCTGTCGCTTTTCTCAGCCTGCTCTGCCTTACCTCTGTGAAACCTGGCTTACTTTACTCTACAGCGTACTCGCCCACTTCAGTAGTTAAGGAACTTCTCTCGTTATTTACAGTATGTAACTGAATCAGCAGATAAAAAGGCTTGTTTACATGTTCTTTATTAGCTACTCTAGAAACGTCACAGTTCCAGCATCTTTCAGGATCTGCAATGATCCTGTTCTTTATAGTTGTGCATTTATTGGCAGCTAGTTATTGCCGGTTTTATATAGTTGTTCACTGTTTCATAGGTGACCCTTTCCCTTTAGGCCCCCCCCACCCTGTTTTTGATTATTTGCTATATTTACATGCAGTTAAGTGTGAAATGCATTCCTCATAACTATATACAATTGACCTTTGAACTTCCCTGGTTTGACCTGCGGAGATCCACCGATACCCGGGTTTTTTGCATCTGTGGTTTTACATGAATGGACTCGGCTAACTGCAGACGTAAGTTGGTCAAGTCTTCAGATGTGGACCCCGCGTATGTGGAAGGCCATGTATAAGTCATCATCTCATTGTCGACTGCACAGTGTGTCATCCCTCTGAAACCTCTTGTTCTGTTAGTGAACTCCTGTTCCCTTGGGGAGCTTCAGCCATAAGACACAGGCTAGTATCTTAACTAAGGAAAGGTTTACTCCTTGCCACCTTCAGGGGGTGTTCCCAGGGGCTTTATAGAGACTGGATTGAGGAAGTGAGTGGCTTGATCTTAGGCTATAGGATGGATCAGAGGAAGCGAGTGGTGATTGGGCTTAGGCAGTGGGGTGAGTCATGAGGAAGTGAGTGGTGATTGGTCTGATTGGTTCCAGGCAGTAGACTGGGTCAGGGTTGTCCTGGTCCCGTTGCTCAGGCTTTAGCTTAAGGTCACTTTAGGTCAGAGGAAGAGCACTCCCCAAGGGAGGGGCTAATGTTTTCTATGGCACTTTCAGGGCGGATGTGGGAACAGTCACCTGGGCCAACTTCTCTATTTTAAAGGAATTCTCTGCATCCTAGTAACACTAAGTGGGTGAAGATACTGGTGTTTTCCACGGTTGGGGGCTCCTCTGTGGCCTTCCAGGCTTTGGCAGCATCCGGCTCCTTACTGGGCTCCAGGGTGTCACGATGGGTTAACACTTCAATACCCTGCCGGATGGAATCCATGCACACACTTTACGTGTGGCTCCTCACTTGTGCACCTGCTGTCCGCCTGCCCGTTCCACACAGTCCACTGGACGGACATGCTCTTCGTTCACCTCTGGTGACAGTTGACTTCCTTTTTAGTCTCCCTTTAGTTGTGCCATGTGTACTCTTGCAAGCTTTTCCTTTGGGTGCTGGTGCGCATTTATGGTGCTCTGATATGTGACATGTGTTTGGGTTCCTCCTGGATTGCTGTCATCGTTATAAGAACTTCTACTACCCTAAGAGACATGACCTGTGGGGCATGCTTTATTATTTCCTTCCCCAGATCCCATTACCTGCAGAGCTCTTGAGCTGAATTTGGTGTCTTGTTACTTGTCACACACCCTCTCAACCACATCTGCCTTTATGCTAGTACGGTGACTCTTGGAAGGTCTCTGAGTATGAGGACTGCCCTGCTTGCTGGAGACCCAGTCCTGTGATTAGAGGTGACACTTCCAGGCCCACCGCCAGATCAGTCTCTGATGGCCCCTGCTTAATCAGTCATGCTTCTCATTGGAGCCCATAAACTCCTGGATGGCGGGATTCAGGGAGCGTCCAGGTTGGTAAGAGTGCAGTTGTGGGGCCGTACCTGGCCGGAGATGGCATCTCCATCCACCAGTCCTGAGTTTTCTACCCTTTCATGAGAAACTGGTGGCCTTGTGAGTATATCATGTTCCTGTGCTGTGAGCTGGCCTCCCTGTGAACCCACGAGGGAGGTTCTGGGGACTCTGAGCTGTACCCTGCTGATTGGATACACAGGTGACACTGGAACTTGAAACTGGCATGGGAAGTGAGTCTCCTGTGGAACTGAGCCCATCACCTGTGGGGTCTGATGCCCTGGTGTCCGAAGAAAGTGAGCTGCTTGCTGTGGGAAGAGCTGTCATCGATGAGCAGAGTGTGGGCAGAGGCCCCGCCTTCAGTTTGTGTCATGCTCTGTGTTCACAAGGAGTACACCACCACCCCTCATCCGAAGGCTACTTGCCGTGGGTTCACTTTCACTGTCGAATTTGTCACGTTACTGCGTATGTTTTGTCATCAGATCACAGGCTCCTTGAATACAAGATTTATTAACCTTAGTGTTTCCAAGAACTAGAATAGTTCCAGATACATTGTTGGGACTTGATAATTTTTTTATGTGAATAATACTGTAATACAATGAACGAACATTTCTGTTAGGACTTTTTACCTCCAAGTATAAAGCAAAGGTAACACTGGGTAGGCCTTTTTCAAATGTGCAAGCAGTCATCTTGGTAAGGATGAGTTTCCGTGTATCTTTTTCTATGTCACCTAATTCTGAACATTTCAGATTGAACCGAAATTCCAGGGATCGATATCATTCAGAGATGTGACTGTGGGCTTCACCCAGGAGGAGTGGCAGCACCTGGACCCTGCTCAGAGGTCCCTGTACAGGGATGTGACACTGGAGAACTACGGCCACCTGGTGTCTGTGGGTGAGATCTATTTACTATGCAGTTCTAAATAGTATTTGAAAACTCTTTAATTATGAAGCACATGGTCACTGTAGTTTGATGGCGTTGATGGTTGAAATTCCGGAATCGGTGTTGCTCATTTTGGCATTAAGACAACATTTGTGTTTTTCTCTCCGATGAAATGCTCAGTGGCACCTTCATTGAGCAGCTCCAGAAACTTCCTCAGTTTTCAGAGGCCATGACCTCTGGGTCTCACGGTTATTTAATTCCTAAGTTGTTTTGCTTTGACAGGGTATTGTGTTACCAAACCAGAGGTGATCCTCAGACTGGAGCAAGGAGAGGAGCCGTGGGTGCTGGAGGAAGAGTCTCCAGGCCAGCTCTTTCCAGGTGAGCTAATGTGTACACCTCAGATGAACACCTGGGGTTTATTATTTTCTTGTGGTTTACCTAGAGGTTGACAATTTTGAAATTCTTTTCAAGAATTTTTTTGGAGGTTCTAACTTTAGGAATCAACTAAAAATACTGATTTTGTAAAATTTTATCATTCTTAGCTCTGTCAAGAGCCCACTCCCTGTCCACCTTATCTTTACGGTTACTTATCTTTGTCATTCCATTTCTCAAAGCTATTTCAGTTTCCCACTTTACCTCCATTGCCCTGCTTTCCTGCTATTATTAGACATTCTTTCATGCACTAATTTTTTTAGTTCAGATAATTTTTTTGCATAGCGGCTGTGAGGACAGTGCAGTGAGAGTAGCGGGCTGTTGCACCAGAGTCACACAGGCTGTGAGGACAGTGCAGTGAGAGTAGTGGGCTGTTGCACCAGAGTCACACAGGCTGTGAGGACAGTGCAGTGAGAGTAGCGGGCTGTCGTACCAGAGTCACAGTGCGCAGTATGCACAGAACAGCAACACTGACGTCAGACTTCATACTTGTTGAGACTGGAGCTTTATTACACCAAAACACCTGACAGCAGGGATCACTGTGTCGCATGACGGGATAGCAGTAGCTAAGTTACAGTATATAAATGTTCCCAGTTAACGTGTATACTGTAAATTTATACAGTACTGTATGTCAGAGGTATAATCAAAAATTAGTGCTGAACACATAAACAGATATTTGCATCAGTTCTGTTTGTGGTGGTTAAAATTAGAACTTGAAAGAAGTTAGCGCTGGATTAAATTGATGAGTTACTTGTTTACCAGTTTTAGAAGAATAGTCTGGGAAATCTTCAGGAAATCACCATGTGAGCAGAAATTTGAATGATAGCATGGTATGATTCTGCCTCTTCTCAGCAGGAAAATAGCTGCTGGTCAGCTCAAGATTGTGGTTGGTATTTTTGAGAAATAGCAAAAGGTGTGACAACAGCCAGAGAGGAATGGATGATGGAGGAGGGGCAGGAAATGCAAGGATCATGTGTTCATTAAAGAATTTTATTTTATTAATTTATTGGTGAACTTTTATCAAACAGCTGACATTGGACTTCTGTTTATGTATGATTTTTCTCACCTCTGTGGAGAAAATATTGAGGAAATCATAAGGGCCTAATACTCATTAGAGGACTATTGGCATTTTCCCTTGAATGAGTTTTGGTCACTTGGAATTAGAAGGCATAGAAATAGTGAGAAGAGATTGGATTTTCTGTCATTTCAAAAGTGGGGCAGTAACAAGAGCATTTGTATCATCAGTAACATGAGAAGAAAGAGATACTTGAATTACGAATTAATGGTTGAAAACGTCACAAATTTGGCGAGAGGTGTAAGACTACTTATTCAAGAATCTGAATAAATTTCACAAGTTGAGTCCAGTGATACTCATACTACTGGCACGGCCTGATTCAAAGTGTGAAACCCAAGACAAAAGGTTCTGGAGGCCACAGAGGGTGGGCACATTACCATTGGGAATGACAGTGGAGTCCTCATCCGGACCATAGAGGCTAGAAGGAGAGTACATTTTGTTAAAGTACTGAAAAAAAAAAAAATCTTTAAAGAAGGGGAACTAAAGAGAAAATACAAAGGAGAATTACGAGAAAATGTTGTTAGCAAACATTGAAAACATGGCCAGATTAAGTTATCTAAATAGAAGAAGAGCATGGAACTTCAGAAAAGAATGTGGCAAGCAGCAAAAATAGGGACAAATAGAGTGGAGTTCCAAAATTGTGTTTAATGGTTGGTGTAAAATATATATGTCTTGATGCTATTGTGTAGAGAAAATAATGTAGGTTTTTTTTAGTTAAAGGAAAGCTGTAGGCAGGAATGAATGTGAGCAGAAGGATGACCCAACCACTGCTCCACCAGGACACACCATGTAATTGTTTCTTAAAGTAGGGAGAAGAGGAATTTAAATAAAATTGAAATTGTACATTTCACTTGAAGTCATAAGATGTTAGAAGACTGTAGTGAGTTACATATGTGCACTTTGATACTTAGAACAACCACTACAAACTGTACAAAGCGTTATACTTTAGAAACACTGACATTGAATCATTATGGAATTCTTTAAAGATGAACATTCAAGTAACCAAGAAACGAGGGTCAGGTGACAGAGAAACGGAGAAATCACATAGAATGGCAAACATAAGCCGAACATAGCACTGTTTACCTTAAGCTAAATGATCTAAATACTCCAATTATAATACATATTGGCAGACAGGACCAAACCAAAACATGACTTAAAAATGTTTTCTGTGAGGTTCACTTCAAAGACAGTATAGTTGAGAGACAGCAGGAACAACAATGTATACAATTTTTGATAAAAATTCAGCAAACTAAGAATAGAGCGGAATTTTCTCAACTTGTTGAAAAACCTCTACTCAGAAACCTATAGTTAACATTCTTAATGGAGAGAAACTGGATACTTTTTCCCTAAAGTCAGGAGTAAGGGAAGGATGTTATGTCTTATTCCTCTCTTTCAATGTCCTATTGGAAATCCTAGGTAATGTCATAAGACAGGAACATAAAAGGTACACAGATGACAAAGGAAGAAATTAAAATCCTTTTGCAAAGGCACGGTTGTTTAGAAAATGTTAAATAAGGCAAACTTCAGGAACTATGTCATCACTACATAGCAAGTTTGCAGCTGCTTGCTTGCTGTTTACGTCATTTGCTGTGTCAGTACTTTAGATGTAGTCTTCTTTCATTGTTAGAATTCTTTCCATACTCCATGTACCAATTCCTAATTAGGCACATAATTTGCAAACATTTTCTCCCATTCGTGGGTTGTAGTTTAACTACCTTTATTTGATGTTTCATAGCAAAATGATTTTTCACGAAATATAGTGTATTCTTTCGTCACTTTTTTATGTGAAAGGGCTGTATGGCGAGAGCATGAACATTCAGTGCTGTAGTTTAATAAATAGCTCTTATACACACATATATTTATATACTAGTCTTTATGTTTGGATTCTCAGAATACCATGTGGAGTAGAGGCTTAAGCAGCAAATTCTCACCGTGCATTTTGGAAACAGTCCACAGAAGTGTAGTGGGCTGGTGTCCGGGGAGGCCTCTCCTCAGCTTGGTGCTGCTCTCACATGGCCTCTTCTGTGCTGCTGTCTTTCCTCTTCTAAGAAGGACTGCAGCCCTGTCGAATTAGTGTGCAGCCCTTAAAACCTTGCGTAACCTTAGTTGCCTGCTTATCGGTCCCGACTCCACAACCAGTTACATTGGTTAGGGCTTCAGCTTATGTATTTTTTTTTTGGCGGGGGCGGGGGCGGGGGCACAGGGAACAGTTCAGTTCCTAACAGGCTCCTTGTGATGTAGGTTCTGTTTTGTAAGATCTCTTTGTTCTTTTCATCATTTTATTTTATTACTTCCCTCCTTATTTTTTGGGTTTCCCAGAAATTTGAGCTCTCATTTATCAAGACAGGTATCATCTCATTATTATTCCATTCACAGCAGGTCTTTGCTTTATTTTTCTAGGAGCAATTTTGTGTTTACTCATGTCTCAGTTCTGTCTCATTTTACATGTGATTGCCACAGTTTCCTGCTGATTTTCTCTCAACACGAGCTGTATAGCACTTTCCTCCATATTTGAAAGCTGGTTTCTTTCCTTACTGGTGATTTAAAAGGTATCTCCTGGTGATGGCAAGTCATGGGTTATAGGTCATTTTATTCTACTTCGGTTGATTCTTACAGTTGTGCTTTTGCAAATACATGGGGAGATTCAGAGTTAAACAATTGCTGTTAGTCTTCATACATTGGAAACCACATGTATATGTTCCAATAGCCAGTGTCTCCGTTTTTCCACTTTGCCATGCATTTTGTTTCCTTTTTTTGACTTCAAACCTAAGAAATAGAAACAATAATGTAGTTATTTATGTCAGGCGACTGGACCAGAAACCAAAGTCAGCTATAAGATAGGGCAGTTGTGTATAGGATACATTCATAAAAATGTGTTACTGTTTACATAGTAAGATTAATCAGTTTTTCTCATTTCCAGATGTCTGGAAAACTGATTACATAAAAGAGAAGAGCCAAGAAAATCAGCCTAAACATGTGTGGGAATTTATATTCATCAATGACAAAATGCTGACTAAAGAGCGAGGTAATGTAGTAGGAAAACCATTTAACGTGGACATAAATTCATTTCCTTCCAGAAAAATACTCTGTCAGTGTGACTCATGTGGAATGAGTTTCAACTATATTTCAGAACTGATTATGAATAAGAAAAACTGTTTAGGAAGAACGGTGGATGAATTTAATGCCTGTGAAAAATTGCTACTCAGTATTAAACATGAGAAGACTCATTGTAGAGGAAAAAGTGAATTTTTAAAAAATGGGAAAACTTTGAGTTATTATGGGGACTATATTCAGCTCAAGAAGATTCAAACTTTAGAGCAAAATTTTGAATATAATATATACCAAGATACCTTTATTGAAAAGGCAATATTGAATACACACGAGAGAAATATAGGGAACGACTGTGAATATACTGAGCGTGGGAGAAACTTCTGTGATAACTTACCCTTACTGTTCCATCAGATTGCCCCCTTGGGGGAAAATCACTCTCAACTTAGTGATTGTGGGAAAGCCTTGTGTGTGAAGTCTACCCTTTTGAAACATCATGGGGTACACATGAAACACGATAAATGTAATGACAATGGGAATAATTTCCAGAGGAAATTATACCTCTCACCACTTGAGAAAACTCAGAAAGGAGGGAAACACTTCGAATGTCATGAATGTGGGAAAGCTTTTTGGGAGAAGTCACACCTCACCCGACACCAGAGGACACACACAGGAGAGAAGCGCTTTCAGTGTCATGAATGTGGAAAAACTTTCTGGGAGAAGTCAAACCTCACAAAACATCAGAGGTCGCACACAGGGGAGAAACCTTACGAATGCAGTGAATGTGGAAAAGCCTTCACCTACAAGTCTGCACTCACATTACACCAGAGAACACACACAGGGGAGAAACCCTATCAGTGTAGTGCATGTGGGAAAACCTTCTACCAGAAGTCAGACCTCACAAAGCATCAGAGAACACACACAGGGTTGAAACCCTATGAGTGCTATGAGTGTGGGAAATCCTTCTGCATGAACTCACATCTCACAGTACACCAGAGAACTCACACCGGAGAGAAGCCTTTTGAGTGTTCTGAGTGTGGAAAATCTTTCTGTCAGAAATCACATCTTACGCAACACCAGAGAACTCACATAGGAGATAAACCGTATGAGTGTAATGCATGTGGGAAAACTTTTTACCACAAGTCAGTGCTCACCAGGCATCGGATAATTCATACAGGGTTGAAGCCCTATGAGTGTTGCGAGTGTGGGAAAACCTTTTGCTTGAAGTCAGACCTTACAGTACATCAGAGAACTCACACCGGAGAGAAGCCCTTTGCCTGCCCTGAATGTGGGAAATTCTTTAGTCATAAGTCTACACTGTCGCAACATTATAGAACACATACGGGGGAGAAACCCTATGAATGTCACGAGTGTGGGAAAATCTTCTACAATAAGTCATACCTAACTAAACATAATAGAACACATACAGGGGAGAAACCCTATGAATGCAGTGAGTGTGGGAAAACCTTCTGCCAGAAGTCACAGCTCACTCAGCACCAAAGAATTCACATAGGGGAGAAACCCTACGGGTGTAATGAATGTGGAAAGGCTTTCTGCCACAAGTCAGCTCTAATTGTACACCAGAGGACTCATACAGAAGAAAAGCCCTATAAGTGTAACGAATGTGGAAAATCTTTCTGTGTGAAGTCAGGACTTATTTTACATCAGAGAAAACACACAGGGGAGAAACCTTATGAATGTCATGAATGTGGGAAATCTTTCAGTCACAAATCGTCCCTCACAGTGCATCACAGAGCACACACAGGAGAGAAATCTTGTCAGTGTCATGAATGTGGGAAGATTTTTTACCGTAAATCTGACCTTGCTAAACATCAGAGATCACACACAGGGGAGAAACCCTATGAGTGTAATGTGTGTGGAAAAACCTTCTCTCAGAAGTCAAACCTCATTGTACATCAGAGAACACACATAGGAGAAAAATCTTATGATGGAAATTAATTTTAGAAATGTTGAACCACAGTTCGGTACCTGCTACTCTGCAGAGAACTCACACTGGAGGAAGTTTTGTGAACGTCTTGATTGTTGAGTAACCTCCAAAAACTGGCCAAGTAGGGATTTCACTGCCAAGTAGGGATACAGGACTGACCCGTAGATAGATGCTCAAACGGGGCAGTTTTAAGACGTGTCACTGCACCGTCAGGTGGCTCATACCGCTGTCCAACCTGACAGATTTTTTTACGTGGTGAAAGTGTTCAGGAAAAATGCAAACTTGGTCAGACTTAAAGTCAGCATTTAATTGAGGAATCTGTCAGTTTGAATCATGCGAGTTGAAAATTGTGTTTAGAAGAAATTTAACACTAGAAGTTGGATTTTTGGTTTTAATGCCATAATTACCTTTGGGAAACAACAGATTGTAAATGTATATTGTACAAAACAAGAACATTCAGAGTAAAATGAAAAACAGACTCAGGAAGTTGCATTAATAGTACGTGGACTTACTACATTCTCATCGCCAAGCTTCCGCTATGTTCATATCTTGCGTAACTAGTATGTTCTCAAGTGTAAGAAATTGATGGCGCCCTATGAAGTCAGATACAGACCTTATTCCGATTTCACCAGGTTTTACTTTTTCCATGTACACTGTGTGTTTCTATGAAATTCCTCATAGAACTTTGAATGACCAAAATGGGTTACAAAACCAAGGAGTCTGCAGTCTGTGTTGCATCATAATTACCAAGACATTAGGATTCACAAGACGTTCCCTTTTCTTAATGATCCCACCTTCTCTAACTGTAATCCTGGCAACCATTTGAATATTAAACATTTTTTTAAAGCAGAGATGATTTGAATAATCAGGGAAATGACATTGAACCGTGTTAAGTATCCCATAATCCATGTGTATGTACACGCGGGACATTATATACACTGCGTTTAGTAGCTCGTTCCTCGTTCAGCAGCTGTTGCAGCATCGAGTGTACCGTGTGCATGAGGCCTGGAGCAGCAGTTAAAAGGAGCCCCCAAGCTGATCGCTAACCTGTGAACGTTACAAATGACAAAACCTTAGTAAGACGTAGTCTGTGCATAGGGTCTCTTTCTGTCTCCTCTGTGAGGTGACTTGACGGTCTGTGTATATAATCTAGCCACTGGCTTAAAAGTTGTCCAGCCCTTTAAGCAGCTGCTCCCCACACGGGGGGAAATGGAAGCCACAGAAGTCGGGAGGCACTTGGGGCTGCACGATCGGCGGCATATTCAGGGCTTCATTGTAACGAGACAGATCTGGGCCCCTAGAAAGCTGCCTAGAGGAGAACTGAGGCTGGAGCGGCGCGCTGAGCAGGGCTGGTCTTGACTGGTAGGTGGGATGCTAAACGACATGGTCGGGTTACACATTATTCTAAGAGGATGCAATCTAGCAAGTGTCTGTTACACCAAGAGTCAGAGCTTCCCCTGTAGGAAACTAGAAAAAAAAAGAGCAAATTAAGCAAAACAAAAGAAATAGGCATTAGAGTGAAAAAACCAGTGAAATTGCAAACTATCAATAGAGAAAATCTATAAAAGTAAAAGCTGATGCTGTATAGTCTCTTCCAGAAAGTAAAATCAGGGGAATACTTACTAATTCATTCTGTGAGACCAGCATTACCCTAGTAGCAATAGAAAAAGGCCTTCCAAGAAGGAAAACTCCTCACCAATATGGTTTATGAACACAGATGCAGAACTTCTCAACACAAAACCAGCAAACTGAATCTGATAATATATAAGAATCATTATACATATAACTTTGACCAAATGGGTAATTTAGGTAGGCAAGACTGGATCAATGTTATTTAACTAATGTAATCAATCACAGCAACAGGCTAAAGAAGAAATATATAATAGATGTTGAAAAGCATTTGACAAAAATCTTAATACCAGGAGTACACGGCACTTCCTTAACTTGGAAACGGACGTCTACAGAAATCTTACAGCCATCGTACTTCATGCTGAGAAACCAGATACTTTCCCAGTTAGATAAGGAGCAAGTCAAGGAGGCCCCCTACTCCCGTTTATTCTTAATTCCTGGCAAATATAGCGAGGCAAGTAAAGGACAGAAAAGGCGTATGAATTTGCAATGAAAAAAACAACAACAACAAAAAACCCAACAAAACCTTCACAGATAACTTGATTATAAGAATTCTGAAGAATCCACAACAGAAAATCTGACACTAGTAAGTGACTACATGGTCATGGTACATTGGGGAGGCAGTGAAGAGGAACAAGTGCTGCGTCCCTGAACCTGAGATGCATGTGGCTAGAGGAAGCCAGTCTGCAGGGTTCATACTGAGGATTCCACCTGCAGTGCGTTGTGCTAAAGATAAGACTACGGAGACATCAAGACAAGTAGTGGTTGCCAGTGAGGAGGGAGGGTGGGTGAGTGAGGGTCTTCAGGGCAGTGGAGCTGTCCTGTAGGAACTGCAGTGGTGAACTCACTGGTGGGACCGTGTAGAATGTAAAGCCATCGGGAAATCCTCGCCTTTAGGAGTGACGCGGCAGTAATGGACAGATGGACCACAGTCATGTGAGATACTCATAGTCGGGGCATCAGTGGGAGGTGCAGCTGAAGGGTATTTAGGGACTACTTTCTGCTCATTCTTCATGTAACCCGAAAACAGCTCTAAAAGAAACTTGAATAAACCTTGCTTGCAATATAGATGTGTCTGCGAGGATGCGTTATCATATTTACAAAATTAAATACAAGGCACACCCTGCTGGAGCAGCAGGTCAGTCGCCTCTGAAGGAGCACAGGTCACACACCCCTGGGTTCCAGTCCTGGGTCTGGGGGGGAAACAATCAGTGCGAACAACTAAAGAAAAATAGAATGGGGCGCCTCTTCCTCCTCTCTCTTCCTGTCTGAACCTTTCCTTAAAATAAAAATAGAACACACACTACCAATTTCGGTAGAGGCAGGGCGATGCCTTAGAAATGATATATTAATAACCGGAGTATTTTCACCTGTATCTTCTGCTGTTTGAGGTGTTAATAATTTGGGCTTATTTTAAGTTCCTTACTTTATAACATTAATTTTTGTAGTAAAGCTCGTGTCAGGTACATTTCTGCACCATAACTATAACCACTAATCAACATATGGGCTCTTTCAATAGTCAAGATATTTTAAGTTAGAGTGACCGTGTCCTGAAATTAAGCTGAAGCATCAGTAAGGAAAATGCAGAACCGAATAATGTGAAATATCTGCTGTCATTGTTCATAGACCATCTTGTACTGCCCAGAAATCTCTTAATCAAATGAAATGTCTTAATAACGGGAAAGAAATTTGTAAGTGCTATCAGTGTAGAGAGAAGCTCCCTAAAGTGTATGGACTGACAACAGAAAGTGGGAAGGTTGGAAGAGAGCAGGTAGAGACTTAGATCAGGAAGAGGAAACAGTAAACCAAGGTCCACAGCTTGGCCCAAACGGAAATAGAAAATTTACTCAATTTCATCCAACTAAAGAAGAAAACACCAACTGACTTGCACGTAGACTTCATTGTTTCTGAATTAAAGTTAATATCCTGAAATGCGCCTCTGGCAAACGTCCATGGTCTTCATGTAAGACTCAAATTACAGTTAATTCCCGGATACCCCACTCAGTTTTAGCATGTTGGCCCCTAGAATCTTCAGGAGTTACTGTATATAATAACTAATGTTTGTGCCCCCCCGCCAGCTTTTCTGTTGAATATTGACCCCAGTATGGTGGTATTTGGAGTGGGGGCCTTGGCAGGTGATTAGGGTGAGGATGGAAGCCTCGTAAGTGATGTTGGTGTCTTTATGGGAGACCCCAGAGAACTCCCTTGTCCCTCCACCGTTGAGGCCACATCAAAGACAGTCATCTACGAAGCAGAAGTCTCTGGCTGACCTGAGTCTGCTGGTTCCACATTCTTGGACTTTTTAACCTCCGGAGCTGTGAGAAACAAATCTCTTGTTTATAACTCCCCCCGTCTATGGTATTTTGTTAAAGCTTCCTAAACAGACTGAAGTTTTAGGATAAAAAGGTATGTTTCACCCTTGGCCAACAGAACTTCTGCTGAAGTTCCCTGCGGTGAGATCACTTACAATCCCAGCACAGCCCCTAGTACTCGTGGGTTCTAGCCTCAGGAAGGGTCGTGGGCAAACTAACTGGGTCGGCCACACCATGGGATGGATTTTATTCCTTGATTGGATGGAACGAGGTTTAAGGACCTAGCAGTCATGGAGGACTTTTAAATGCACATAGCTCGTCTGAAGGTCCCACAAGGTGTGACGTGGCAGTGGAGCGTTCACACCGTGGGGACAGCACTAAGCAGTACTTGTGAGGGCTGCAGGTGGTTAGGACTGAATAGGTGAAAGTACAGGAGCGCCTGTTGCCGAGAGGTGAAGCTGCCATTCTGTATGATGGTGACACGACATCTGTCCAAACCCGAGAAGCGTGAAACACGGAACCTCGGTGTAGTGCATGTGAACAAGCTCCGAGGAGCAGCAGGGCCACCAGGAGAGGATGCGGTCTAGGACAGGAGACTGCGAGACAGCCTGTGGAAGGAGGTCGGGGCCACGGTGCTGTCACATCTAACTGGAGTATTGGAGACTCAGGGTCAAGATGCAAGGAACTGCACAGTATGTGCTTGAGCTCTTCCCCGATCTGCAGGTGGCAGTTCTGACAGCCTGTGGAAGGAAACACTGAAGTAAGTGGACAACAGGTGGGGAGCAGGTTTTATTGCTGTTGCAGAGCAGTCGGGGGGAGGCCGGGATGGTCCCAGGTCGCGCTGTATTGGTGCGAAGCAGCAGTGTGAACGCCTTTAGCACAGGTAACATGGGCTTATATGTAGAAATGTGTTGGTAAATAGGTTTATATACACATGTGCAGAAACGTGTTTTAGCACCTATAAAATACATATTAACACACACAGTAGCATATATCGAATATTTCCTTATGTTGATAGAGAATATAAAAGCAGCAACTCCCTGGTAACAAACACAGTGCCCTGATCTCGGTTTCAATGCCATTTTCAGTAAAAAACCCAGGTTTTTTCTTGGGAAAGTCATGGGTTCTCGCACTGGGGGAGGACATGCATGAAGAGTCAGAAGCGTTTTGCAATACCAGACAGGAAGTGTTCAAAAGAGCCAAACATGTCAAAGGATGACAGTGGGATAACAGCCTATAAATGAAGAGTTAAATATCCCAACCCCTTTAATATTTGCAGAATTAAATATGCATCATTTAACTTTCTGAAACAAGAGGTGGACATTTAAGTAAGTGGTCTCATCCTGAAGAATGAACATCTCAGGTAACACTGTGGAGGAAGATCACAGACGTCCACAAGGCATATTTGCAGAGCTCGTCTCGGAGCTGTTAACTTTCAGCCAGCGTTATCAGCTCTGATGCTCAAGCCCAGTCCTATCTCAGTGACAAATGCCCAGCGGACTCAGAGGGACGTAATGAGGGCGGCAACTGCAGACGTGCTGCCGTGTAAATGAGACCTGACTCGGCGAGCAACCCTGTAATTCTGCAAAACTACCGCTTTCCTGGAGCATCTAGCACCAGGGAACACAGGGGATTGGTAACTTGTCACGATTTCAGGAAAACAGCAAATTTCATGCTTGGACACCTCCTGCTACACAGGACAACTGTGCCCGTGTGCCTGCGTGTGGTGTGGGGCGGTGCGGGCTGCACCCTGCTGGGACACTCGGGCCATGTCTCTCGCAGGCCACCTGTGCTCAGAGGGCCTCCCCCTGGAGGGAAGGGATTCCTGGAGGAGAAGACAGGGAGGGGCGGCTTTCTCTGTGCTGGTGGCTGTCCCTGCATGGTGGCCGGAGCCGCGTTTGTTTTTCCAAAAAGCCCACTCACGGGACAGTCCCGAAAAAGGATTGTGGACACAGGTGTGCCCTTCAGGACAATTACAGTAGAAAACACTGGACCGTGTCCAAGCAGCCAGGACTCGAGTAAATGGCCATGTGTGACCACGGAACTCACAAGGGGACAGGCAGTGTGTCCAGTGGGACAGCAGGCTCCAGCAGAGTGCAGCCCACCCCGCCACACCCCACACGCAGGCACACAGGCAGTTGTCCTGTGTAGCAAGAGGTGTCCAAGCATGAAATTTACTGTTTTCCTGAAATCAGTGACAAGTTACCATCATTTTCATCTGTGAGAGCAGCGGTATCCCACTGCTTTGATCTGCATCTCCATAGTCTCCAGTGATCACACATCATATGCATACAGGCCATCGATGCACACTCTTTAGAGAATCAGCTTTCAAGTGTTTTGTCCATTTTTAGTTTAGTTGTTTGTATTTTTAGTCTTGAATTCTAAGAGCTCTTCATAAAGCTTTGTACATAACCCTTACCATCTTTATCGTTTGTCAATTTTGTTAATTTTCAGTCTTGAGATTTTTTTTGGCCTTTAACTTTATTTATTTTATTTATTTTGGGAGAAGTGCAGCAGGAATGAAAACGAGCAGACAGGCAGACAGAGAGGAGGGAGGAAGCACTTTATTTTATTTTTACTTAGTTGCTCGCACTGGTCGTTTCTTCCAGGACCTGGGCTTGAGCCCAGGGGTGCGTGGCCTGCATCCTTCGGAGATGACTCACTCAACCGCTGCTCCACTGGGGTGCACTGGAAGCACTTCATTTTAACCACATCTAAATACGGCTGCTTTCCCTTTGTTGATTTTGGTGTTTAAGAAACTGATGTCACCTCTCAGGTTATGAAGATTTTCTCCTACATTTGATCATTTTAGCTCTCAGATGTATGTCTTTGATTCATGTTGGGTTACTTTATATGACATTAGCCACTCATTTGAATTTGATGTGTCTACATGTGTCTACATGAGGAGCTTTGTCCAGTGAGTCCCTTCACTGTGTCCCATAGGGAGTTTTGTTAGGTTATAAAGAATTGCAGAATAAAAGCAAATGACTGTCCCTGCAGGACACTCTAAAGTTATAAATGTGCTTGGATGCTGCTAACCTTTCCTTGTCCCTGGTGGTGGGGCCATGACAGGGACACAGAGCAGCTCACACTGCCACCTCGTGGCTCCCTCTCAGAAGACAGTGGGTCAAATCTAACTGCGAAAGAGAGGGGTTTGGGCTTCCTGAGCCTGGATGTGCCTGTTATTTCACACAATTAGAAATAAGCTCTTCTCAGGCGCAGTGTTTCAGATTTATTTGCTGAGCTTGGAGTTGGGCCCTGGGGCCCCAGAGAACCTCCAGGCGAGATCCTGTCTGCAGACTGGGGGCCGCTGGTCGTCGCAGCTCTGTGTGCCGGCTTCGAGGAAGGCAGCGCAAACAGCTGGAGGATGGTAGGGAACCCGGGCCTCTCCGCCATCAGCATCTGAGAAAACTGGAAAATAATCACCCAGTAGATCTACTTTCGACTCAATGAGATGGGTTATCCTGTGACCCCAGTTTCTTTTTCAGTTAATCTGAGAACGTATCCAGGGTTTAAAAGATTATTTAGTAGGTTCCTAGTATCCTTTAATAGTTTGTACATAAATGACTTGAGTTTCAGTTTTACCATAGAAATATGTTGCAAAAAAAGTTCGAGATTTTAACTGAATTCCTGCCTTTTAAACTTATTTGAGTGAGAACACCTCTGACAACCTAAAACCTCTGAAAAGTTAGTTGTTTAGGGACTGTCCCTGTCACCCCTGATGCCAGAGAGCTGCTGACTTTTCAGGACTTTTCCACTGTATTGCTAGTTTTGCATTTCACTTTTAATTTTTAATTGAGACATCATTTTAATGTGGAGTTTAAATCAGAGGTCTGAGTAGAAAGGAATAACAGACTTAAAAGACAATAGAAATTATCAAAGAAATGAGTGGTTTTTTCAAATTAACGTTTTTTTTTGACTCTTGAGACCAAATGCAAAGGCAAGAAAAGCAAAAATAGATATTAAAAAATGGGCTCCTTCAGATAAAAATCTTCTGTGCAGTGGAAAGAAGCCCTCATCAGAATGAAAGCACAGCCTACGATGGAGAGATGATACCTGCGAACCCCATGTCTGATGAGGGGATTCTGGATGTATATCAAGAAAGATTGGCTGAGGTCATTGCCAGAGCGGGTGGGGCGGCAGCGGATGTCCCCCTCCGGTCCCCTGTCCTTGGATGTGCACCCTGGCTCTGTCTGCGGGCAGGACGTCAAAGCTGCTAAGGGAGAAAGTCTTAAATGTGCTCATCAGAATCAAACAATCGTACCTGCATGTGGTGATGGATGTGAGCTGAAATGATTGTGCTAATCTCACACTGTGTGTGTGTGTATATATATATATATCCAATCATATATACATAGAATCGTTATGTTACACATCTAATACGCACGCAGTGTTACATGTCATTTATCTCTCAACTAAAGGAATTCTGAGCGGACATTAACTTTCAGCCCCTCCATCCCTCTTTCCTACACTCTGCCTCCCCTGCCTTCTTTTCTCTCTTAAAAATATCTGGCAACATTGTTAAGGAATAGAATGACAAAGTAATTCAAAAATATATTAAATACAGTGGCTAAAAAGATGTAAATTATAGAAATTATAATATGCAAAGCATGACTTTTATTTTACTGCATAATTTCTGTACATATGATTTATACCATAACCCACAGAAGCCTTTCGTAAGCTTGACACGAGAAAACACATAGCTGCCTGCATTTCACTGGACAGAAAGGTGAATTCCAGGCTGCCCGAGCCCAAGTCCAATTCGGGCTTCAAACGTGTGCCAGTCAGAGTCGGTGCAGGGAACAGACACACCCAGCACCTCGGACAGTTACGGTGCCCGTGAGGGCTATCGGTGGGAAAGCTGTCTAACTGCCATCAGAGAGAAGTGTAAACATGCAACTTGCTAGCTCGGGTGTGTTCATGACTGAGAAACCACATATTTTTCTATCACACCCAGTCTGCTCACCGCAAATCACTTCACTTGAGATGGTATGGATTTCCATGCAGCGCAAAAGTAGGTACGGAATCAGATTTTTTCCTCCCCTGAAAACTAACGTAAAATGAAAAATTTTTTTAATTTTAATTTTTAAAACTTAAAATTTTAATTTTTCATAAAATGAAAAATGTTTTAGAAGTTTATCAATTTTCATGGGAAATGACATAGAGCCAAACCCCCAAAACAAACCATGTTTCACTGAATCGAAGGCATCATTGTGAGGACATTATTTTATGTACCAGCAAAAATGTTTTTCCAATCTTACAGTTAACTCACTTTAAAAAAAGTTAAGAGCAGTTTTAGGTTTATGGAGCGTAATGCTTTCTAGTCACAAATGTCTTTACAGCACCTCAGGGGCCAGAGCTCCCGGGCGCTGACATTGGCTTAAAAAGGCACCTTTCTGTGCACATGGAAAAGAGAACGTAAGCAGAGGCATCATCAAAGGCATTTCCAAAGCTTCTGGCGACAAGCAGGGCTGCGTGCTCAGGGCGCTACTGGGAGGTCACGGACAAATGGTTCCAGTGTGTTTTCAGACACTTCAAGGACAGAGACTTTGGACGACAGAGAACAAGGAGTAGTTCTGGACGTCACACGTTACCATTCTCGCGCTACGTCGCCAGCTCACAGGCAGCAGCAGACCGGGACCACAGCTGATGCGGGCAAGGCGGGCACCACGGTGCCACCGGCCAACTGCGAGGGGGCAGCAGTGGGCAGGAGCCCAGGCAGTCGGGTCAGAAGTGGATGAAGAGACCCAGGCCCAGGCTGGGGGCGCGCTGGCCTCCGTGGTACACTGTGGACAGGTTCCTTTGAGAGGGGCTCCTTCAAAGGGGCTCCTGCCATCTGTGCAGAATACAGCCACGTTCAGTCTGCCTCAGCCACGCCGCATCTCGGCCCCTTGGCACGGAGCACTGCGTCCCTGCAGGTCGTTAGCAGGCTCCCATCTCAGAGGTGGAGCCTATTGTGACTTGCTAGGACTGTGTGGTATGAAGAGAGGAAGTCAGAGCGGGAATCACCAAAGTGGGCTTGACAAGACCCCCAGTCGGGTATGTGGCGCGCGATGGACGAGGTACTAACAGCTGTGAGAGTCAGAATGATGCCTGCTGATTCCAGATCGCTCAGTGACTTCTCCGAGAGGCTGACACTGGAACTCTCCAGGGCTGCGAGGCGCGGCCAGGACGCTGCGTGGGCCCCCACCGCCTGCAGACCCCGTGGCACCAGCAGGTCCAGCACGTCTGTGCCCACGCGAGGCACCTTTTGTGAAAACTGCACTGGGTGCTGAAAACGGCATTGCTCTTGGAGGCTCGTGACCTTCAGAGGACCCTGGCTGTTCTTGTCCATCGTGTGGTCTGTGAATGAACAGGACATCTATTTACAGTTTAGTGACAAGTGTCACTTAGAAAATAGCGGTGGGACATAGATGGACAATTCCATACCTAACGGCTCGCCATTTCATGTTTAGATAGAGACTGGTTATCACTTTTACCGCATGCTGGGGAGACCCCATCCTCTCCGGTTCCTTGTTCAAGCCCAGACGGTGGCCGTTTCATGAATCCGTCTTGTATGTTTTTCTTTCAGCGTGAAAACCCACCCCTTGTGGTTAGTGGAATAATGGAAAAGATGTCCATGGATGAGCTCCTGGAACCTGTGACTGTCACCCTAGATGGCAAAAGGGACATTGTGCACATGATCAGTAAGGGCCTTAAAATGGGGAGATGATTGTGGGTTACGTGGTTGGTTCTTTACAAGCGAACCTGGGAGGTAGGAGGCTCGCAGCCCGAGAGGCAGTTGTGAGGAGAGACTTGGGGGTTCATGCTTGTGGACTCGAGGAGGAGGAATGCAGTCAAAGGTGCAGGAGCCTCTGGAAGCTGGAAAAGTCGAAGAGATGGCCCCTCGCCGTGAACGCAGACCTTCTGGGATCCCGGTGGAGAACACCTGGTGGGGTGCAGTTCTCAATCTGATGGGCAAAGCCGTGAGAGTGAGCGTGTGATGGGAAGACCTGATGGGAAGAGCGTGTGATGGGAAGATGCTGGTTTGCTGCAGCAGCAACGGGCACTAACGCATCGCTCATTTCTTTTGTGACTAATTCAGTGGATGATTTTATCCACGTCGGTACATGTAGGAAGGAAGGACGGGGGGAAGAAGAAAGGAAAAAGGAAAGGAAGGAGGGAGGAAGCTAAAAAAAGGCAGCAAAAATATTGCCTGAATACGAATACACTTGTTTTACACTTCTCTTTCCATATCTTAAAATGTCCACATAGAACGACCAAGTGAATACAGAAAACACAGGAGACTAAGACTGAAGACACAGAAACGACCCCAGGGAAGAAGGAGACTCATTTTGAGCAATAAGGATGGAGTGTCCTCCCGCTGAGATCGTGGAGGTGAGCCTGTGTGATGCGCTCGTCTGGGCGTGTGTGACCCGCTCACTGAGTGTGTCCAGCGTTTTTAAAGCAGTCTCCATTCCATAGTGGCAAAGCACCATTCCAGTGACTGGACTTTGTTGGGAAGAAGAGGAAAATACTTGGTCCCATGTTTTCTCCTACATGGGGCAGTCCTGGCATGGTGAGTTGAAGCTGAGACATGCTTAACGACATCTCAGCTGGATGGGTGGACACCTGGGCAGTCAAGTTTGGGGAGTCTAATTGGTGGGACCGGTTTCTTGAAGCTACAGTTCTGAGTTTGGGGACTGCTGGTGGAGGAAAGGGAGTTGTCTTCTGGAGTGACAACTAACTAACATAAAAGGAGACTGTGGAAGAGATCATATTGGTTTTGATGCTGAACTAGCTCAGAACTGGAATACAGACAGGAAAGAGAAAGAAATGAGCTTTCTATGGATATTGATTATAGGAGGTATGAAGGATGAAAGGAAACAGATCCAAGTGTCGAAAGATCAGATTTAAAACATGAGCGCTACAAACATTGCCGAGAACAGCTTCGTGATTTTACCGATGGCGTCGTGATGAGACGGCCTCTCCCACAAACATGTACTATGCACCTGTCAGCACTCACCACATGGCAGCTGAATGACACCCCATGAGCAGCAGTCTGCAGCGTCATGGGGAAGTTCTCCAAATCTTTGCATTTCAGTGCAGTCTGGAAGCAACTGTAAAATATTCTGTCAAAACCTGGATTGCATATATGCGTTCAAACATTCCCGTCATTATTGAATAGGTGTATGAAACGTCTCCTAAGTTGCCATTGAAACGAACTCTTTGTTATTTCCAGGGCTCTAGAAATAAGGACAAAGATAATAGAAGTCATAGCACATGAAAATTCCTGGTTTGAAAGGCGGAGTTTCACTCACTTCATCGGCTAACAGAAAACGGGAGTGCCTGTTAAAAAAATCTGCTAGAATAATTGTCGATCACACCAGACAGGACGCTGGAGAGATCGGAAACATAGCTGAAATCAGCTGAAATGTGGAGGTCTGAAGACAGACTGTTGGATCGTATTCATTCACTTACGAATACTTCCTAATAAGCAACTTCAAGCATCAAAGTGCTTTTCTAGCTTCTCCATGTCCAGGGGGTGAGGGAGCCACCAAGAACAGGTGTGACCTAAGATCGATGGAGCTTACATTCTAGTGACGTGAGCTTGGTACCAGATGCATGTCCACCGTGTAAGACAGGACGTGTGAGAGAGAAGGCAAACCTAGCTAACCTGGTGGAGATGGGAGGTGCTGCTCCGAGTTAGGCTGAATGACATACAGGGACAGTCACAGGACACCCGGGAGCGGCATGGCCACGCTCAACATCACAGAAGGGCACACGGGTCTAGCCAGTTTCATTTCTACCTATGGAAATTCTCGCCCGCACCAACCAAGTCCCCTTTATTAAACTCACGCGTAGGTGTGTGCATGTGTGTATGTGTGTGTGCACGTGTGCGTGCGTGTGTGTATGCATGAGATTCTTACATGCGGTTCCTCTCCTTTTAGCTGTAACTAGAGAATTCTTGGCGTCTCTGTTGCCATCTTCACCTGCAGGTCACAAAACGATCGTCGAGTCTGCTCTCCCTCTCTCTGTTGCTCGACATGGAGCCTGGACCCAGGACAGTCTTCCTTTGCTTTAGTGTCCCTCAAATGGCCTCCAGAGAAGTATGAAGTCAGGGCTTATATAACCTACACCTGAAAGATGACTCAGCAGGGCACGGTGAGTCTGGGGCCACCTGGAGACCTTCCCTGGATCCCCAGGCGACTTAATTCTGTATCTTATTTCAGTGTGTGAAATATTACACAGCATAAGACATGTAACCAGAGAGTCTTCAAAAGCTGCATTTCCCAGGGGGGTGGTCAAACACGCTGTCATCTCGATGAACTTGGGGCCGTGCCGCAGCTGAGTTCTGAACTGAGAGACGATGGAGTGGTCACCGCTGCTCTGTGAAGTGGTTAAAATACTTGATCAGACAGAAAGGAGAAATTGTAGAGGTTGAGCTAAAAAGGAAGCTGAGTTTTAGAATCAGTGAGAGCCGAGCAACTGAATCACATCAATAGTTGGCTGCAAGTTCAAGAAGATAGTACTGGACACAGATTTTAGGAAACTGTGGCCGTGGGCACTGTCAAGAGAGTGCTGACACTGGCTGAGAGCTTTCCAGCTCAGCTGAGGGCAGGACCAGCCAGTAAGAATCTGGAGAACACACTTGAGGGCAGCGCAAGAGGCAAAGACAAGGGTGTGTGTGGGGGTGACATTCCTAGGAGCTCAGAGATACACACGCTTTGGCAGAAGCTGAGGGAGGTTTCAGGATTTCCAAGAACGTTTTTCTCTCAGGACCCTACCTATTACTTTAGAAAGTTATGTCTCTAAAGACATATTTATTTGTTTTATATATATATATACACACATATACAAATACATATATATACACATAAACAAATATATATATATACACACATATGTATCAATTACAAATTTACTTACAAGATAGATAGACATTAAGATTTTTGACTCTGTTCTCTTTGCAATGAGTTCTTTCCTTGAAGGCAGTGCTTGTAGAAATCTATAGTTTTGCTCCAAGATTTGGCCAGAAGTAGGGTTGGAAACAACAGAGACAATGATGGATGGAAAGAAACAGAATGCAAAGTGCCTATGGCATTTAGAAAATCGCTTCCCTAAACAGACGGTACTCCCACACTCCCTGGAAAATCCTGTTTGCCCCATGGCTTCCAATATCCATCTGGGAGGCCAGTATCCTAAAGGGGAAGTCTAGAACCATGAATAATGCACAGCAAAACAATGAAACCCTCAAAATCCAAGTGGTCTGCTTTATTTAGCGACTTCTCGCAGGACTCATCTGCAGAGTCTCGTGGTCATTTGCCAAGGAAGCTATGGAAGGATCCAGGTACTGAGTACATACTTTACTGGAGAGTATTTAAGGATCCCTTCCAACTCAAAGATCCATGACATTCTAGACAAAGTGGATAAAATTTGAAAAGCATTAGGATCTTAATCTTATTTTAGGTCTTGAAAGAAAAAAAAAAGATCTCACCAGCTCTTAATAAACAGTATTTTTTAAACCTCTATATCTCAGTTTTCACACATTGGTTTTACTTCTATAGTCATCTAATGTTTGCCAGCTGTTAGTTAACATAAAGGGATATAACTTACTTAATAGTATGTAAATTTAAAGTTTGTATGCAATCATAAAAGACTCCAAATCGTCAAAGCAATCTTTAGCACAACAAAGCTGGAGGCATCATAAACCCTGATTTCAGACTATGTTACAAAGCTATAATAATCAGAACAGTATGGTATTAGTATAGAAATAGACACATAGCTCAATAGAACAAAATGGAGAGTCTAGAAATAAACCCATACATATATGACCAATTAATTTTCAACAAAGAAATCAAGAATATGCAATGTGGAAAAGACAGTTTCTTCAATAAATGGTGTTGCGGAAACAGAACAGGCACATGCAAAAAAATTAAGTTCTGCTACTGTCTTTCATTGTACACAAAATCAACTCAAAATGGACCAAAGTTTGGAAAATCACCTCTAAAACTATGAAACTCCCAGAAGTAAACATATATGCTAAACTCCTTGACACTGGTCTTGGTGATGACTCTTTGGATTTGACACCAGAAGCAAAAGCAACAAAAGCAAAAGTAAACAAGTGGGATGGCATCAAACTAAGTGATTTCTCACAGAAAATAAACTACCCACAGGATGAAAACAAGCTTCAGAATGGAAGGAAATATTTCTAAATCATATATGTGATAAAGATTGTTAGCTAAAATATATAAAGAACTCGTACAACTCACTAACGGAAACCACAGATATTCTGATTTAAAAATGAGCAGAGGATCTAAATAGGCATGTTACCAAAGAGACATACCTGACACTTCAGTTTTCTTTTTTCTCAGCATTGTTTGGTTATTCAGGGTCTTCTGTGGTTCCATAGAAAATTTAGTATTATTTGTTCTATTTCTTTCATGAATGTTGTGGAATTTTCATAGGGATTGAGTTAAATCTATATATTGCTTTTGATAACATGATCATTTTAACAATGCTAATTCTTCCAGAAACATAAATACATTTTCATTTCTTTGTGTCTTCTATTTTTTAATATCTTTTGATTTCATTGGACGTCTTTCACCTTTTCAATATCTATTCCTATGTAATTAATTCCTTTTTGTTATGACTGGAAATGGGGTTGCATTCTTGTTTTTTTCCCCAGTTCATTGTTTGCACATAGAACTCAACAGATTTTTGTATGATTATGTAATCTGCCACAATTGTGTACTCATTGCATTGTTTCTAATAGTTATTTTTAATAGATTCTTTGTAGAGTTTTCTATATCTATTATCATGTCATTTGCAAGTAGTGATAGTTTTACTTCTTATTTTCCCATTTGAATTTTCTTCTTTTTCTTGTCTCATTGCTTTGGCTAGAACTTCCAACAGTATGTTGAATAGAAGGGCAAAAGTAGACATCCTTGTCTTGGTCTTGATCTGAGGGGGAAAACTTTCAAAGTTTCACCATTCAGTTTGATTTTAGGTATGAGTCTGCCATTTATGCCCTTTATTATGTTGAGGTATGTTCCTTCTATTCTTATTTTATTGAGATTTAACATTTGTAAATGGATGTGGAATCTTGTTAACTGTATTCTCTGCAACTATTGATATAACTGGGTGGTTATACCTTGCTTTGTTTGATGTGGTGCATTACATGAATTCATCTGTGTATGTTGAACATTCCTGCATTCGTGGAATAAATCTTACTTAGTCATGTTGTATGATTCATTTAACATTTCGTTTAATTCAGTTTGCTAGGATTTTGTTGAGGGTTTTAAAATTTATATTCATCAGATACACTGAGTTGTTATTTTTATTTGTGATGTTCTTGTCTACTTTTGGTATCATAGATCAATGCCTTATAAAATGTGTTGGCCGCATGGAATGTGTTTTGAAACCTTCCCTCTGATTCAATATTTTGGAAGAGTTTGAGAATTCTAGGTCTCAAATTTTCTTTGAAGTTTTGGTTACTGTTTCAGTTTGTTTGTGATTGGTCAATTCAAGCTTTTTGTTTTTCCTGATTTAGTCTTGGAAGATCGTATGATTCTAAAAATTTGTCTGTTTCTTCTAAATTATGCAAATTATTGGCATACAGAAGTCAATAGTAGTTTATTATGAGCCTTTGTGGTGTTCGTTGTTACTTCTTTTAACTTCTGATTCTCTTTAACAGTTTTCTTTCTCTTCTTACTAAACCTAACTAACAAGTTTTCCATTTTGCTTATATTTTCAAAGTACCAGATCTTAGTTTCATTGATCTTTATGTTGTCTTTTTTTTTTTTTTTTTTTTTTTTTTTTTTTTTTTTTTTTTTTTTTTTTTTTTTTTTTTTTTTTTTTTTTTTTTTTTTTTTTTTTTTTGTATTTCTATTTCATTCATTTCCTCTCAATTTTTATGATTTCTGTCGCTTACTGATGTTTGGTTTCATATGATCTTTTTCTGTCCCTTTAGGTGTAAGAGTAGATTACTTGATATTTTTCTTCTTTCCCCATGTAGGCCTGTATTACTATTAACTTCTCTTAGTGCTGATTTTGCCACAACTCTTCACTTCCTTTTGTCTTCAAGTAATTTTTATTTCTCCTTTGATTTCCCTCATTGACTGAATATGCAGCAGTATGTTGTCTAGTTTCCACATATTTGGAATTTTACCAGTTTTCTTTTTGCAGTTGCTAGCTTGATATTGTGATTTGAGAATATACTTGATATGATTTCAGGCTTTATAAATTTATTAACACTTGTGTCCCAATATATAGTCTGACCTTGAGAATGTTCCATGAGCACTTGAGAAGCACGTGAATGATTCTTAGGGAATGGGATGTCTTTGTAGGTGTCTACTCAGCCCATCTGGCACAATTCATCATTTAAGACTATTGCTTCCTTGTTGATTCTGTCTCGTTGAGCTATCCATTGATGTAAATGGGACACTAAAGTCCTCTCCTCTTATTGTGTTGCTGTTACTGTCTTTCTCTAGGTCTGTCAATAATTGCTTTATATATCCTGATACTCTTTTTTGGTGTGTAAGTCTTCTTACTGAATTAATCTTTTAATCACATGTTCTTGCTACCATATTGAGCTGGAACTGTTTCACCTGAATATGTGTATGAATGTCCCTGACATTCTTAGGTTTCCATTTGCTTGTAGGATAGTCTTCTTTGATTTTGAACTTGTGTTTGTCTTTGGAGTAACCTGTGTCTCCCACATGTGACTAAAAACTGGATTTTTAAAAATCCATCAGCCGCTCTGTAACTTTTGACTGGTGATACAGATCACTAACATTTAGGGTTATTATTGATGTGCGTTATTGTCATTTTATTTTATTTTTTTAGTGTTTTTGCAGTCTCTCTCTTTTCTCTTATTCTCTTCTTTTTCCTGTGACAGCTTCCTTTCATGGAGGTTTGGATTACATTTTAATTTTCCTGTGTATTTCCTCTAAGGATTTTGATTTGAGGGTGTTATGATGTTTATGCATGAGTGGCAATGCTGATAGCCTATCTTAAATTGGAGGCTCTTTAGTCTTGTTTTTCTTCTAACAGTGCACATTTTTAATCCCTTACCACACACATTTTATGTTTTGGAGAACTGCCACTTCTAAGTGCTTTCCCCACTAATTGATAGGAGCCCCTGGAGTCTTTATTATGCAGCCAATTTGTGTTGATAAATGTAACTTTTTCTGTAAAACTCTTTATCGTTCCTTCCTTCTGAGTGATACCTGGGCAGGCACCCACGCCAATGCATCGGGGCCAAGATTTATAGTGCATTTGATGGGGGATAGAAAAAACCTGACTGTCATGCAAGGGAGCCATGTGCAGAGGTCCCTGGGGCAGGAAGACCAGGTGTCAATGGCATCTCTGGTGCTTCCGTCCGTCTATCTGTCTGGAATCTGACTCATCTCACGCTTTTTTCCAGGTCACATGACATGTTCATCAGGTGGCAGGTGGCTGCTAGTGACCCCTGGGTGTCACAGTTTTGACTATATATGGGCTTAGCTGGCCCAGAGTCTCCAGTCCTAAAACCCAGAGTTCAAAGGACATGCTCCGAGGAGTTGTCCATCCTTGGAATAATTACTGAGGTCAAGAGAGCAGAGTCATAGTAACTAAAATTGCTTTTCCTGTGAGTATAATAAATGGAAATTCTTTCCCAAAGCTTTCTGATCAATTACTACTAAAGCACCTTCTGGTAACAAATCAGCTCACACCCAGCTGAGCTTCTCAACATTAACATATTCATCTGTGTGGCTTCATTTCCAGATGCTCAGCCATTGTTTTTCTTCTGTAGTTATAGGCTACTTGGGATAAATTTATGTAGCACATTATGGAAGACTTTAGTACAAGAAAAAAACTTGCTTGTTCAATTTCTGTATTAATTTCATGTCAAAATGCCTGTTATCACAGCGTCAACCATGGAAGAGAGGAGTTCACCTGCTGGTCCCTTGCACTGATCTGCGTGTAATGACAGTAAGACGGAATGTTGTGTCAGACGGGATGGGCCCCGGTCCTAGGGGCGCCTGTCCAAGTTGTAAGCTGAGAAGGAGGGTTTAACAGAGACAGTTGGACCAGGCAGCACGCAAGTTGTAAGGGAGAGAGAGCTCAGAGTGATGGAGCTAGAACTAGAGATGGGGAGGGGAGAAAGAAAGTGGGGAGAGAGACAGAAAGACACAGAGACAGAGACAGACAGAGAGGAAGAGGGAGCGAGACAGATTGAGAAAGCTCTTTCTTGCTCTCACTTGAAGACAAACGCCCGCACATTTCCACACTAGAAAGAGTCCGTGTCTACAGCACAGGATTTGAAACAGCAGAATTGCCACCATAGAGACAAGTCGTCCTTTTTAAAACTGTTTGATGTCTCTTCTCACGAGTAACTTCTGTCTGTGCCTACACTTAATTCAAAAGTCCATGTATGAAATGAGCTATTTGGATTTTATGTTCAGTAGGCGAATGCTTTCTGATGGGTACAAAAGAAGTGAAAAACAATTCCTGAAAAAGATAAAATAGAGGCATTTTTTTTTAAAGAGGAAAACTCCATTAATGGCTATAGTATACTTTTCCCCACATACACTGTTGAAATAAGAACTATGCTGCTACGTGCCTGGTTGGCCTGGATTAATAATCACACGCTCATGCAGGCGCGCTGGTTGCTGAAGAAAGTTCTGGTGTGTGGAAAAGCAAATGAAGTCATGTGCGTAGTGGCCTGGCTCAGAGTGAACCCTTCAGCATTCTGGACCCTCTAATAAAGCTGCTCGACTGTGGACCTGGATGAAGAGACAGCGAACCTCGTTCTTTATGAATACTTTTCTTTCTCATTTCACTGTTGAACTTGGAGGGCGCATCACCTCAGATGTGCAGGCCACGTTTTACAGTCCAGATGATGGACTTCCTCTTAGGAGAAAAAGAAACTGTAGGCGACACAGGTAAAGGGACTCCCGAGGAAGTGCTGACCACTAGGTAACAAAAAAAAGGTAAAATCCAGCACCTGTGGTAAAACGAGAATATGATTTTCAATGCAACTCAGACACTGGCCTTTGCTTCTGGACGGTTCTCTCCACAAAGATTCTCACAGCCTCATGAGTCAGGGCGTGAGAATCGCCAGACATTTCAGACATTTCCTGGAAGCCTGGTGTGGAGAGAAATCAGTGTGCTGATCCAGCGAAGTGGAAGCCCGTTTTAATTCAATTGTCTCAGACCTGCAGCAAACTTAGAGGCAGTTCCTCTGTGCAAAAACAAAACAAAACAAAACGGAGAAACGTGGGGGAGAGGGGCCTTGCTCACGATGCCGCCCTGAGACTTCGCTTCTGGGGACACAGGCCCCTGGGACTTTCTTTGGGGGTCTGTGTGCCGGTGCCCATGTGCGGGGAGGGATGAGTCTCAGAGGCCTCTTGCTGAATTCCGAGGAGAACCGGGGCGAGCAGTGTTTCCCGAGGCCCCTTCGGCCACACCAGATGTTTGATCTTCTCTGTTCGGACGGGAAACCTGTCCCGCCGGCTCCCCAGGCCCCCCAATCATTTTCTTACTAGAAAAACCCGAGGACCAGGTAGAGTCCATCAATCGGACAAAACGTTTCCAGGTACGAAGGATACAGAGTTGACTTTTTCCTTTCTCTACTCTTAATTGTACTCACTACTTTGAATCTCCTTAAACTATTTCTCCTTGTTACTTAACATTATTCGATCATCATCAAACGAACGGACCGTTTTCCTGTAAGTTTTCCCCACTGGGTCAGCTGTGAATACCGAACAGCAGGGGGCGCGGGTGAGCAGATTCTGGTAAATTTAATAAAGAGCTTATTAAACGTCACACATTTTCTAAATTTCTACTGCTAAACAGACCCTGTGGCAGCAACAGGGTCCGGCGAGGTGGCTAAAACCTACTTTCTATCACCAAGGAATTCTCAGAGTAGAGGAGAGTCATGGCTTGGCATGGAAATGCAGAATTGGTGAGCCTTTCGGACTTCAAGAAAGAACAATAAATGATGTTTGGGAGATCATCTCTTTAGTTTACCATGGGGGCCCTGGATTCTAATTTCAGGGAGGAAATGTATTCACGCTTCTCTGCCGCGGAGGACACGGCCTCCTTGCCTGTTCTGCGCTCTTCGAGTAGGTCTTGGACCTCTGAGGGTGGGTGAGCCGGGACCGGTCTGCAGCTGGTGGCCGGGCTGTCCCCGCCCAGGCCACCCTATCGGTCAGAGCTCGGTGCTGGGTCTGTGCTGGGTCAAGGCCGCACTAACGCTCGCAGGCGTTTACTCTCTAAATCCAAGTGCGTGTGTGCGCGGGGAGCTGCGAAGGGACGTGCGTCCATCAACACTGGTCTGTGGGTGGCTGGTGAGTGATTGCAGCTCCAGATGCTGCGGACACGCGTGACCCCGGTCTTCTGCCGCTGCTGCGCCGTCTCCACGGGAGCCTCCCCCTCAGGGGGCACCAGCTCTTCGGCCGACGGCCGGGTCCCTCCCGGAGCCTGCCTCGCAGCCCTGGGACGGTCACGCACACGCATGAACCTAGTGGAGGCAGAAGACCTGCTCACAGAAAACGCAGATGTGGCTGAAGGTGGCTGACGTCTGCAGAGAGAACCGAGTGTCCTTGACCTTTCATGGGCGGAGTTCCTTGTGTGGAACCAACTGTGCCTCAGGAGATGCGCGCGACAGGCTCCGAGGGGCCATGGCGGAGGCCGCAGGCTCCTGTTCTCCAGACACTCTCGGCCCGTTGTGAGCACACTGGACCCCTGAAGAAACCCCCAGTCACCCGCTGGAAGCTCCCACCTGCTCCTGGGGACGGTCTGTGTGGCTGTGTGTTCTCAGTGGACGGTCCTGGGCTGCTTGAAACCCACACACCCAGGCTCACCGACAAACGTGGCCACCTCCCTCGGGTGCCGTGTCTGATGGGCACAGACACCCGGAGACGTCCCTGGCTCCTCAGAGACGCTCACAGCCACCACTCACCTGTTGCTTACCTCACCCCACGGCTCTGTGGACATCTGTTCTCAGGAGAGCGAGACGCTGACGCTGACCGCAGGAGACGGCGGGCGTGTGGGCCTCAGGCCTCCCCACTGGGCCGGAGCCCAGCCCGCTTCGCTCCCGGGTGACGCAGCCGGTTTGCAGAGAGCGCGCCCGCACCCGCTCCCCGCTGCCCAGCAGGCTGTCCTCCCGCCCCGGCGTGACCGCGCGGGGACAGAAAAGCTCGAGTGCCTTCTAGACTTGACCCCTGCGACTTCTAATGCTTAGACTTTTGTTTTGTTGTGTTTCTTTAGAGTCTAGAGCAGTTATGTGTGAAATGCAAACAGAAATGGAGCATCGGTAGGGAGTCAGCTGGATTCGAAGGTAAGGGAGATTCAGGGTAACGAGGAGACTCGGTGGAGAGGACAGGCGGGGGGACTGAGGGGCAGAGGCGCTTGGAAAGGGGGCAGAGGGTTCAAGTCCTCACCCACGTGGCAGGACCCGGAGAGCAAAGGCTGGAGGCGTGTTGTGCCCACAGGGGTGATTCTTCACGTGCGGCTCATTTTAGGGTTGGCTATTGTGCTCTTTCAGTTAAAGAGGATAATCCTGAAAGTGCTGCAAACCTCACTCACCTGGAGGAAAGCACGGACCCCAAGGCGGGGAAGGAGACGTCCGCATGGGACATGAACTCTGGACCCATTTCTAGCAACGCCCTCGGAGCAGAGCGTGTAGCCAGTGCGGCTGTGAACTCACTCCCTCTCTGAGTGCACGTTTAATTCTGTCTTCAGGGCATCTATTCTCACTCTCCTTCTCTGAGAACAGTGTAAGCACTGGGCGTAGCTTCCTAGAAACACTGTGGGCTAAAGGCGCCTTTTATCCCTGAGCGATCGAGGAGCGACCGCACAGCGACACCTGCCACGGAGAGGCTCTGGGTCCTGGATGTGCTGCTTTTCTGCTGGTTTCAGCAGCGCTCAGACACCAGGCGGAACTCTTGCTCACCTTCCAGTCCTGCCGACGCTGGGGTCTCTGTCTCTTAAATCGAATTCTCTCTACTTGTTCAAATAACACAGGGCCCATCTCTTAAATCGAATTCTCTCAATGTTAAAACAAGACAGGGCCCAGCCTCTGAGCGACAGACAGGGCTTCCGCGAGCGGCGGCTGATGCGCGCACTGGGGGCTCAGGGGGCAGAGACCCACAGACCCTCACAGGTGATGGCACAACGTCCTGAGTTTTGTGCACAGCAGTCTCTGGTTCTCTTGCTCTGTGGTTGAATGTGGCTCCGACAATCATTCCTTCAAGGGTGCTGACTGCCGTGGTCCCCCCATCCCGTGACTGCAAACCCCGAGGCGGAGGTCGCTTTGTCCCGTCCCCACCAGGTTTAACTAAAGAGCGGTTGTCACCTCCTATGTGGAGGTCAGCGCTGACTTTATTACCTAGAAAGACTGATGCCGGTCAAAGGCCGGCCCCCTCTCACCCCGACAGTCGCCTCCTGCCTCCTGTGTGCCCGAAAGAACCGCGTGCAGACGACACCACAGCCAAGACAGGAGAGTAATATTTATCAACGTTAAATAAACACGCGGCGAAGAATGCATAAATATGTCTTCACAGAAACAGAGGACGGAATGAGCGCTCAGGAACAGATACCCGGCGTCCACGGCTGTGAACTCGGCAGCTCAGCATCCAGAATAAACTTCTGCTTGTGGGGCCCCTCTCCGCCCCCCGCCCCCCAGCTGAGGGAAAAGCAGGACCCATATCCGGGCAGCATCACCTGGCTGCACCACCCAAGCACACGCGCGTCCGGGCCATCCTGGGGAGAACACAGAACCGTCTCAAAACGGAAGGAAACCTCTGTAGAGCCCCCTGCTCCACGGGCGACACCGGCTTCAGGGGACGCGTGACTTCCTCCATGCCACCGAGAGGGCGGAGGCGCAGTGACGGGCGCGCTGGCCACAGCGAAGGGCCAGCGGCTCAGCCCCGTGTTGCTGCGCAGGTGCCAGGCAGCAGGAAACCCAGCCCATGTCACCTTCCGTCGCACGTCCGTTTGGCACTGCCGATTGTGACATTCCAGCCTGACGTGAGGGCGACCTGTCAAGCAGTTTAGCGAGCAGAAATTTTGGTTGGAAAACATTCAGATTTGGAAGATTCAATTCAAACGTGTGTCCGTGTCTCATTCTTGGAACTTGAGGGGCCCCAGTTGGGGCTTGGCTCTGCCGAGTGTCTACGCTCAGGTGCCAGCCTCCCGCTGACGCCGCCCGGGACTCCAGACGCCGCAAGGGACCGATGTCACCTTTGTGTGGTTCGGCTCCTCGTGACGAAGTGCTGAGGGCGGACACCGTAGGCACGCTGGGTCAGCCTAGGATCCCGTTCTGCTATGTACACTGTGTGCGTGCGTGTGTGCGCAGCTCTATAGATGCGTGTGTATACACGTGTGCCTATACGCGTCTTTACACAATATATATACACACACATATACAGTGTCTTATGAAACTTGAACTGCACAGAACAGTACTTTACAAGAATCAAGTCCACACAGAGTTTGACAACACACCGGAGGGAAGACGGGCAGCTCCAATGGGACAGGGAGGTTTGGTTTTGCGAGGTGGGTGATCGTTTCAGACTCGGGGTCCACACTCGCCGGCGCTTCCCAGATGGGACCCGGCGGCGGGCGCGCAGCCTGGCCAAGAGTGTGGCCGCCCGGCCTCTGGCCCTGCTCCTGTGGTGGCTCCGGGGCTGACGCAGGTTTAGCACCCGAGCCGATCAGCAGGGGCGCACAGTTGCCGCCAAACATCTTTCATCCTCGTTCAGAGAAACGCTGAAAGTCGATTTCAGAAGAGATCTCTTTAGATTCCGTAACAGGATTTTTTGCTGAATTGCGTTTGACTTTTCCTATCGCAGGGGTCCAGTCCCTGGTCAGCCAGCAGGCAGCCGGCGCCCACGTGCGTGGCGAGAGTGCCGCCCTCACGCGCCCCCGGGGGCTCCGCCCCGGGCGCTGGGTCCCTACAGGGCCTGCTCGGGCGCGCGCCGGCGGAAGGCGACCGACTGTCTCTGCTGGTACTGCTGCTTGCGCCGCCTCCTCTTGTCGCACTGGCACAGCAGCAGCGTCTTGAAGGTGGTCCTGAAGGTCTTGTTGCAGAGCGCATAGCACACGGGGTTCACGGTGCTGTTGATATAGCACAGCCAATAGCCCAAGTTCCAGTAGGCCTTGGGGATGCAGCTGTCGCAGAAGGTGTTCACCAGCACCATGATGTTGTAGGGCGTCCAGGTGACGATGAAGGCCAGCAGGATGGCGCTGAGCGTCTGCGCGGCCTTCTTCTCCTTGATGAGCGACATCCGCTTCCGCTTGCTGATCTGGCTTCTGGTCTTCAGCGCGAACCGCTTGGCCAGAGTGGCCTCCTTGAAGGACAGCGGCAGGGCGGCCGGGGCCTTCCCCGCGGAGGAGCTGGGGTCGGGGGTCTTGCTGGCGTCCCCGGCCGACTCGAACTGGATGGGAAGCTTGGGGAAGCTCTTCTGACAGCCGCCGCCGTCCTCCACGCTCTTCTGGGCCTGCAGCTGCGCGGCCTTCCTCTCCAGGCCCGCGGGCCCCAGCGCCTCCTCCGGCACCTGCAGGCTGTCCGAGGACGGCACTTTGCTGGAGTTGAGGATGCTGCTGTGACCCGGGAGCTTGAGCACAATGGAGTAGATGGCTCTGGTCTCCGAGCCCATGTCCTCCTCGTCCGAGGAGGCCGAGTTTTCCAGCGAGGCCGCAGCCTCGTTGTTGTTCCAGCTGTCACTGCTGCTGTGGTCCGGATCCATCTGCTCGGCCCTGGGCTTCCAGCTCTTGGCTGTGAACCACAGGCGGCAGCGGCCGTACTTCCTCCTGGACGAGCGTTTCAGGCTTTGCTGCTGGAGCTCGTAGCTGCTGCAGCTCCGCGAGCTGCCCGTCGGGTGGACAAAGTTCTCCGTCTCCGCCTCCGCCTCCGTCCCGGAGGCCTGCAGCCCGGCCAGCTCCTTGGTGCGCTTCTCCGTCTCCTTGTAGATCCTCCAGTACAGGACGGTCATGATGGTGACGGGCATGTAGAAGGCGGCGATCGCCGTGCCGAAGGTGATGGTGGGTTCGCTGAGGAACTGAATGAAGCACTCCCCAGGGGGCACTGTTCTCTCCCCCACAAAGTACTGCCAGAACAGGATGGCGGGGGCCCAGAGGACGAAGGAGATGACCCACGCCAGCCCTATCATCACCCCCGCTCTCTTTGTTGTCCGTTTGGCCCGGTAGGTGAGTGGCCTTGTGATGGAAAAGTACCTGTCGAAGCTGATGACCAGCAGATTCATGACGGAGGCATTGCTGGCCACATAGTCGATGGACAGCCAGAGGTCACAGGCCAAGTTCCCCAGCGCCCAGCGGTTCATGATGATGTACGTGGTGAACAGGTTCATGGAGATGACCCCGATGATGAGGTCGGCGCAGGCCAGGCTCAGCAGGAAGTAGTTGTTGACCGTCTTCAGCTGCTTGTTGACCTTGAAGGCCACGATCACCAGGACGTTGCCAACGACGGTCACCAAGGCCAGGAGGCCCGTCAGCAGGGCGATGCCGACCACCTGCCAGAGCGCGTGGCCTCCCAGAGGGTCGCCGCCATGCGCAGACGACAGGTTCCCCGAGGCCGGGGACACGTTGTAGCTGCCGAAGTGCGTGGCCGCGCCCGGCGGCAGCCCGGCCTCCGAGGGGCCGCGGGTCCAGGTGGCGCTGACGTTGGGAAACAAAGGCGAGGCGGTGCCGTTGCTGTGCAGGGTCATTGCGCTCTGACAGGGTCTGCGGAGAAGGGAGAGAGACAGCGTGAGGGTGTCCGCCGGGCAGGGCCTGCGAAGGGGCGACTCGCGGGCCGGAGTCGCCGGCCCGCACCGCGCGTTGAGGAACCGGGAGACGCGGGTGTCGGGGGCGGAGCTGTGCGAGAAAGTCGGGCCCCGCCGCGCACTGGCCTCCCACGCTTTCCCGTTCTTCGTGTCTAAACACACACACACACGTCCGCGCGGTGACCGCACACGTCCACGCGGTGACCACACACACGTCCGTGCCGTGACCTGCCACACACATCCGCGCGGTGACCACACACACACGTCCGCGCGGTCACCACATGTCCTTCCATACACTGACCACACACACTTCCGTATAATGCTGTTATGAAACAAAATTCTCCTTTCTTATTTTAAAGAGAAGGGGAAATAGAGATGCTTACGTGATACCCCTACAGTGCAGTCTCACCGCACTTCTCCACGCACTGATGTGAATTATTTGCAGTTTAGCCACCCAGCGTGTCCGGCTTTCAGACAGGAGACTCTCCGGGAATTCCAGGCCCCTAGCTCCACTGGAAGTCGTGTGGGCCTGAGCCGCGGCGCCACAGGCACTGGTGACTGCACATGTAGGGTCTCCACAGGACTCAGGAAAAGCGATGTCTCGGTTCCTCACAATGGGTGGTTACCGCACACGAGACCGAGCGGTGTTGAGCACGGTGCTGTCAGATGCCTTGACATCCACGAGCACGTGTATTTACTAGCAGCAGGACACACACTGACATTTGCTTAGAAAGAGCTGCAGAAGCAACGAGCTGTTTTCAAACACTTGCTACCAAAATATATAAATGACTAAGAGCCATTGTACTTACTGCAGACCCACAGACCCTTGCAGTCCTGGAAATTCCGGGTGGGGACCTGCTGCCCCCTCTGGGAACCCCCAGGGCTGTACTTCCGGGACACAGCTGTCCCCGGGATTCTCCCGCCGCCCACCTCCGTGACCCTAGTTGAGTGAATCATCCTCAGTGAGTGCGGCTCTGCTGCTGCAGCGGATCGTTCCAGGGGCCGAGCACGCTAACCCGTACCTGGTGGAAATGCATCGCCCGGCCCCGGCCCCGAACTCATGTGCCGTTAGACACGTGCACGCTTCCTCCACAAACATGTGCACACGCTCTAGAGACTCATGTCGGCATGTTTGAGTGCAGACACTGGAACTCGTCTCAATATTCTAACATATTATTCTAGTGTGAGAGCTCCTGGATAATCCATCACTGTGCATGAAATCTCCTACAGTGCAGCGCTAATTTCCAATGACAAGTAATGGACAGATTCTTTTCTTCTTTACTTCGCTGGGTTTTTCTAAGTGCTGCCGATGAGGCCTCACCCACAGTCTCCTCCCTCGGGCGTCCGTGCTCAGGTGGCGGCACACTGGCAGTGGTCGTTTCTCCCCAAGACCCTTGTAGGAGATCGGCTACTCTCGCCCGCAGCCAGACCCTTGGCCCTGCTCTAAGCGGTCTGCCCGCTGCACCGGAAATTACACACAGGGACAAGGACACACTTGTCCGCATCTGGTCTCTGAGGTCAGCAGCGCTGCTCCAACGTGGCGTCTAGATGCCTCTCCAGTGCCCCCATGGTCTCTCCGCTGCGGGCCTGGAACACGGACGGAGCAGGCGCACTGCATTTAGGGAAAGACCTGGACGCTGTCAAGAGACAGGGCTCCTCTCTGCTCTTAGGGATTCTGAGGTGCTGGTGATGTTATTTCCAGCCGCGTGGAAAACCCGAGAAACAGGCAAACACAAGGGAATATGTGGGAAGGAGGGAGATGGAGGGACGGGGGCGCAGACACGGCGTGACCAGGTGTCCGCTCCATTCCCGAGCCTCCGAGAAGTCAGTTCTACCGTCTGACTTCGCCAGTTGTGGGGTCATGTGTCCTGTCTCTGAGACAAGGTGCCGCCCCTGCAACCAAGTGAGTCCCGACGAGTCAACTGTCATTGTCAATGTCAACGCTTCTCCTGAAGGGTGACTGGGTCCTAGGATGGGCGCCACTGACTGCGCTCAGCGGGAATTCTGCTCCGCAGGAAGCTGCCCCTCGACGAGACAGGGACACGAATGCTGCCCTTGGACACCGAGCTGTTTTGGCACATCTCTCTCTGTGGACAGTCACATAACGCCGGTGAATTTAGGAGCAGCTGCATTTGCTCAGTTGACCAGGGCTAGCGAAGAACAGAAGCGGGAAATGTGAAAGCAAGCTCAGATCAACTCTTCATTATCGCGTGAATCTGTGGAGCAAGGCAAGTACGTGACATTTCAGTCTAATTAGGCATCGTGAGCATGCAGAGGTTAAAGGAAACCAGATCGGAGAAAAGACGCTTGCAGGGAGGCCCAGCTCTCCATCCCGGGCTCATTAAGTGACCGTCTCGGTGAAGTCCAGGGCCTTCAAATCACCAGAAATCCCGGGACTCACACCCCGGTAGACAGGTGCCCTTCGACCCGGGGCACATCGGCATGACCGCTGTCCTTCTCTCGCTTCAACTTCCCTCAATATCTCATATCCTTAAAGGTTTCTGCTCCACTTGTTCTTATGTCTAAAATGTCCACGTTTCTGTCATGATACAATGAATACAGATGATTAACTGAGTAAAACGAGATGATGTTCTGGGAGAGGAGCCCGCAGGAAGGAGAGAGAGCTGGGAGGTCAAAGGCCCCGCATGTGAGCTGGCCCCGCGACGCCCAGGAGGTTGAGCTCCAAGGACCCTTGCATGCGTGCGCACCAGGGGCGTGCGGCAGGGTGTGTGCTGAGACACGTGCGGTCACGCCAGAGTCAGGATGTGGGAACGGACCGGAAGCTGGTCATGCACACAGGGGACTCCCCGTGCACATCTCGGTGCATGTCTGCTGCTCCTTCTGTGGCAGCGCGGAACGTCGAAACAGGTCGCCGAGGAAGAGGCACATTTTGTGGGGACGAATACATGATATGATTGAGGTACCAATGAGACATACGATAGCAGGTGTCATACGTCAGTGTTTATATCGGAAATGGTCACAAAAGGCTGGAACACGCACGCCAGTCGTGTGCGAGCAGCGACGTCTTGGATGGGACTTGATTAGGACCGAGGGTGACAGACGGAGAGGGTTTTAGCAGAATCTTAACGTCCCTAATGAGGGGGAACGTGACCATACCAAGCAACATCCCGAGAATTCAAAGTCAGAGGTGGGGGGACAACAGAAGAGGAAGGTTTGATGACGGTCACTAAGATGGATGTGAGTCCTGCCCTCCGCCCCAAGGCTTCTCAATGGGAAGTGGCCAGAAGAAGAAACTGAGTCCACAGTGGTGATGGGAGGCTCGAGTGACCTGTGTCCCCCTGCTGGGCTCACAGGTGGCCGCTGTCCCGTCACTGGTGAGACGGCAGTGCACTGACTGCCTACTTGCACTGGACGTGGGTTGTCCTCAGCCTTGTCTGCAGACGTGACCTCGGCCAGCTGGCAAGGGGTCCAGCTTTGCGGGGTTGGACGTGGCCTCGACCAGCCCGCAGAGCAGGTGTTGGAAGCTGCAAAGTTCGCAGCAATCGGGTGGCTCAGCGGGCCCGACGTGCAGATTTCAGTCATGTACAAACCCTTCTCTCGCACGTCCAAGAGGGACGGACGACACACTGCTCTGCAGGTGGGCGGGCTGGGCCCTGACACCCGGTCCCTCCAGCTGCCCCCAGGGTCTCCCCTCACCTCTGGGGGGTCTCCTCCCTGCGCTCACCGGGGCACTCACTGTGGCGGGGCGCCCCGCCCCTTCTCTCCCCGGCCTGTGGGGGGGACGCCGCTCCCCGCTTCATGCGCAGCGGCCCCCAGCTCCATCGGCTGGGAAGGGTCCTGAGGTATCCAGAAACGAGACCCTCCCTATGGCCACCTCCACACATGTGCCTGCACCTGAGACACTTCCCGCAGCCTTCTCCCAGCCCTGTGCCAGGTTCCTCGCCCTAGGGGGCCCCAACCCCCGGGTCTGACACCGGAGGGGTGTCAGAGTCACAGGACTCAAGCATGTGTGAGAATACTTAGACATAGAAGTCGCCTGTGTCCTTCTGCACGTCTGTCTTTCCTTAAGTGGCATGTACTCTAAGGATCGGGCTTCCACATGAGGCTTGAACGAAGCCCTGGTGACCTGGCCAGGCGGCATCTGTTCCAGGTGCTCTTCTGAGGAGCTACCTGTCTCTGCTCGACAGTCAGCCTGGAGCTGGCGTTAGACTGGAGTCACGGCCGTGCGTACGCTGCATGCACTGAACCACGTACATGGTGAAGCGACGGGAGCCTTGTTTCCTGACCCCGAGGGAGAAACAGAGTGTACTGCCCCCAGCAGGCTCTCATCCCACAGGAGTCCTGGTGACGCAGCCTGAAGGGCAGAGGGGACAGGCCGGGGCAGGTGTCGGGTGCCGACCCCTCTGGGCAGGAGCACAGGCTCCGGTGTCCACGGGCGGAAGCTGGGGGCCACGGGGGCTTGCTGGGACATTCAGGGTAATGCCAGTGGAGTTCCAGGCCCCGATCTCAGGCAGAGAGGACAAAACGGAACTGTGTGGGGACATGCGGGCTTTCCAGGGCAGGCCTGGACTCCGGAGGAGAGACGCGTGCTGCCCCTTGCCGGCCTGTGTGCACCCCGGTGGCTGGAGACCCACCCGAGCGCCTGTTTCCCTGGCCGTTCACGGCGCTTCCTGGAGGAGCACACGCAAGCGACACACCAGGTTCTCAGAACCTAAGTCCGGAGCCCAGGAGTGGGCGACAGGAGAAGAAACTCGGAGACAAACAGGAGGGGACGGGACCATCAGCAGCCGCTACCATGATGGTAAGTATGTCATGACCATGTACCATGACCATGACGTGCCACGTTGTCAGACTCCGGCTGAGACCCCACCCGGGACGCGGTCAGAAGTCAGAGGTGTCTGCACTGAGGGTTGTGGTTGAGCAGCGCTTGGAGCCGCCGCAGGGGACACCGGACGGCTTTCATCTTCATTTCACAAGAAAGCGAGACAGCACATGTGAAGTGGGGCGGGCGGGTGGAACTAAGTTTTGGGGACTCCAGGAGCGGTCATGAGACCGAACGCCCTTCTCCTCTGCAGGCGGAGTCGGAACCATGCTTCAGGGTTTCCGTCACTGTTAGACATTCCCATCAGCAACAGTTTCCTTAGAGAATATTTAATGATATTTAATATTCGAGATTTGATGTCCTCATTTAATGCGAGGTCTCAATGATCTGAAAGGATATTATGTGACTTAATTAAACTCTTTAAACTTTTTTGTTGAAGTAACACTGCATTAGAATAGTTTACATGTTTGAAACAGACAGCATGGTAAATCAACATCGGCTAGACACCTTTTTAAAAAGAAAAGAGAGTAACTATTCAATGTGAACATTCGGGTGTGTAGAGAAACCTGCAGTTTCAATATGAACAAGAACCATTTTTAAAGGTTAAGTTTCTAGGACACAGAGTCACTTGACTTCCTCTAAGCCATCCTAGCAGCGTCTGTTCTGGAAAAAAAGGATTGTGGGCTCTCGGTTTTCAAACCTCCTGAACTGTGTAAGTTACTTTTTTCCCCTAGAAGTAAGCATTAATTCTACCACCACCACCATCATCATCACCTTTGTCACCATCATCACCACCACCATCATCGTCACCATCACCACCACCATCATCACCATCATCACCACCATCACCACCACCATCACCACCACCATCACCATCACCACCACCATCACCACCACCATCACCACCATCATATTATAATCAGGAAGGGCCAGGAGAGGAAACAAGAATAGCATCAAGAATATCTTCAAGAACATAGTTTGCAGCCACTGCTCTATTCTGAGACCAGTTACTTGCAGCCCCTGCATGTTCGGCATCCTTAGGCATAGTTGGTTCGGGTCTGTCTTTGCCTCTTCCTGGCTAACAGGTCTGTCTCCAGCACCGCCCTTTACAGCGTTCACACATGACTTCTCTGAACTCTGCTGTCCCAGGAGGACTTGCCTCTGCCGGCCACTAGGTGGCACAGCAGACTCGGAGGACAATCTGTCTGCAGGTGCCTGCGGCAGCGGCGTCCCAGGCCCTGGATGGGCTCAGCTGAGGGCAGCCCTGAGGCTCTGCAGCCGGCAGACAGGGTCCTCACACTTTCTGTGACCTGATGTGTCTTTAAAGAGAATGGCACTCAGATGTGACCTCGGATCCCCACTTTGGGAGCCTGGCTCTGGGATGCGTCTCGGCTGCAGGGAGGGAGACATGCCCTATTATGGTGCAGTCGCCTGGCTGTGAGGAACAGGAGCCAAGGCTGGACTCAGAGTCCACCAGCCAGGAAAGAGCTCGCTTTCACGGGGGGATGTGCCCGCCACCTCCCGGGGCAGCTCCTGTCACTGGAGTCAGTCAGGGCGACAACGGGCAAAGGCTGCTGGGGACCCTCGTCTTGGTAGCATGTATCACCTCTGCTGCCAGGAGAGCCGGACGTTTTGGTCTCATGTCCTTGCTGACGGCAAGTGACATTCATTCTTCTGGAGCCGGCACGCTCTGGGGGCCCATGTGCGTGACTCGTGTAAAGTCTGGGGGCTGGGGAGCTGCCAGGCCGTGGGCGTCACAGGCCACTCATGGGGACAGATCCCACGCCTGTCCCTAACTCACCCTCCAGCTCAGCTGTCACTAATTAGCAACCACTGCAGCGAAACGCAGCTCTGCTCGCGCCTCCCTCACCCACACGGCGGTTCCCTCGGGAGTCTACGCTTGTCAGGTGAGAGAACGCTCCTCCCACGTGTGCTCCTTCCCAGGAGTTTCACACGCAGAGTGCAACGTGCCCGCCGTGTGCCGACGCTCTGTTCCACTTGATGCCTCCTCCATCCTCATGGCCGGGCTTCGAGAAGCCTTTGTTTTACGGCTGGTGAGAAAGCAAAGGCCCGGAGAAGGGACGTGGCCAGGGGTGGCCCCACGGTCCCCGGCTGCAGGAGGGTCTGGGCCAAACGCAGCTGACTGCTTCTGTCCATTCAGTGTCACCCTGCCTCCATGTGCTTTTCTTCATGGCACGGACACATTTTAACTCCTGGCAAAGTAAGTGTCCATCCGAGGGACTCCAGACACTAAGGGGGCCGTCTTTCTAGAATTCGCTGGTTGGCACGTCATGGCTCTGACTAACAGAGACGTTTGCGGGCAGGAAAGTGTCTACAGAGCAGTGTTTGCCGAAGATTCGCTTACAAAGATGAGCTCAGCAACCGTGGGGACCTACAAACACCCCGGCCCAGCAGCTGCTTCCCAGACCCACCTCTGCAGCCCTGCCGTGACTTACAGGCAGAAGGCCTGCGTCTCAAATACCAGTGTCGGAAGGGCCAGCCCTCCACTCTCGGTCCCATGTCACAAAATTGTGGAGAAAATCAAGTCGATGAAGACACAGGAAAGGACTCTGATGTGTAGACAGTGGAGCAAAAGTTAAGCAAGTCTTTAAAAAAATGGAATTCCAGGGGCATTTGCTATTTGGCTTTAAAAAATACTTTGATTAAGTATTAAATGTAAGATACATGAGCTATGTAGACCAAACACAAAAGTGGAAATGAAACTTTAAGTCTCGTAGACTGTGAAAAAGGATTCTGTTATTAAAAACACTAGTCTGCATTCAAAGGAAATGAGGAGACAAGCCACTGTGAGAATTAAAATGAAATAATAATCAAATGTATATTTTGGCACAACCTTCGCAATTAAATATGAGAAACGCTGATCTCCTGCTCCGAATTTCCTGAAGCCAATGGAAAGCGAAGCTCGTCCCACCACCGACGCTGGCTTTTGGGATGAAAAACAAAGAGGCGAAGGAATCAGGTTGACTCAGGTCAACAAAACAGTGCAAACGCTTCTTCCAAGACACGAGAGGGCGAGAAATGCAGCGATTCAACACCCAAAGTGTGACATCGATTCACTGAGATGGTTTTGTGAAGCAGGAAAGAGGCGTCTCAGGGAGGCTCGGGAACGAAAACAAAGCCACCGTGGCCGAGCGCTGTTTCCCGGGACGGCACACTGCAGCGCCCTCCCGGCGCCGGGGCGCGAGCCTCCGTCTCTCCCCAGCTTTCCATGCACGGCTGCGTCCAGGGCTTCAGGGAGCCACAGACCGCACTGGAGCAGGTCCTTCCGCCGAGGAAGTCTTTCCGCGCGTCCCAGCTCCAGAGTCAAATGGTTTCAGTCGTTTGATGCCAGCGACTGAGCAGGCCCAGCACACAGATACCGGAGGCACCTGCTGTGCGTCGCTTCTCTGAAGTGACAGACATCGGCATGGGCAGCAGGCCCGTGACGTGGCCACTCCTGCAAGTCTGCACCAACAGGCGACTTCTGCTGCCTTCCGAGTGCCTGCGATCTGCACGCCCACACAAGACGTCCACACCCACACACGGATGTGCACACACAGACGTGCACACCCACACACAGACGTGCACACCCACACACAGACGTGCACACCCACACACGTGCACACCCACACAAGACATCCACACCCACACACAGATGTGCACAC